>JAQFVV010006290.1:3997105-4517408 GCA_028023455.1 Epiperipatus broadwayi
TTGTCTTTCCACAAACAAAAACATCATCAACATATCGATTGTATAAAATAATATTTGTCTGATAATTTTTCTTTTTTAAAATATTTTCTTCATATGTAGATATAACAAAATTACATATTTGGGCAACTGTAGGAAGATCCATGGGCCACCCATTATTTATTTTATAAAATTCATGCTTAAAAATTGCATAAATGTTTTTATCAATAAAGTTTAAATTTTCAACAATAAATTTTATTATTTTAACGTTAACATTTTTCAACTTTAATGCATTATTAATTATTTCAATAGAAGTCATTCTGTTAATTGATCTGTACATTTCACTGACATCAAAGGTACAAATTACATTATAATTATCAATAACAACATTATTAATTTTACCAATGAAATCAAATGATGAACGTATTGTATACATAACAAAAACAAGAATTTCCTGTAACATTTTCTCAATTAATTTACATGTTTCATAATAAAATGCACCCCAAAATCAATCATTAATTGTAAGATTAAAACTTAGAAAAAGATTTTAAAATGAAACCAAATAATTCAAAAAAGAATAAATTTACTAGACATCCTAAGTTTAATAAAATGATTAATTGAGAAATGGTTTGAAAGTCAAATTCCATTAAAACATTGAAAGAAAATGCTTAATATAGTTTTAAGAATTTCACATTAACATCAGATATTTATAAAGGAAAGCAAGTTTCTATGGCTGCAAAGCAGTCAGGAAGAACAGGAAATATAGCAAGAAACAAACTGGATACAAAAGTAATCATAAAACTATAGAAAAAAGAAATCCCAGCATTACTTTGTTCATACAAAAAAGATACGATATTGGTGTGTCAAACCAGGGATGTCTGAATGTGGCAAAACAGTGCAGGAGAAGAAAATTATTTTAAATATAAATTCGATCCCAATTTAGAATCAACCATTATAGATTATGTTTTAAGACATCTCCCTGCCCAAGATTTAAATTTTTCTATGATTTGATCAAAAGTTATTGGGCCACTTCTGGTGTGATTAGGGCACCAAAAAATTAGAAAATTTTCAAATCAACACAGAATTACAACAAAGTGTTTCCAGAGCCAAAAACAATGATTTAAAGATAAAAATAAGTTCAAATGATGTCACAGACCTAAGCAGAGATATTGAAGCTGTGATTCACTCAACCCCTTTAATCTAACAATTATTAGGAATAATCCAAAGATTAATTACAAACCTTTAGACTACACAACTGAAACTTTGATTACTAATCAAGATCTAGATTTCAATTATGATAAGCAGAATTCAAATGGGATCAATACAAGAATTCCAGTTGGAATTCTATTACAATCAAGTTCACAACATGGTTACAGAAACTAGTTATTAAAACAGGTTGTTTGCCATGAATCTCTGCTGTACAACCAAACAATAAGCAAGAATCCTACAATGCTAATCACAATTTTTATAATCTGAATAACCAAGTGGAAATATATGGGCTAGATTATAATCCCTGGACAACTTTGCAGTTGGATGAGCTGAACAAGTTTTAGAACATTTGTCATGTATCAACAGTTGATAACAGTGTGAAGCAGACTTCGATCTTCACTGACTTTAGTGTATAGAGTGATATGGTCAATGGTGTGTTCTTATGGTTTGCAGGTAAGGCTAGCCATGGTTTTCAAGTCACAATGAATCAATGTACTTATCATCATGCATTTTTGTAATCAAGGTATTTAATCCCATGTATTTTATGATTAATAACCTATGTAATTTCTTCATGGTCTAGTTGAGCAGGTAGACCGAATGTAGTCCCAACCCACTTGGACTGGTTTGTATTAGTATTGTCATGTTTCCTGTAGTTGAAGAGTGTCAATGTATCATTGTAACATCTATGGTACACTGCTGCAGGTGATATAATGTTGTCCCTGCACAGGTGGATCATACTTTAATGACTTATACTTGATTATCCATGTAATGCAGTGCAGTCCTCAGTCTAAATGGGCAGGGAGACTGAATGTAATCCCAGCTTACTTGGTCTGATCCATACCAGCATTGTTTCATTGAGAGCACGTCTCACTTAACTCATCTTACTCAGAGATGATGGTCATCATGGAAGGACAGGTCATAGGTGGAAACAGGCAGCAATCATTGCCACACCCAAGAAAGGGATGTTTGTACATACTGGATGGGTTGAGTCACTGTTCACACACTGACTTGGCCTTATTGGGCTACCATACACCCTTGATGGACTGCTAGTGAAAAGTGTTGACTTGTGTCTTGATTAACAGTACATTTTTGGGCAGGCAGACCAAGTTGGTCTTTGCCCATTTGGAATGTTGAATTGGAAATCATAGGTTTTTGCCTGAACTCTTGGTTTCTGGGGTGGAAGTGAGGTCATGGGAGGTTCCTTTATTTGTGGGTGTGGATGGCAATCATTACCACATTCAGGAAGGGGATGACCAGGCACAGTTCTCATAGCCCTCTTTGACTTGGTTAGGGTTCAGGATTAAACCCACTTGGCAGGGGCTATGCGGTTTAACCTTGTCCATAGGAATGGGTCTGGGATCTCGCTAAATGAGTTCTGGCTAGTCTGGGCATGAAAGGGATAAGAGGTAAATTTGGGGGCCTATCAATCAATGTGAGAATTGTTTTTCCTGCATAGATTTTGCCTCAAATGGATGAAGCATCCCCTTGATTGACTGCCCTTTGATTAATGTTAATATACCTGTAACACCTAATTTATTTTATAAGGTGGTTGGACTGCATTGAGCCACTGCCCAATTGTATACATTGTTATTTTTGTGAACCTATTCACTAATCCTTATTACTGGTGTATGAATAAAAAAAAAATTTTAAAAAAAGATTATTGGTCTAGAACATTGCATACCTATAAACACATTTGAATTGCAAGTCAATACTGACTATATTACTTGTATCTTTTAGATGTAACTTTGTTTGTTGCTCAATAAAGTTTTGCTTTGAAACATAATTATTGTGTTTAGTTTAAAATTATATTTAAAACAGTGTTTTTCAAATATTTTCAGAATCTCTTCCAATTCTTCAAGAAACTTTCGGTAAGAATATCAAAAATAATTATGTAGATATATAAGTAGCAAACAATAAATGTACTTTTAAATTTTTTCTCTGTATCTGATAAGTGTGCATGTGTGTTATTTTTACTCTCTGTCTATCCATATACATATTTATATATCTTAATATTTATCAATTACTAACTTTTAATTCATTACTAGCGCTTTTTATTTTCCACTAAACATAATTTTAGTTTAATATGCATTTCCTTTTTTTTTAATCATCTTATATGCGGTTGCAAAGTATGTTTTCAATAACATTAGTTTATTTTATTAAAAAGTCACTTTAATCTGCAAAATACATTTTATATCAAATGTTGTAAAAAAGAATTGGAGAAATGGAACTATTGCTATTGTATTTTGATATTATTCTAAATTTGATTGACTTTCAAAATTTATTTTGAAAGTGTTACAGATATTTCTGAATATTTTTCTAGATAAATTCCAGCTATGATGCACTCAGACCAAACTATTAATTAGAAACTGGAATTAAAAATTGAAATTATAGTATTCAGAATTTTTATGACTTTTGTAATTTTTTACACAAGGATGTATTTTTTTTTGTCTGAATATATATAGAAAGTTGTGAGAGTTCCATTTTTTCTACATAAAAAATATTATTGTCTAATGTAAATTATTTATAAAATCTAAATTAATAAACTAAAAATGATTTAATTTTTTGTATCAAAAATGAATGAAACAAATATTATTTCTAGATGACAGGATTGTAATTTGCAAACAGATCTTAATTATCAGTTTTTCTGGTCATAATTTACCTAGAATAATACATAGAAAATATTGTTAAAAGTTTTAATATTTATATGTAAGATACATAAAAATCTTCAAATTAAAATTCTTTCTAAAATAATATCATTTGTCTATGAAAATATTTAAAAGTTGTGATATTTACAGTCACACATATATAAAACATTAAGGTCAGTTAAACAATAATGCCATGAAATAAGATAATTTTAGTTTTCAATGCTAAATTTCATTTGCCTTTTGTTTTGTCTTGTTATTTCATAGGTGAATCCTATGTAGCCAATTATGAAAACCATGTTAAAACCTTCATTATATTGTGGCTGCACCTCCCAAGCCTAGGATATATGAAGCATGTGAATCAGAGATAATAATATGAGACTCAGCTCATATGCTAAGAGGGGCACACAGCTTTAAAATCAAGTAAGGATTGAGATCATTATCAGACTGCTTAGAAATACCATTGAATTCCAACCCTTTGAGAATTGCAATGCTATCTCCATGACTAACAATAATAATCCAACTCATCTAAAACTAAAATAATCTTCCAGTTAAATATTAATACCAATTATACGTAAAATTGATTAGAACCTAAATTTATATTCCAGTTGTAAATTAAAGTAAGTTAAGATTAAAATCTTTTTTCTTATTATATATCACTGCAGAAGAGACAACATGGAGAACTGAGGATAACAAAGGGCAGTTTTCTGAAATCCCAAGTTACTACAAAATGTATAAGATCTAAAATAATATTCTTATCAAACAATGATAACACTTTGCTCTTCAATAACACAAATAACTGTAAAATAGTTATTTAAGATATTATAGAATTTAAAGAAGATCCACTATATTTAATAACTCTAAACAAACTATAATTTGGATTATTATACTAATAGTGAGAAATCATATAATACAATGATGATAATGACTCTTAATCCAACTTATCAATTTTGGTTTGGTTTAAACATTTATACACCCATAATCATATATTCTTTAGTACAATCATCATTCACATAAGCATGTTATGAGTGATTCCACCACAAGTAATTTATTAAAAATGTGCATTTATTTAGAAGTGCTGATGAATGATCATATCACAACAACATAGCTTTATATTACATAAATATCAACTTATTAACACAAATAATAAAATTTCAAGCTCTGGAAATTAATTTTAACTTTACTATACAATAACAATAAAAGAAATACTTTGAATCAAACTGAGATTACAATTTTTTAAACACAATAATTTACAGTTATTAATTTTTAAAAAATAATGAGGAAAGTGACAATTTGTCAATGCATTTTGAATCCCAATAAAATCCATTTGGCCATTATTACAAATAATAATAATAATAATAATAATAATAATAATAATAATAATAATAATAATAATAATAATAATAATAATAATAATAATAATAATAATGATGATGATGATGATGATGATGATGATGATGATGATAACAACAACAATTACCATTGTCAAAGTGGGTAAACCATGACACAAAAGCAAGTATTATCTTTTTTTCCTTTTTACATTTAGCAGTATTTAAATAGAGCAGAACAACTACTCCCAAATATCAGTATGCCCTCAGTAATCTACTGCTTAACTATTCTTGCTTAATAAACCCAGAATTATTAGATTATACAATATTTGATGAGTGCTTTAAGTAATTAACTGAATAATATTTAACATATACCCAGTATTATTAATAACAATTAATTAACAATTATTGACTCTTTAAAATATAAATTTGGAAATGCGATTTTCTTATAAGTAAAACACACACATTTCAAATCCAAGAATAACTTAAATCTTAACTTAAATTAACATTCATGCTTTAAATCAGTAAGTGGAAATTATTCCTATTATGATAAACTTTCTAACAACTTCTATTTTATTATAATGGTAATAATTATGTAATTGTCCAAACCCAATTACAATTTGAATTAACTGCTTCCATTTACACTCAGAATTATTTAGCAAAATCATGTTTATATTGGGGAAACTATTCAGATATTCATCAAGTATTGTTAGCCAAGAGGTCATCGTAGTGGCCTTGCAAGCAAGTAGTTGGTTGCTGACAGTTGTGGTTTTGCCTCCTGGCTGACGCTATGACATATGTAAAAAAAACTATTCAGATATTCATTGCTACAATTTACACATGTGTGACATTATTTACTCTTCATAGACTCAATAACCTTGTACTCTTAGGGATCATATTCTAGATTTTTTCTATACAATCTATGCAGGCAGGCATATGTGGTTGAAACTACATTTATACAAATTCTCAAATATGTCAATTATACTGGCTATGAGATTCACACTTAATATGCCAGTTGCGATGTTGGTAACAAGTTTCTTTATAAAGCACATTGAATTCTCTTGATATAAAATTTCATGGGCTTTACATCATATGATTTATCTGCATTCCTGTGTAAATGACCATATTATTCCTACATCTTAATCTCTGCTCTATGGGATAAAATATATAATGAATGAATATTCATGTGAACTTTCAAAGTTATAATTCGACTAGAGAAACTTAGGTTTATACCATAAGCATATCAAAATCATTAATTGAAAATAGAACCTCTAACATTTTATCATGGTAACTGAAATGTTCTGTAACACTAAATATTAAACTTCAACCACACACATCAAACTATACTCTAATAGTAAGATTAAATGCGCTATCTTGATGAGTAAATACACTAACACAACATAACGAATAATACTAATCATAATAATAATGAACACATGAGACAAATAAGATCAACACTTATAAAATAAGTGTAGGATTAAATAATTTATTATTTAATATATAATACAAACAGAATGAAAATGTGACCATACCAATAATTCATCCCTAAATAAATATTTCACATGCAAAAGCACGTATTGGTTGTAATTTTAAAAACAGCAATATGCTAGATATGAACAATATTTTTTTCCACCAAAGCAACACTTTAGGTTGTTTTACCTTTTATATTTAAAATATTATAACTTTAAACAAGCTAAGAGTACATCAATGCATAAAAACACCAAATTCACCTATATTTATAATATCTATTCCAGCGATGTTCATCTTCAATATACCATAAAAGATAAATAATTTATAACATACATTCAAGTTATACCGTCAATAAAAAAATTTCCACATTTTTAATATGCATTGCCATTTAAGTAACAATTATAGATTTTAACATAATAAACAAATAAAAAACTTATATTGTCTTAATATATTATAATAATACTAAATAAGCTTAAAGTTAATGTTCTTTACCACACATCATGAAATGCTAGCTTAATGAAAGGTTTTACCAATAAACTTGGTTTTTTTTTCTTTATTAGCAAGATGTAAACACAAACTTGATAATTATAATAAATAAACTAGTTTTATTTAGACAAAGTTAATTTCTTGTATGCGCATATTTTTTATTTTATTTTAAAGTTATCCTTTCAGAAAATATTTTAAATTATCATCAAAAAAAAAAAATCTTCAAATTAAATCTGAATGCAGGCAGCTAACACGAATGGTGAAAACATTTCATAAGAGATTTCAGCAATTTTACTCTTTAAGTATAGTAAACTAATAAGCTGTCTTAATAAGTTGGCATTGATATAACTTAAATAGTCATAGTTCTGTTATATACATGCTATTATACGTTCAGCACATAAGTTAGTAATTGAGATATGTAATATATTTTTCCATTACATATATCATTATCAAAAGACATCATACGTATAGTTAATGTTGTATTCATAACGAAATTACTGTTCCACTAATCTTGGTTCAGATAAAATATTAACACCATTTACTTTAGGAATTAAAAATTATCTTATTTTAAAATGATATAAAAGTTCATAAGCAAAGAGCACAACATTTTACAATAAGATAAACAAATACCTCTGTAAAACTTTCTGGCAGGGTCATTAAATGTTCTTTCCTGAACCCACTGCTTCCCATTCCCGTAATATTGTAAACTTTTTAGAGCCATTCATGTATTTTGTTTTTCTTAACATGATTCAATACAGCAAATATTAATGTTGTATATCTGAAGAGTGAAGTAATGATTTATTTTCTATCCAATTACACTGACTTCAAAACAATTAAAAAAGTGTATATACATTTTCTTTTTAAAACTAAATATATTAACTGTTTGTTTTGGAATTATTTTTAAGTCCTTCCTTCAAGATTTTTTTTCCTGTGTGTTTTTTTCAAGCCAGCAAACAAAAAAAAAAAAAAAAAACAGAAATTACACATATCTGAAATATTATTCAATCAAACTGACTTCTGATTGTCTGCTTTAGATTTTTTTTTTAAAATTCACAATAAAAAAAAATTATAGATGAATATTTTAAAATATCAACTTAACTTTTGTAATATTAAAATTTTATAATATTTTTTTTTCCTTCAGCATAATTATCCAATCAATACAATGTTATTAACTACTATTATATTAGATTTTTTTTTTCTCACATCTTATGATTGAAATAAATAAAAATAATAATTGTTAACAAATTGAATTCTTACCCATATGGGATCATGCAAGCACAGACACAAATATGCACACCTATTAAAATTGCTTTCATGCACAAAACTTTGTCTGACAAATATTATTTAATGACCTGTTTTAAATACTTTAAACTTCCTTTATACATCTAATGACTAATTATCAAACTTGAGAATTATTTACAATATAACTACAGTATTTTAAAAAAAAAAAAACATTAACACATTATTTATACATCAACAACACATTTTTTCTTTTAAAATTAAACTTATAATAGACTATTAAATATGCACTCCCCCCTTTTCTTAGGGCATTAATAGAATTGTAAAAGCATTATTATATGCTATTGCTGTTAACTTTAGCTTCAAACTATTAAGAATATTACCTAATGGAAATGAAATTTTTTTCTACTTTATACATCACAACACAATTGCAATGGATTCACAAGGCTCAATTGGAATGTGTGAACTATATATATATATCCAAGATAAAAATGATTTGAATGCTTCTTTTGTAGAAACATTTATCATAAAATAATAAATTAAAAAAAAAAAGCTTGTTTAGAGCTCATTAGCATGCTTTTAATTTTATATATACACCTGGGTCTCGTTTTATGCGATAGATAGGTTCCTCAGAAAACACGTGCAAATGAAATCGTGCAAAAATTAGACATAACTTACATTGAAAAGGAAGGGATGCAGTCTGTGATTCTTCAAAATTCGTGTAAAAGCAAAGCACCAATGTAAAATTACTTTAAAATTCGTGCAAAAAAAAATAAGGAAATAAAATATGACTAATAAAAAATTTCAAATTTGAAAAAAATTGATACAAGACAAACTTTTTTTAAACTATAATATTTAATTTTATTCAAAATAATATATTTTTATGCATAATTTACATTTTTTATACACATTTTAATTATTATCGATATTTGCTGAAAAACACATTCGTTTGCAAACTGAGGAAATACAACTAGTGCTAACTTCACACTCATGTTGAGTCAATGGATTTCTGGTGACAACGTAATTAATCTTTGAGACGATGATTTTATTAATTGTTTATGAACTTAGACTTACGATAATAAAAAGACATTTATTCACCACTGCTGGGAAAAATTTAATTAAAACTAACAACTAAAAATTAAATTCTTATTTTGGCTTTAATTTTTAAATTTTCAATTCCATTTAAAAATCAAATTTTGTTTCACTGCTATTACTCACCTTTTAGAAATAAACTTGCTAAACACTAAATGATTAATAATTGATTATGTTCTTTTTTAAAATGCAAAAACAAAATGTGATTTAAAATGCAAAATTAACACGCACAATGTTTGAACAAATTTACATTATAATCTTGTAAAATTTAATATGTGTATACATAAAATGTGGAAATCATGATTTTAATTTCATTATTGCATAATATCTTATTATTATAAAGCACTGAAAATATTGAAATTACTAAGATGAAAGTCAAATTCCAATAATGTGCTTTTACTTTCAATATAACATAAGTGCGCGAAATTTATTATTTAAAGTAATAGCACATTATCGGACTTCGACTTCCGGTGAATTTCAAAATTGTGTAACTTCAAAATTGTGTTAAATAAGTCCGCATAAAAACAGACCCAGGTATATATATATATATAGTGCCCATTTCAATTTAGCCTGTAGCTAAAGTTTAGTAATGTGCATAAAATAAATTACAGAAAAAAAATCATCACATTTTTATATAGGAAGGGAAGCTGTAGAGCATCCAAGTTTAAACCCTACAGGATCAAGTTTCCAGAAGCCTAGGACAGAAAGGGAATGTAGAAAATATTTATGCTCTTTGTTTGTTTGTATTGATATAACCCAAAAAGAATAGTACCTACCTTGAATTATTTAATAGTTATTTTTAAAAGTTAGAATTAAAACACCTATAAACAATTGTTTGTGGACAGAAATTATTTAGTTAATCATTTTTATATTTTGAATATTAACTTTCTTCAAAATTGATCTATACTTGCTAAATTCTGATATTTTTATTTTTCTACAACTATAATTTAAGTCTAATCATTTTAATAATTTAGTTTTGAATATTAAGTTATAATTTGCAAAAAAATCATTCAGATTATTTTTGATAGGCAAGTTTTTTTCTAAATGTCTAAATATCTGAGTGTGTGCTTGTATTTTGCATAAATAAGCTTAGAGTTATACATATATTAAGAGAAAAAATTGTTAAAATCATTTTTTGAAAAGCTATGTTGTGTAAAAAATTATATTGTGTTAATTAAACTCACAAGGTTAGAATTTTAGTTTGCCAGTACTGCTGAAAGTCTTTAAATCAGAGATACTTGGAGAAAAAGTGATTAAATTTTATGAGTCTAGATTTAAGACAAAGGTGTGAAGCCATTATTGTAATGGATTATTTCTAGACTAGTTAATTATCAGGTGTTTCTATCTATTGGCATTGATTTTTTTACCAACACTAAATTTGAAACAGATAATTAGTTTTAAATTAGATGGTTTAATTAATAAAATTGAGGTGTTTCTCTCTACTGGTTTGGATTTTTTATCAACAGTAAATTGGAAGCAGATGACCAGTTTTACTCAGATGGTTTAACTAATAACAATCAGGTTTTTTATCTGGATCATCTGTAAAAGAATCATTGGTATGAAAAGGCTGGCAATCACAGAAAAAAATATTAAAACTGTGAAGAGAACAAGTTAAATTATAGAAAAAAATGTGTCTGGAAAGTCATATAGTCTAATGACAGGCTAAATTAATATATGTTTCATCTGAATGATCCAATAATCCATTGACCAATGAATATATGAAGGGCCTGAGCCAGAAGTATTACATGTATTGTCACTGATTGTAAAAAGTAAGATAGAAGACAATGATTCCTCACCTGCAATTTAAATCAAAAATAAAAATAAGTAAACTATTGAAAAGTGTTAAATGATGTTAGTTCAGTTAGGGCAGTGCCTGCATTTAAACCCCAGCAAAATGATAAAAATATGAAACAACAAATATCCTTAATCTATTAAAATAAATATAATGAAATGAAGAAACAATTCTAGTGCCAAATGGTTCCTATGGTAGCAATTAACTTCACCATCATCATGGCAGTAAAAGAATTGCAAGTCCAAGCTAAGGAAAAATAGCACTGTTCTACAAAACCACTGAAATTGTTAATATATGAATATTACAGAATGGTATATGTGATTGCTGCAAAATTTATAAACATGCAACAAGCTGAATTTGAACCCTTGAAAAGTGCTGCCTCAAGAAAATAAAAGAAGGAATTGTAATATGAATTTTAATTATATATTTTCCTATTTATTATATCAGGGATTATTAACAAAAAGTTTAATAACAAAATTCTTGACTTTTTATTATCTCTGAATATTAAAACAAAAATTGAGTAAAAAGTTTTAGTAATAATAGCTAGTACAGTATTGATGATTTTATGTATTCTAAAATTATTATACATATCCACTTATTAATGTAATTTATTTTGTGAAATGTATTATTGTGGGTCAATTCAAAATTATGTAATATGTTTATATGTTAAAAGGTTTTGTGTTTTTGCTTAATAATAATATTTTATTCATAATGGGGATCCACACATACACACATGAAGTTGTATAATTATACTTGATTTCACATCATATTTAGTATAAAATATTGTAACAACATTAATTAATAAGATTAAAACAATAAATCTCTTATTCCCGATGAATTGTAAATATTTTAAATTTGAAATATAATAGTTACTACAAAATATATCATCCTTCTAGCAAAGTAAAGGGAAAACAATGTTTTTATGTATGTAATATTACCTGATAAATTGAAGTAAAAGTTTGATTTGCGATAACTACAAATCTTTGAAATTTAAAGCAAAATAATTATTAATAAATGGACCTCATAATTTCTGGAATGCCAAGATAAAATAACAATTTTAATGCATTTATCCTTTCTCAAAATTAGCTGTTATTTTCCTATTAGCAAACATATATTTCTATCACCAATATATACTTACAGAAATACATGTCTACTTTAATAATTATATTAAAATAATAACTAATTATTCAGTACAATATTTCTTTATATTATACTTTTCCAATACATTCTTTAAAAAAGAAATAATGATTACATTATAATAAAAAATATAAGACAAATAATTGGTCTACTTATCTTTCATATGCTAACAAAAAAGTAATCATTAAATTTTCTTCTGCTGGAAAATAAGAGTTCATTTGGACAGGCCAGAAATAACATGTTTTGGTCATGTATCCAAATGATGATGATAATTGTATAACAATAAAAATTAGTAAACATAATAATTTCCTGAAGGACAAACAATACACATTTGGATCCAATTACAGAACATTTCAAATGTTCTAACAATAGCTAACCTAAACTGCTGGCAATATCACATGTAAAACATTTAATAATGGCAAATAAATATTTATTACTGCATATATTTAGTTATGGTTTAATTCATTACATTCATCAATGCACTTGTGCTAAATTCTCAAAGGTCATCCATCATGCAAATAGCTAATTAGTTCATAATATCCACTTAAGTCTACATGAGTTTTATTGGCAAGGTATTTCAATTACAAATCAATTACAGGTGGGGAGGACAATAAAATAAAAGTGTTCACACCTAGTATTGATGCTCTTCTACTCATTCAGTTATAAGGACATTTAGATATGAGTTAGTGATATATATATTATATATATATATATATATATATATATATATATATATATATATTTATAAATCACTATATATATCACATTCCATTCCTCATTTCTAGAGAAATGAATGGTTAAGTATATTTATTGTTCAATAATAATAATAATAATAATAATAATAATAATAATAATAATAATAATAATAATAATAATAATAATAATAATAATAATAATAATAATAATAATAATAATAAATCATGTTATAATAAGTTATAAAAACACATCATTCTGTTGAAACTTTGCTCCTTTCTAGCTAGTAGTAATTTTTAATAGAGAGTCCTTGAAATATTTTATAAAAAAGTTCAGCATATAACATTCCATAACATAAGAAAATTCACACATTTCAACTTTTTCTTTAATATTAGAGATTAAAATTAAGCAAATCAAATTTGAAATATAGACACATATAAATCCCAAATGATGAATTCAAACCTAAATTAGTCAATTTGAAATATAAAGAAAGATAAACCTTGTTTTTAAAGTTGTTTACATCTCTATCATAGTCTTTACCTTCCCAAGAGGAATTTCTTAACTATTTTTATCCAGTGAATTAATATAATTTTGTACTTTTAGTTTGAATTGAATGTCAACTGCTTGACTATGGAATATCCAATTTGTAGAAAGAAAACTGTAGTAATAAAAACCCTTTGTGGAGAGAGAATTGTTGTATTAAAATAAAAGCCAACTTTCTTGTCAAGTATCCCCCTTTTATATCTGATTATTACTTAGCCATCTATTTCTTCCATGAATCCAGGGTCACTCAAAAGTTCATCTCTAAAAACAAATGTGACTCCTCCTACTTCATTGTGATAATTAGTTGCAAATATGCAATCACCTTTTCTCTCTCGAAAAAAAAGAAAAAAAATCATTTTGTCTTCTAAAAAAAATATTAATTAAATTGAACCAATAAAAAAATATTCTGCATTTTAAAAATAACAAATAAAAAATAATTATTTTAGCACATAAAATAATTGATATTGTATTTGTCTATTTGACAATTCACTGATCCATTGATCTATCAATTCATTTAAAATGGTGTTTAAACTGGTTATCCAAAATATTGTTTATGGAATTAAATATTTTACTGTGAAACAATATTTGGTAGGTTAATTAAGCACATGAATGAAAAATAAAGTTGAAACATGGCACAAACACACATGCACATACATAAATGCTGTACTGCAAGTACTAAAACAGTCTGACCCAAATAAAAGTTTCTTTGACCATGAACCAAATATACTTCACTAATTACACTGTAGATGGAAGTATCACAGAAGAAATAGACCAGAAAATCACCAAAAATACCAATCACTGTCCTACAGACAAATAAATCAAACTTGGATCAATTTAAACTACATCCTAATAATTTTTGGGGAAAGTCATACCTTTCTGTCATTAAATATTCACTTAAGAAAAATACTAAATGTCAAAAAACTTTCAAATAATATCTGCATGTGCTTTTTAAACAGGATCTTATAGTGTTAATGAAAAAAAATTCAGGTTATTCCATTTTTTTAGTTACATGTAACCAGCTACTACTGATAGAGTGCTATTTAATTACAATTGCTTTTTTGTGCCTAAGGTCACAACATATATTACAGGAGCAGATATACTAACAAAATATTAATATTATAAATATTTTATTGTATGTTTATAAACTTTTGTTATATTTTTTTATTAAATTGTATATTCCTGTAAGATGCAAGATGGATGATACAATCATTACTTGTCCAAAAACAATTAAAGGGTTGGAAACATAATATTGTATTTTTGTTATAAACATTTTTCTCAAATCTATTTCCTATCTGGAAATAAATTTGAATACATTTTTGGAACATTATCTAATGACTGCATCTCCACAAATACCTGAGTAGGATATAAAATGCTCATAAAAATGATAGATTGATTTTGAAAAAAAAAAGTAAAAATATTTATTCTGAATATTATATAATTTTATAACTCTATAAAACATCTATCCATGTAATTGGTCAGTAATTATGTAAGAAGGAATTGTATAAATTTGTCTCTTGTATATTAAAGATTTGTTGATATTTTCTGATAAAAATTGTTAATAACATTTGGTATCATATGTATAACATGGTTGAGTTTTAGGATCATAAATTTTTTGGTATCAACTATTATACATAGTATTTATATTTGTAAATTATGCAGATAAAATTTTAAGACAGTTTTAGCAGAATATAATGGCTACTGTTATGTATAGTTAAACATCTTGCTGCAAAATTAAATAAAGTTAACTGTTTGAAATGTAATACTACATATGAAGACTGTTTTTTAATATTAAACATTTTCATTTATATTTATAGAGTACAAATAATACAAATAATTATGCATTATTTAATTAATTATTGGCAATTTAAAAATATACACACACCTTGTCACTAGTTTTGATTACACATACATTTACTGAATTTAGAACATGTAAATTTCAAAGTGATCTATTAACTAACATTGAAATATAAATTATTGAACTATTAAATGTAAATGTTATAAAATGAATGACATTTTCCAAGTCCCAAGCTGAAATGTAAGTATAGATTTAACAATATCATCTTTTGTTAAAGTACTGCATCAGAACTATCTGTCAAACAGTTATAAATGTCTGTTTAATGCAGCATAGCTAAAATATAATTCTCTGACCTGTATTATATTGAAATAACTAATGATGCTTTATTTAGACTCTATTTTTGCTTCACATGAAATAACAAAGTACTGAATAAAATATGGATATTTTAAAATAAAAAATCAAGAGTATATTAGAATTATATCAAGTGCTTTTTCACATTTAAATATTTCATTTATTTTAATACCAAATACTGTCAAGTTTATTATTAATAGAAATGATACTAATGATAAAGTAAACAAACGCAGTATTTTAAATTAAGTTGTGAGCACGTTTTGACTCAAGATGTATTGATGAATTGAAATGTGTGTTATAAAAGAGAAACGATGAATATAACATTACTTTATTGTACTGCACCATTTTATTTGCAATATTTTATAGGTCAAAATGATTTAAAAGAATATAAAGTCAAAAAGACATATTTCATCCAATGTGACAATGATATAATTATATAATTATGTACAAATCATAAAAAAAGTTTTATTAATGCTGAAAAATTAACATTGTTGATTTTTGTTAGAATTTGATTTCTAAATATTGATTAACAATGCTAGTTAACGTTACTTTCATCCTATTTGAGCAATATATTGCTATTTTTTATTTATTTATGGATTAATATATTACAATATAGTTACTTTTATAATATGCTACAAAATAGTTGTGCGTATATATATATATGAAAAGAAAGTTACTGTTAACACTAACTGAAATAATTATAGAAAATATATAGATCTTTAAACAGAGGGCGTTACTGGATATTTGTAATTGTATAATGGTTTGTATATTATATATATATATATATCAGTAACCACCTAAACATTCACACTACAGATAGTAATCAATATTTCTAACTGCTGTCAAGGCAACCTTCTCATCTTTTAATAGCAAGAACGGAAATCCACTCTTACTAATGGTCCATTGAATATATATGGACACTTAAAGATTGCAACTTGATTACAGAGAATAACATATCAATACAATAAAGTTTAAATAAAACTCCTTAAACATGAAATAAACATGTCCATGTATTGCAGACTAATAAATAGTCAATTATGTCATTACAAACTGTAATACTTTTAAATTGCTCATGTATTATTTAGATAATAAGTGAAATGATGTTCAAAGCTAAATGGGATAATTATGTAATTAGAAACCAACCAATAACCACCCAAACATTCACAATAAATATAGTAGTAAATATTTCTCACTGCTGTCAAGGCAATATTCTCAATTTTTAATAGCAAGAATGGAAATCCACTCTTACTAATGGTCCATTGAATATATATGGACACTTAAAGATTGCAACTTGACCACAGAGAATGCAATATTGATACAATGAAGTTTAAATAAACCTCCTTAAACATGAAATAAACATGTGCATGTAATGCAGACTAATAAATAGTCAGTTATAATATTACAAACTACAATGTTAATAACTCTAGAATGAACAAAATTTTGTTAGTCGTGACATTTTGAAATGATATTTATTGCAGACCTATAATGAAATAATATTAAAATATAATGAGAAGATGAGAATAAGAGGAATAAATAAGTTGTGTCTTGTTTTGATAAACATATTAAAATGTATTTACAATTCATAAGAATTTAATTATTAAGTGACATATGAAAATGAAGAAAAAGCAAAGAATAGTTGTTGGGGTATATTTAGGTGAAGGTAGTTTATTGTATATATTTAAAAAAAACAAAAAAAAAAACATTTTTTTCTTAGACACAAGGTGTTGTGCTTACTGAAATTGGACATTTAAGTATGTAGTAAGAAGTCAGTCCTATTTTTTGTTTTAGTTTTTGGATAATGGGTATGTTAATTTATGAAGTATTAACTGTGCTGTGTTGCTATGACAAAAAATAATATTAATTTAAAATTGTTTTTTATTAATTGTTTTGTAAGATTATAAAGTGACTTTATTCATTTTTAGAAAATAAATAAATATGTAAATAATAAAGTATATGATTTGGATGAAATTATATTTTTTTGTTATATATTTCATTTTTGTTACTGCATTCACATAGTAAATAATAAACATTATAAATAAATGTTCCATATATCAAATATATTTGTTCTTTTTATTTGTTTAATATTATACTAGGAGATATGTATAAAAATATATTTGCAATGTAATATATTGAATATATAGTGTAAATTGTTTATTTGTTGTTGAAATGAAAAATAGTATTGGTATTGTAAGTCATGATTTTTTATTGTGTGTAATATTTCTAAAATATTTATCGTTATTAGTTGAATAATACAATTTTTATTAGAAGAATGTTATGAGAAATAATTTAATGAGTGAATATAGATGATTACTATGGTTATTTTGACATCAATCAGGAAATATTACTAATAGGACTAAATAAATGAACTTAAACTTTTCTTTGTTGAATTTGTTTTAAACTGAAGCAACGTATAACTTTATATAAAAGGTATATAATTTTCAAAACAAAATGGAGAGGTAAAAGTTAACATGGTCTGCCTAAAAACCATGGCAGCTTATTGATGAAATTTTTTGAGAAAACAACATTATTATAAAAAGAAAAACCAACCTATTGCTTCATTATATTGTAAACCATCGGGGTATTTTAATCAATGAAAATGGATGTTATGTATATTCCAAAAATGAAATACAAATAGGAAAAGGTGTACAAGAGTGAGACTTATTTGCCTCTTTAGATCGATTAGTCAATTTTTTTCCGAGATATGAATTAGTTTAATTTCAATCATATCACCCTACGTAAAAGATAGCATCTAATAACTTATATTATTTTAAAATAATATTTGTTTATGAAAGGATCTCTATTCATATACGTGTGTAATGTCATATCATCCAAATAATTATTATTTAAAGAAATAATTTAAATATATACATAAAATATCGCAATCGACAAATTGTACTTTGCATTCGCAAATACATTTTATATTCACTGGAATAAAGACATAATACTGGCTTTGTATTTGGAAATATAGACATCAGAACTGTGAAACCATGCTGTAAATATAGTGTTTAAAGCCTCTCATTCAGATTGTTTATTTATATTTGTCATTATTACTGAAAAGTTTTTTTAACTGAATATTTATTATTACTGATGAATGATAATTTCTTTTTACGGTCGTGGTTTGCAGACCATGCTGTAGCCGTCAGAGGGCGCGGCGACATCATCAACAACTGGCCTGAAAATGGCAAGTGATAAATTTTTTTACAAAACACCTCAAAATCGACAAATAAAAATGCCTAAGGCAATATATGTACAGCAAATAAAGCGAAAACTACAAATTAAAAAAAAATTAAAGAAAATGCTACAAAATTCAAATAATAAAAACAAAAAATCATGAAAATTGCATTATGAGCTATACCCCCCCCCCCCCAAATAAAAAAAACGCCTCAAAATCGACAAATAAAAATGCCTCAGACAATATATGTATAGCAAATACATCGAAAACAACAAATTATAAAAAAATGAAAGAAAATGCTAAAAAATTCAAATACTAAAACCAAAAAACCATGAAGATTCTATCAAGAGATATACCTCCTCCACAATCTGACAATTCACAAAACATGGCGGCCAAAAAAAGCGGGAAAATACGAAAAAAATCAAATCATTTACCTTCAACATAAATATGCATCTAAGTTCATATTAAAAAGCAATTCCCCCAACTGGTCAAAACGTAACACAGATTAATACGTAGTAACTAATAAAAAAAATAAGCAGAAAATGCTATAAAATGCAAACTATAAAAAAATAGGATCAACAGTCCCCCCCCTACAATCTGGACATTCAGAAGGAAGCATAGCGGCCAAAAATAGCGGGGATCAAATTATTTACCTTAAACATAAATATGCATCTAAATTGATATAGAAAAGCAATTAATTGTTCTCTGGCTTTCAAATTAATGCATATGTAAATGGAGCAGTAATATTTAAATAATCAAAAAGCAATCATTACCGACCCCTCCCCACTAATCAAAATGTAATAAATGGTATCAATATTTTAAGATTGTTTAAGTAACAGACCTAATAAGAATTCATATCATAGATTAATACGTAGTAAGTAATTAAATAGAATTATAGTAAGTTTAAAAGAGAAGATGAAAATATTACTTTGTTGCATTTTTTTTTGTTCAAGAAATTGTTTTTCACCGTTATATAGATTAAATCACATATTGTAAATGTAGTTTCAAAATGACTATCCCCTTCCCCCATTTAGTGACTTTTCTAAAACTAAGAACTCATAACACAGATTAATATGTACTAAGTGATTAAATATGGCAACAACAGACTAACTTTTATAAAATGTACTAAATCTTATGAATATTTAAAAAATCAAACACTATCTGCACATGTGCTGTGCATTATTTAAGTAATAGATATAACTCCTCAACACAGATTAATACAGTACATAGTAAGAAAGTTTAAAAAAGAAAGTGGGAAAAATTACCTTGTTCCAAATTCGGTTCAGAGCCATTTGCACAATGATGACTCGATCATGATGTTCTGCAAAATGTAGCTTTGCTGGTAAATTTCTTAACACTTTTAGCAATGATGATTTCAGCAGATTAAAAAAATTATTTAACAGAAGGTATCTAGAAACACTAGCAATTATTTAAATCAAGTTATGCACATATATATAATATCCCAATTCATTTTAAAAATAATAAACAATTGTCCACTATATTCATATTATTTTCAATTATGTTTTTATTTAAACAAAGTTGCAAGTTCATCTACACTTTTTTAATGAGAGAAGTGTAATTACAAACATGAAATATTCTCCCCCCCTCCCCTTTACTTGACAGCAAAAAATACTGTAAATACTTTTAAAAGAAAAGTCTTTCAACATCAAATTATTTATCTTTAAAGCAATTAATTGTTATCTGGCTTTCAAATTATGACATATGTAAATTGATCAATAATATTTAAACAATAATCAATGTAAAAAAGGAATGCAAAACATAATTACCAAAGTCTTTCGGAAAAGATTTTAACACTAAGAGCAAATATGGCAGAAATTAGCGTGAAAAAAAAGTTTTGAGTTAAAATTTGCGCACATCTAATGTTGTATTCTTCTCCATCAAAAAATAATCCTAATTAAGTTTGTCAAAAAATAAACATTATCCCAACAACTTGTATTTCTAGCACTACAAAATAATTAACACGTCAAAATAGAACAAAGCTGGTATTCCAAAAGTCTAGTTCACTTATGTTTTAGTTAAATTTGTTGGCTTTGGAAATTATATTTTTGATATCAAATCTCTATTAAGTCATGATACCCAAAATGAATTTCTGGTCATCCTTCTTTTATAGTATGCACTTTAATTTTGAAAGAACAAACTGTGAAATGAAATATGACGTAATAGAGAATATCAATTCCAAAGCTAACTAATTTACTTAAAATGTAGCTAAAGTAGAGTTTTGAAATACCTGCTTAGTTCTATTATGACGTTTAAATTATTTTGTAGTGCTAGAAATACAAGTTGTTGGGATAATGTTTATTTTTTGACAAACTTAATTAGGATTATTTTTTGATAGAGAAGAATACAACATTAGATATGCGCAAATTTTAACTCAAAACTTTTTTTTCACGCTAATTTCTGCCATATTTGCTCTTAGTGTTAAAATCTTTTCCGAAAGACTTTGGTGATTATGTTTTGTATTCCTTTTTTACATTGATTATTATTTAAATATTATTGATCAATTTACATATGTCATAATTTGAAAGCCAGATAACAATTAATTGCTTTAAAGATAAATAATTTGATGTTGAAAGACTTTTCTTTTAAAAGTATTTACAGTATTTTTTGCTGTCAAGTAAAGGGGAGGGGGGAGAGAATATTTCATGTTTGTAATTACACTTCTCTCATTAAAAAAATGTAGATGAACTTGCAACTTTGTTTAAATAAAAACATAATTGAAAATAATATGAATATAATGTCCAATTGTTTATTATTTTTAAAATGAATTGGGATATTATATATGTGTGCATAACTTGATTTAAATAATTGCTAGTGTTTCTAGATACCTTCTGTTAAATAATTTTTTTAATCTGCTGAAATCATCATTGCTAAAAGTGTTAAGAAATTTACCAGCAAAGCTACATTTTGCAGAACATCATGATGGAGTCATGATTGTGCAAATGGCTCTGAACCGAATTTGGAACAAGGTAATTTTTCCCACTTTCTTTTTTAAACTTTCTTACTATGTACTGTATTAATCTGTGTTGAGGAGTTATATCTATTACTTAAATAATGCACAGCACATGTGCAGATATTGTTTGATTTTTTAAATATTCATAAGATTTAGTACATTTTATAAAAGTTAGTCCGTTGTTGCCATATTTAATCACTTAGTACGTATTAATCTGTGTTATGAGTTCTTAGTTTTAGAAAAGTCACTAAATGGGGGAAGGGGATAATCATTTTGAAACTACATTTACAATATGTGATTTAATCTATATAACGGTGAAAAATAATTTCTTGAACAAAAAAAAATGCAACAAAGTAATATTTCCATCTTCTCTTTTAAACTTACTATAATTCTATTTAATTACTTACTACGTATTAATCTATGATATGAATTCTTATTAGGTTTGTTACTTAAACAATCTTAAAATATTGATACCATTTATTACGTTTTGATTAGTGGGGAGGGGTCGGTAATGATTGCTTTTTGATTATTTAAATATTACTGCTCCATTTACATATGCATTAATTTGAAAGCCAGAGAACAATTAATTGCTTTTCTATATCAATTTAGATGCATATTTATGTTTAAGGTAAATAATTTGATCCTCGCTATTTTTGGCCGCCATGCTTCCTTCTGAATGTCCAGATTGTAGGGGGGGGGGACTGTTGATCCTATTTTTTTATAGTTTGCATTTTATAGCATTTTCTGCTTATTTTTTTTATTAGTTACTACGTATTAATCTGTGTTACATTTTGACCAGTTGGGGGAATTGCTTTTTAATATGAACTTAGATGCATATTTATGTTGAAGGTAAATGATTTGATTTTTTTCGTATTTTCCCGCTTTTTTTGGCCGCCATGTTTTGTGAATTGTCAGATTGTGGAGGGAGGTATATCTCTTGATAGAATCTTCATGGTTTTTTGTTTTTATTATTTGAATTTTGTAGCATTTTCTTTAATTTTTTTTTAATTTGTAGTTTTCGATGTATTTGCTGTACATATATTACCTTAGGCATTTTTATTTGTCAATTTTTAGGCGTTTTTTTGATTTTGGGGTGGGGGGTATAGCTCATAATGCAATTTGCATGATTTCTTGTTTTTATTATTTGAATTTTGTAGCATTTTCTTTAATTTTTTTTTAATTTGTAGTTTTTGCTTTATTTGCTGTACATATATTGCCTTAGGCATTTTTATTTGTCGATTTTGAGGCGTTTTGTAAAAAAAATTATCACTTGCCATTTTCAGGCCGGTTGTTGATGATGTCACCGCGCCCTCTGATGGCTACAGTACGGTCTGCAAACCAGGACCCTTTTTACTTAATTATTTAAAATAATTGGCTTTATATATATATATTATAGAACCTCTTCCATACGCTCCAACTAAACAAGGTATGTATGTAACAAATAGTTGATAATTATTAAATTTAATTTGCCTACTGTTATTATAGTCACTAGATATATACTTAAATAAATTTATGTATAAATTAATTAAATGTTATTACTTTTATGTGTTTTTTGAAGGTTTGTGATGATAGTGTTCTAGATCTATTCTTATATTGGACTATTTCCATAAACTAATATGAATATTGAATGGCTAGATAAACTTAACTTTATTTAAATATTCCCAATCCATTCAAGTGTTGGAATATTTAAATAAAATTAAATTTTTCTAAAGACATTCAATACTCATATTAGATGATAGAAATAGTACAATATCAAAAGACAATTGTTACTTTTATCTCTTTAGTATAAAAATAATCACATAATTATTTTATCAAGGCATTTAAATTTGTATTAATTTTTTAATGTAATCTACTAAAAGCCATTCTATGTTAATTACAAAAGTCACCTGATAATAATTCCAGTCAGATCATCAAACTAATTTTTGGTTATAATGTTGCACCATTTTGTAATATAATATTTTAATGTTTAATCCAAGCTCTTTCATATGTCTATTAATCAGTAAATTTATTTGACTTCAGTTATATGCTAACTTTGGATATTTATGACAATTAGTTGATAAATATTATGAATGTTGCATAGTGTATCAAAATAAAGCATGATTTATTCCTTTACAAGTAATTTTTTTTGTAAATATTATAAATTCTCAACAAACATACCCTTATAAATATGCGTGTGAATAATATATATATAATTAAGTTTGTTGTCTGTATTCGTTCCAAAATATCGTAAATATTCAAACCAATATATATCAAAATACATCACATGACCACCACCTCTTATGCTTGTGTATAACTATTGTTAAAACAGGCAAAACTCACTATAAATATTACCACACACAACAAGCTAAAGTAATCAATGGATGCCAGAAGGCTTGTGCATAAAATCCCCAACTAGTGCCTACTTATCCAATATCCCCGGACTAATTTCTGGCTTGTGGCCTTCGTCAGTGAGGAGCCTTAGATCTGAGAGCACTGCACCTAAATCTTAGGATCTAATGCAACCCTCCAGCAACCACCAATTATCTCCATTTAACTACAAAATTATGAGTCTTAAATTGAAAACACCTTAATGTTTTCAATCCAAGCCCATTAGCCTATATAGTCATATGAGTCTGCACCCAGTTCAGTACCCATACATTTTGCTATCTTTGGTTTTATTGGTTTTAAGCCAATAAACATCACATGACTACCACCTCTTATGCTTGTGTATAACTGTTGTTAAAACAGGCAAAACTCACTATATATATATATATATATATATATATATATATATATATATATATATATATATATATATATATATATATATATATATATATTGCCACACACAACAAGCTAGATTAATCAGTGGATGCCAGTAGGCTTGTACATAAAATCCTCCATCTAGTGACTACTGATCCAATATCTCCAGACTAGTTTCTGGTTTATGGCCTTCATCAGTGAGGAGCTTTGGATTTGAGTGCACTGCACCTAGACCTTAGGATCTAATGCAACCTTCCAGCAACCACCTTTTATCTCCATTTAACTACAAAACTATGAGTCTTAAATTATGAAGGCCATAAGCCAGAAACTAATCTGGAGATATTGAATGAGTAGGCTTTATTTGGAGATTTTATGCACAAGCCTTATGGCATCCATTGATTACTCTATATTGTGTGTGTGGCAATATATATATATATAGTGAGTTTTGCCTGTTTTAACAACAATTATATACAAGCATAAGAGGTGTTGATCATGTGATGTTTATTGTCTTAAAACCAATCCTGCCTAATAGGATAGTGGGGGCTGTGGTTATTAAAAACCAAAGACATCAAAATGTATGGGTACTGAACTGGGTTCAGACCCATATGACTATATGGGCTGATGACCTTGGATTGAAAACATTAAGGTGTTTTCAATTTAAGATTCATAGTTTTGTAGTTAAATGGAGATAAAAGTGGTTGCTGGAGGGTTGCCTTAGATCCTAAGATCTAGGTGCAGGTCTCTCAGATCCAAGGCTCCTCACTAATGAATGTCATATGCCAGAAACTAATCTGTGGATATTGGATGAGTAGGCACTAGATAAGGATTTTATGCACAAACCTTCTGGCATCCAGTGATTACTCTATCTTGTTTTGTGTGGCAATATATATACTGAGTTTTTCCTGTTTTAACAACAGTTATACACAAGCATAAGATGTCATGGTCATGTGACATTTATTGGTTTACAACCAATCCTTCCTAATAGGATAGTGGTGACTATGGTTACTAAAGAACCAAAGACACCAAAACATATGGGTACTGAACTGGGTTCAGACCCATATGTTCATATAGGCTAGTGGGCTTGGATTGAAAACATTAAGTGTTTTCAATTTAAGACTCATAGTTTTGTAGTTAAATGGAGATAAAAGGTGGTTGTTGGAGAGTTGCATTAGATCTTAAGATCTAGGTGCAGTGCTCTCAGATTCAAGGCTCCTCACTGATGAAGGCCGTAAGCCAGAAACTACTCTGGGGATATTGGATGAGTAGGCACTAGATGGGGATTTTATGCACAAGCCTTCTGGTATCCATTGATTAGTCTAGCTTCTTGTGTGTGGCAATATATATAGTGATTTTTGCCTGTTATATCAAAATACAGTATAATTCACATAAATTATATTATTTTTACAAGTACTTTTGACTATTAGTTGATAAAGACTACAAGATGTATAGTTGAAAGTACTTTTAAAAATAATATAATTTATGTGAATTTTACTGTTTTGATATATATTGTACCGGTATAAATCCACCAAAATAGTATAAATTCCGATCTATCACTCCGATCTGTCTGTTTCAATATATATATATAGTGATTGTTTTGGGAGTTTAATATGTTTAAAAGTCTACTAAGGAGTTAAGCAATATTCTTTTATTAGATAGAACTAACCATTTCTTTTATTTTCATCACATATAGTCAATAAAACAATTAATTATTAAGTCTAATTATTTTACGACAGATAACAAATATAAGAAAATGGTTATATTATTATTGACATTTCTATCTACACTAAATAAAACAATACTAATAAACAGCATTTGTAATTAAATACAATCAGTCCAACTCCAAAAAAAAAGATGAGAAAGAAAGGAGAGAAGGTGGAACAGACTACTTTAGAAATGAGATTTGTGATTATTATACAAACCAATTTGTGATCCTAAAATATGTTTACACATACAATATGTAGAGTGTGCATATAAATAAAGTTGAAAAGAAGTAGAAATGGTCACAGGTACATTTTTTGTAGATATTTTCTACATTCACTAGGAATAGAAATAAAGGGTTAAATAACTCTGCATTTAAAATAAAATTCTATTATACAATAAAGATTTTAAAAGGTGTAAAAAAATACTTTTATTCTGATTTGGAAATTTAAAAAAAGGGTGTTTTATGTTTAAAATAAAACTGATAATTGTAAATATTTCTATTAACTAGTCTTTTTGTAAAATCTTTTAATTAAAATTTGTATAGAATATCTTTTTAATTAATGCTTATATGCATTTCACAATCTAAGTAAAAACATGTAGATCATGCATTTGGCAAAATTGCAAAGTTGCTTTTAAAAGTATCTTTTAAATAAAAGTGATTTGAAAGGATGTGTGACCTTTTTAAAAAAAATAAAAAAAAACTTTTTTAGTTAAATGTGTTGTTATCACCCCAAATCAATTCTATAAAAGAGTTGATAAAAATATCAGATCAGTGAGCTTTTATTTATTTTTAAGAGCTGGCCAGAACAGTTTGGCTAGTAAAAATTTTTGAGCAAGTAACAGCAATTAGCTGACCAAAATAGATACATGCAGTGTGTTTTGTCTGTAGCAGAGAGTTAAAAAAAAGCTTTCATGAAGATGTAGCTGAAGTAAAGCAGTGAGCAGTCTACTAGTTTTAAATACTGAAATTTTGATTCACCTGAAGATTGGGTAAACTTTAAAATTGAGACAATTAACTTATTTAAATGAATTATAAAAAGTCAGTTGAATGTCTGAAACAATTGTGGACAGAAGGGATATCATTGCAGACCAAATTACTTGAACTATACCCCATTTGACATGGTCCAAAATCAGCTTACCCAAAAGAAACCATCAATGGATGAAGAATTAATTATATGTATGCTATTTCAGCTATATGAAGAAAAATACAGATAAACATATATATATATATATCATGAGTTATTTTCAAATAATTCATTTAAAAGATATTTTAAAATTTCCATATTTAATTTAGAAATGTATATATAATGGTGTGTAACATTATATATAAGATAGAACAGTATTATTTTAAGTCATTTAAACTCTATAGTTTTTAAAAAAGTGTAACACAAACATAATGATAGCTCATATTCATTTGTCCTTTCTACTATAATTTCTCTCAATACCTGGATATTATCTACTGTACTAAAACCTCTTTTAAATCCAGCTTCTTCTCTTGGTTGGTGGAAATCCAGTGTTTTCTGTAGACGAGTTGTAATTATCTTATTAAAAATTTTGTATAAAACTGATAAAAGACTGATAGGTTGGTAATTTCTAATATTTTCTTTATCATCTTTTTTAAATATTAATATTAACACTGCATTCTTCCAATCATCTGGCACATCTTTATCATTTAGACATTTGATATATAGCTTTCTCGTTATTTTAATATTATCTGTTTGCACTTAAATTTGATATACACCTGGGTCTCTTTTTATGCGGACATATTTAACATGATTTTGAAGTTATGCAATTTGTCTTTTACTGGAAGTCGAAGTCCGATAATGCGCTATTACTTTAAATAATAAATTTCGTGTACTTACGTTATATTGAAAGTAATAGCACATTATTGGAATTCGACTTTCATCTTAGTAATTTCAATATTTTCAGTGCTTTATAATAGTAAGATTTTATGCAATAATGAAATTAAATCATGATTTCCACATTTTATGTATACACACATTAAATTTTACAAGATTGTGATGTAAATTTGTTCAAACTCTGTGTGCTAATTTTGTATTTTAAATCACATTCTGTTTTTGCTTTTTAAAAAAGAACGTAATCAATTATTAATCATTTAGTGTCCACAAGTTTATTTTTAAAAGGTCAGTAATAGCAGTGGGCACAATTAAAAATTTAAATCTTATTTTTAATTGTAATTAATAATTTAAAAATTACTTACGGGCGACTTAAAATTAATGTGATGTAAAACGAAATTTGATTTTTAAATGGAATTGAAAATTAAAGACAAAAATAAGAATTTAATTTTTAGTTGTTAGTTTTAATTAAATTTTTCCCCGCAGTGGTGAATAAATGTCTTTTTATTATCATAAGTCTAAGTTCATAAACAATTAATAAAATCATCATCGTCATCAACAGAAAACCATTAACACAACACGAGAGTAAACTTGGTGCTACTTGTATTTTCTCTTGTGAGAATAATTGCTAAGATATTCTTGACTTCATTTAAGGAGAAGCCAAATACATCACATCACATCACACGAGAATCTGATTTTTTACTAGTTTGCAATCGAACGTCTTTTTGGGCAAATAGCGATAATAATTAACATGTGTATAAAAAAATTTAAATTACTGTACTGTAAATTATGCATAAAAATATATTATTTTGAATAAAATTAAATATTATAGTTAAAAAAAGTTTGTCTTGTATCTTTTTTTTTTCAAATTTGAAATTTTTTATTAGTCATATTTTATTTCCTTATTTTTTTTTTTTGCGCGAATTTTAAAGTAATTTTACGTTGGTGCTTTGTTTTTATGCGAATTTTGAAAAATCAGAGACCGCATCCCCCTTTTTTCAATGTAAGTTACATCTATTTTTGCACGATTTCATTTGCGCATGTTTTCTGAGGAACCTATCTATCGCGTAAAATGAGACCCAGGTGTATTTACATTTATTAATAACATTTCATTATATTTAAAATAATGCTTCATTGTAAATCGAATAATTTCATGTTGTTAATTTATATATAATATTTAGTGGATTAAATGTGAAGGTATTTAAGTTTCACACTCTTAGTTCAAAATGCTTGAGTCTGGCTTATTTAAATAAAATTGAGGCATAGATTAAGATGGTCCCATCTTTTTCTGATAGTTCTAGCTTGTGTTTGTGAATTGAGAGTCCCATGTGAGATCATTATTTCATCTGATTGGCTGTCATATAAGCATGTTTAAAGCATACCTGTTTGAAGGTGTTTAGCTTTCACATTATTATAGTATATATCTTTGCTATTTTTTTTTCTATTTTGTCACGTGCTTCTTTTAATATATCAATTATAATTCCATCATTACCTGGAGCCTTCTCTTTCTTCATAAATTTAATTGCATGTCTTATCTCCTCATTTTTGGATCATCAACATGTAAATCCAGCATATTTTAATATTTTAAAGAATATTTATAAAAATGCAACAGCAACAATTTGATTACATAATGATAGTAGGAAAATCAACAATGAAAAGGGTGTAAGACAGGGTGATTCCATATCTCCAAAACTTTTTACAGCAGTGCTGCAAAAAGTATTTTGTGAATTAAAATGGGAAGGTAAAGGAGTGAAAGTAAATGGAGATTATTTAGGTCATTTATATTTTGCAGATGATGTAGATTGTTTTGTAAATAATGCTTTAGAGCTACAGGAAATGTTGCAGGAGTTATCAGATGAAAGTAGGAAAGTAGGACTAAAGATAAATGTTAAAAAGTCTAAAGTAATTTTTAATATATTTTCTCAAAATATAAAAATAAAGATTGATAATGATGAGTTAGAAGAAGTTAACAGTTATAAATACCTTTGTCAGGTTATTAATACAGATGGAAATAGAATTAAACTTGGTTGAAGTGCTTTTGATAGAAATAACTTGATATTAAAATGAATTATGCCTATGTGTTTGAAAAGGAAGGTAATTAATAAATGTGTTTTGCCAGTTCTTACTTATAGATCTGAGACTTAGACACTTAATAAAAGAGCAATACAGAGACTTCAGACCACTAAAAGAAATATGGAGAGATGCATGTTGGGAGTAACAAGAAGGGATCAAAAATGCAATGTATGGGTTGGAGAACAAGCAAGTGTTACTGACCTCATTGAAAAAATTAAAAGACTGAAGTAGAGTTGGGCTGGACATATTGTTAGAAGAGAGGATAATAGATGGACAATTGAAATTTTAGAATGGATTCCAAGAGATTGTAAAAGACCCAAAAAGAGACCACATGTGAGATGGATGGATGAAATAAGAAAGATTGCAGGAGTAATGTGGAGAAAAGAAGCTAAAGATAGAAAAAGATGGATTGAACTTGGAGAGACCTTAATCCTGCAGTGAGTTGATAATGGTTGTTGTTGATGATATATATATATATGCATATACATATATATATATATATATGCATATACATATATATATATATCAAGAGTTATTTTCAAATAATTCATTTAAAAGGTATTTTAAAATTTCCATATTTAATTTAGAAATGTATATATAATGGTGTGTAACATTACATAGAACAGTATTATTTTAAGTCATTTAAACTCTATAGTTTTTAAAAAAGTGTAACACAAATAAATAACTTTTGTTTGAATTAAAGACTAAAAGTAGAGGGTTAATAGGTGAGTCTATCATCTAAATTTGAAGATGTTGATTATTTAATCAAACAAAACAGACTCCAAATTGACTATTGATTTATATCTTTTACTGTTCAAATCCAGTCACAAAATTGACTGTTGTTTTACTGTATTGATTTTTTTTGATGGATCATTTATGAAGATGAATAGTTTACTTGGAAGATTACTCTTACTTACTTTGACTTATTATAATGCTGGTTGATGTATAGTTAATTATAGTTGCTCTAAGGTGTTAACTGATTCTCTAATCTCATGCTGGCTTTAATGCAGGTGTTCCCAACCTTTTTGCACTTAAGAGCTCATTCTACAATACCGGCCAGGTGGTGGGCATCATTTATTTTTTCAATGTAAATTTATAGTTGAATATTGTTAATAATACATATAATGTACAAAAAAATATTTATTTTAAAAATAAAATTTTAAGATATAATTAATGTTTATATTTTTACACTGTAAAAGTATACTATGTCCTACAATTTGATTACAATATAATACAATAATTTATCAGAAATTTTAAAAATTAGATTTATTTGTATCAGATAAATAATTTTTTATCGTGTTTGGATAGAGACAGGCACACGTAAAATGGTCTGCAGGTGCCATGGTGCCCATGGGCATAGGGTTGGGGACCCTTGCTTTAATGTATCTATTGCTTATATATTTTGTGATATTAAACATCACTTTAATATTTTTTATTACTTTAATATTTTATATCATTATTTAAATTAATTTTAATTGAAATATTTTTTGCAGTGTTTAATAAAATAAAATAAAATAAATCCCAAAGTTGTTACAAGGTAACACTTGCCCTGAACTGGATGAAAAATAAATAATCATATATATATATATATATATATATATATATATATATATATATATATATATATATATATATATATATATATATATATATATGATGTAGCATGGTTTTTAATTTATAACTATCTCATTATATAAAATCTTTTGATCTGAGAGATATAGCATAAGATTTTATAGTTTAAAAATAATAGATAATAATATATATTTCAGGCTAGAAGTAAATAAATAATTGATTGCAAAATATTTTCTAATGTAATTTAAAATTCTGCATAAAATGTTATTTGTGATAATATAATATACTTATTTATTTTTAATCTTAAAATTCTTCAAACCTAAAGTGTGCATATATGCACTGCTTCATATTTACCCAGTTACAATAGAAAACCAAAAAAATAACCAAAAAATAACTTACTTTTTTTCTCCAGTGAATGAATAATCAAGAATATTTCCTCTTGCTGACATCTTAGTGTTTGTGAGCTAGTTTTCCATATGTGTTAATTATAACTTTCTGCTATGCTATTCTTTCCTTGTCTAATAAATCTATTTAAACTTTTTCCCAGGATTCTCTGTATTCTCAAACCTAGATTCAATTCCAAGGTTTTTATTTCATGGTTCCTTTTACTATTCTATTAAAGGCTTCATCTTTGATCAGAGAATCTATTATGGTAAGATGTCAAATTACAAGTGTTAAATGACCTATTTCAGCCCATTATAGCATTCAAAAAATGCATTTCCTTCACAATTTTTCTTGATGGTGTATGTTACATTGTATAGAGGGCAAAGTTTCTTGTAAAGGTTCTGTATTGTACTACTTAGTTGATTTGGCCAAATCCACAGCTGGTCTTTTTCCTTAAACTGCTGTAGGCTTAGTAAGCCCTTCTTTCCCTGTTTCACTATTTAGGTCTGTTTCTTCCATGTCATTGTCCAGTCTCTTTCATTATTAATAGGTTCATGGGATAATGTAAAGCTTACTTTTAAGGGGCTTGGATCATGTTTACAGAATTGCAATGTGGTAGGCTTAAAATCTGTGGACTCATTGGGTCTTCATTTTTATGCAGTGGAAAGCCAGTAGAGTCTGTTTGACTCAACTTTTGTGATTATGACCCACATTTGTCTGAAAGAATTGAATGAGCTCTCTCATAACCTTATTGCAGGGGTTTGATTGAGGGTTTGTAATTGATGATAGAATGTGCTGTAACCTTTTTTGTTGTGTCCAGGCTTTCCATTGATGGGATGTGGATGCTGTGAATGCTTACCCATATGTATAACAACATCACCTTAGGTTTATCCACATTGATAATCTGCTCCTCTTTGAGTAGGCAGATAGCATCCTGGGGATTTGCCTTTCTCACCAAGTACATCACAACATATTTTGAGAAAATGTAATATGTTGCCAAAAGGAATCTTAAGCAGTTGTAAGTCAGCAATGGACCATAATGATCAATGGCTTCTATTACTGCTTTCTTCTGGCAGAATAAAGACATTCTCCTTCATATATTGATGAATGTTTACTTTACTCTATGCACATACTTGACAAATCTGCATGGAGAGGATGCTCCAGTGTATTCCCTACCAATAAAACTCTCTCTTCATATTGCTGCTTCAACTTTCTGTCAGCCATAGTGCCCACATAAGTTATATGAGTGCTGGATTAACTGGTTCTTTATGTATTTAGGTTCCATGACCTTCCAATCCTTGCTTCATACCATCTGAATTAGCAGAAATTTATTCTTTCCTTGTTAACTTGAATTTCTATAGTTTGTCTTTTTTTTCTTTTAAGGATTGCCCTCTATTTATTCTCTGAATGATGGGTCCAAACTTGGGGTCAGCTTTCTATAATGGCAACAATCCCTGTAATTTTTTTTCAATGGTATGGTCCAATCTCTTCATTAACATTGCCAACTGAGAGTGTCCCATCATCAGCTGCTGGGATTCGAGGGTGATGGAGTGATGGCTGTGGATGTTTGCTATGATATTGTCCATTTCAGGGCAATATACTACATGGCAGTCGAACTTTGACTTAAATAAGCAACATCATATGAGACATTCATTGATAAAGTATCCTTTATTAACGAACTGAAGCATTGGTGATCTGTTCTAATAATTGCCTTTGAACCCAAAAGAAACTGTTAGGACTTATCATAGATCAAAATGATGACTAGTGTTTCTGCTTAGGAACTGTGTATCTCTTCTCAATATTTTTTACAATTCAGCTAATGAATTATGCTTGCCATCATCTATTTGAAGTACTATCTCCCCCAGCTCTTCTTTGCTACTATCTGTCTGGTGGTAAATAGGTCACATGAAGTCTGGGTATATAGCATAAACTCCTGGAGAAAATGCACTTACCTTCTGGAAATCCTTCTATTGTTCCTCTGACAACTCCATTGGTTGTCTCTGGGCATCAATCTCAGCATATTCATGAAACCTTTCAGTGACGTCCTTGTAAAATTTATGGTAAAGTTATACAATTTGAAAACTGGTTGAACTTGTTTTCAATTGGAATGTCAGGGAAAGTTTTCAATAGCTGCAATATTGTTGGGATATGGCTTATACCATGCCCAATAACTCAATGTACAAGGAAGTGATTTCTTTTATCACAAAATGGCATTTGGCTAGATTTATAGTTATATATTTATTGTAAAATTTCTCTTAGAACCCATATAAGAGGTCAACATGCTTGCTACTGTTCCAAGATGCAATCATTGTATCATTGATGTAGCATACTACATATTGCTTTATGTCATCAGACAACATCAAATCCAGACAACTTAATAATCTGACCCCATTGTTGAGGAAGCCAAATGGCATATGTTTGAATTGATACCTATAGTCATTGTACTCAAAGGCCATTTATTGGTGGTCCTGTGGAAGTATTTCAATTTTCCATTAGCTTGACATCAGGTCAATGGTGGTGAAGATTTGTTCATTGACCAGCCACATTAAAACTTCCTTAATTGGGGGTGAGACATCTTTCTCAAATATGGTCATGCTATTCAATTTGTAAGCATCAAGTCAAAGTTTCACTACTCCATATTTTTTCTGCACTACCAATGAGAGGTTATGATATGATGAGGTTTCACTGTCAGTATAAATTTCTGCTTCTCTCCTGTCTATCTCTTGTAAAAATTCTGAACTCAATAGCCATAACCAACTTGTTTATTTTGCTAAAATTATAGCACAAGTTGCTGAGCATAATGTGTGGGGTGGCTAGTGGTAAATTGTATCTGATAATCTAGACAATCTGCCAGTTAGTTATTAGTAACACTGTTAATTTTTTTAAGGAATGCAGCCTACCTTAGTTAAAACTGGGTTTGGGTATCAGTGCCACCTGCATTGTATTTTCCTGCAAGATGCAGTGCAGGATTCCATATTTTCTCTCTTTGCTCCAGATGATCTTCATAGTTTTTACCTTGTACTGCTGTCAGATTTGGAGTTATTGGGCTATACTCTCCACCAATCTCTTGCCATATCTCCTAAGTTATTAATTCACTGATACCTGTTCATTTATACTCATTGGGTAATATTGAAATGGGTATTACAAGCTGGGAATGTTCCTTTAGGCACCTCTCCAATGTCCCTGCAGAAAGCTTTAATTTGAATGATTCTTTCTGCCAGTGAGACATTAAAAAATGTCCCTCTCCTGGTATCTCATGTGACTTCACTTGGGGTCTTCATTTTCTTGAAGCCTTCATTCACATCCTCCAATGGTATCTTCTGCATTCCAGCATAATCACTATGGTGAACTAGTGGATAATTTTTACTTTTACTTTTTCTTATGAAATCTTGTTCAAGCAAAAAATTTTTTCCACATATATAAGACAGTTCATAGTCACACACACTGATGCTATTTGTAACTACTTAAAAATATCAAAAAAAATAATATCATCAGGTTGGAGAAAAAAAATCAAACTTTATTATTCAGTTTATTTTGATAAAAAATCAAGTCAGATGTCATATGACCTAATTTTAATAAAGCTCGTATTTACAAATGTTATATATAGAGTACGTAAAAATACACACTCTTATCAAGCTTTTAAAATACCCTCAACCCCAGACCATGGTTTCTGCATCTAGCATCATCAGTGAGGTGTTAGGGATTAAAAATACTAGAACTAGTTATCAATGCCTAACTATTGAGAAGAAAATCTGAAATCTTCAGACATTTAAATGTCCAAAAACCCAGCTATCTAACTCAAATAGCCGTATGGGACTCAATAGTTAGGCATTGATAAAATGCTAGACTAGTTCTAGTATTTTTAATCCCTAACACCTCACTGATGATGCTAGGTGCAGAAACCATGGTCTGGGGTTGAGGGTATTTTAAAAGCTTGATAAGAGTATGTATTTTTACGTACTTTATATATAACATTTGTAAATACAAGCTTTATTAAAATTAGGTCATATGACATCTGACTTGATTTTTTATCAATTTAATTTTAGTTTTTGCTATTAAGGCTTTGGCAATTTTATATTGCTAGAGCTATTAATATATGGTGTATCTGAATTTTGTTCAGTCCCATACGGCTATTTGAGTTAGATAGCTGGGTTTTTGGACATTTAAATGTCTGAAGATTTCAGATTTTCTTCTCAATAGTTAGGCATTGATAAAATGCTAGACTAGTTCTAGTATTTTTAATCCCTAACACCTCACTGATGACGCTAGATGCAGAAACTGTGGTCTGGGGTTGAGGGTATTTTAAAAGCTTGATAAGAGTGTGTATTTTTACGTACTCTATATATAATATTCAGTTTATCTATGTACATGTGCTTTCCTGGGGCACCACTAGGGTGCCTAAACTTAAAGTTCTATTACATCTGTTCATAGTGTACCTGGTTCAAACCCACTTGGTACATTCTTTACAACACATGCACTTGGCTGTGTCAATAAAAGTATAAGATCCTGATATCATAAATTCTCAATACTTAACACTTTTACAAGTGGTACCTGCTCAGTTTAGGTTCATGGATTTACAGATGCATAGATGCTTTTACTAATGGCTCACAAATAAACATAGTGAGAAACATTATTTATAGAGAGCCATTAAACATATTTAATTTATTTATTCACTGTAATATAACATTGATGATGATGATGATTACAGCATCACACTTTTGCAATTAACTCACAACAACCAATTTAGCTTTTATAAATCAATAATTTACTTATTTGAAACATTATTATATTTAAAATGTGACTCAATCACTAATATTCACCAGCTATGATGATGGTCATAACTAATTTCACAACATGACATCTAGCTTTTTATAAACCCTTATTTACTTAAAACATTATTTTATTTAAAATTTGACTTACTTACTAATATTTATCAGCGATGATGATGGTCATAACTAATTTCACAACATAAGATTTAGCTTGTATAAATTTATAGCTATTTACCTGAAACACCATTATATTTAAATTCTGATTTATCCATTAATATTCATTAGTGATAATGATGTCATAACCCATTGCACAACATAAATTTTTAGCTTTCTTTTTTTTTATAAACCCATAATTACTTAAAACATTGTTATATGTAAATTAGGATCCAATGCTTATATTTATTAGTGATGAATATTTATTAGTGATGATGAATGAATATAATTAAATGATAAAATTAAAAAATACTACTACTACTACTACTACTACTACGACTACTACTACTACTACTACTACTACTATTACTACTACTACTAATAATAATAACAACAACAACAACAACAACAACACAAAAGCCAAATACAGTATAATTATATTTATTAAGAATCTTCCTTTTAACATATTTTCTTAATCATCTAATTGACTGCAATTATTATATCAATTAAATAAGACATCAGTAAAACAAATATCTAATATTGTATGTATAACCAAATAAGATAAAATATATGTGTATGTTCTTACCATTTTAAAATAAGCTAGTTTAAAATGAAACATTAAAAAACATATACAAAACATTATATCTAATGCTTATTCAATACTTCTTCCAGCTTTTTTACATATCATAAAGGTAATAAAAAATCATTCACACAATATGTGTGTGTTTACTTTCTTACATGTGACCAGCTTTATTATATATCATAAAGGTAATAAAAAATCATTCACACAATATGTGTGTGTTTACTTTGTTACATGTGACACTATACTGACTTTATATGCTATTAATTTTTAAACAAAGAAAAAATCATTAATCAAAAAATTTTACTCTAATCTTTGTTAACTTATCTTAATTGATGTTTGTTTGTATAAGCAGTCACTCACACACACACACTCGTGATATGTTAGCATATATATTATGTTAAAATGTTTTCTTTCACAACATTTCTTCTGAAACAAATTATAAACATAAAAACAATTATTTAAATCTTGAGCAAAAACATTTATATTATGCAGAAAAACAATAAAACATTAAAAAATTTATATTGACACATTGCTCAAGTATCTTATTTAATTCATTAGATAACAGTAATAAAGGACATATTAAATTACAATACAAAAAAATATTCAAAGATAATGAAACATTAAGTTTAATAACTTTATAATGTATTTGTGCATTGTTATGCAGTAAAGATAATTAATAACAAAATTAATAAACAAACTTTTAAAGTTTATGTATTAAAAGAAAAAGAAAATATGTTTGACCAATTGAAAAGTTTTATGTGATTACTTTTAATAAGTAAAAGAAATAATTATTAAAATTTCAAAGTTACCATCCATTTTCAGTTCTTACTAATGTCCAAGTTGAAATAACATACTGCTTTTGTCTATAGCTTTTGATGAAATTTTTTATGAATGTAAATAAACATTAAAAACTGATTGGTAGTTTAGTTGAGGTTTGATGTGTGGATTTTATACATCTTCTTTCTTTTCCTCTTTCCTCTTCTCACTCTCTTTAAAAATATACAGTTCTTACAGTTCTTTAATGAACCATTGGGTGAAAAATAATTCTCTGAGACAGCTTGTGTGGTTGACTTTAAACATGGCCATTCTTTGGGTATTAAAGAAATATATATGAGTGTACAGACAGACTATCCAGTCAACTCATGATGTTTGAGATTCTTGGGGACAAAATAACAAATTAACACTGCATCATCATTTTCTTGCAGCTGACAAAATATGTAAACAATGTGTTCATTTTTTTTCAAAGTAGCAATTGGTGAACTCTCCTTATTGCACCATTTTACTATTCATCTTCTTTTAAAGACTCAATATTTATCAATCTCTCCAGAATAGCTTAACTGCTATAGTGTTTATGTATCAGCACATCTTCTATATTATTTAAAGCAATATTTTAACATCTTGCTTCAACTCTTTCTTCTCAAATCCAGGAGAAAAAAGCTGGAAAGCAAATAACTGACTCTGACCAACTGACTATTGAATATTGAACCCCTACTCTGTTTCACACAGCTTCTTATATATCTCAGTTTTTTGCAATACTCCTACCTTTTCCAGATTAAAATTTTCTTCCCACAATAAATCACTGCCATTTTAGAAAGAAAATAGAATTCCAAAAATGATGACACTTAATGATCAAGTAACAAAAGAAAATTAATGAATCTATTCATCTGTCAAACATTCTTTTCCTTTTTGACACTTTAAAATTCAGATAACATAAGAAAAAAATAAAAATAAAAATTTATGTGTAATTAAATGTGTCTATGTTTACCCACTCATACTTTCACTTCAAAACATAAGTGCTTTGCAGGCCATTAGTATGTTAACCTTTAGATATTATCCCTGATCTGTTTTATTTTAATGAAAAACTAAGCTATATAATGACACTGCTTTATTTAATATAATAGACTAATGAATCTAATATTATCTCTTATATTATTCATTTTTTTACTGCTGTTTAATAATAATATTACTTATTAATATCCATAATATGCACACACAAAGATATATATATATATTACTATTTGCGGGATATTCCGTGTAGTGAAAAAGCTAAATGCTGACGTTTCAGTACAATATCAAGTACCTTCCTCAGAGCGTCCTCTTTCTCAAATAATAAGAATGCGTGTGAGATTTAAAATCATTTTTATTGTTTTCTTTCTCTTCATGTTTAAATTCTATTGGTTGAGAAGTTTTAAAAGTTATTTTCTCTTCCAATAGCTTCCAAATGAAGAAGCTATTGGAAGAGAAAATAAATTTTAAATCTTCTCAACCAATAGAATTTAAACATGAAGAGAAAGAAAACAATAAAAATGATTTTAAATCTCACACGCATTCTTATTATTTGAGAAAGAGGACGCTCTGAGGAAGGTACTTGATATTGTACTGAAACGTCAGCATTTAGCTTTTTCACTACACGGAATATCCCGCAAATAGTAATAATAATATGACATCTTTTATCCATGAAATATTAGAATTAACACACACATATATATATATATGAAAATAGGATTCTATTGCTACAATATATAATGTGCAAAAAAATAAAGTATATATGAATTTTCATGCAAAGTTGCTCCAAATGTTGTTTAAAAGTGTTACATTCTAAGATTATTTGATATTTTTACTTTTTTACTTAAAGTCTTTTAAAGGATATTTTGCTTTTAGAATAATTTCAATATCTTGACTAATTATACTTTTTCATTATATTCCATCCTCACCCAGATTTTTTAATAAAAGCCATCAATATTGCATAATTTTACAATACTAATGAGATCATTTATAGGCACAATATTATTTAATATAAAAATTTAAATAAACCAAACAAAATTCATAAATACAAGAATGAAATATATATTTATAAAGAATGGTGAATTTATATAAAAAACTATGATACTGAAATGTACATGTTTTAAAAAGTTAAGAAATTAATTTACAGAGTGAAATAAATAAATACATGGTTAATAAATAGCTGGAACAAGATTAATAAAAATGTTGTAATATAAAATATTTAATAGTAATGTATTTTGTACAGTCATTTTTATCAGAAAGAAAAAAAATAATCAGATGATGAAGGAAATTTAAGTAGTATAAGTAATACTAATTAAATTTACAAAGACAAGATTAAATGATAATTATCCCACAAACCAGATTTTCATCAATGAGCTTAATTCTCACAGAAAACAAAAGGACTTAAAGAATATAAACTGTGGGAAAAAGTAACATGAGCTTGTTCTTCATCATCTTTGAAACAATTGTGCTACCAGAGCTAATCAACAGAGGAATCAAGCAGTGGACATCTTATTCCCAGGATCTTGGCTCCTAAAGGTCAACAAGTCAACTGGGGTCAAAACAGATTACCTGATTTTATTATTAATTCAAATGCCTTCAGGTCCACCAGACTTAAAAAGGATGGTAGTAATCGTTAAAGTAAAATATACTGCCTCTAATATTTTAATATTAGTCAATAAAGTTAATAATTGAAATGACATATTATTCCTAATGAAATGTGATCAGGTTATATTAATTAGAATAACATTTTTGTTCAAGTAACCAGACTATATATGTTATATTTGTATATATTAATGTGTAAAATTCAAAATAATTTAAAACAAAATTGAAATTAACAGCTCACTGTAAATAAAAATACTATTTAATACATCAATCCCACTTTCATTCCTTAATGGAACCTTTTCAAGAAGGTTTTTATGACACAATCACATGACTAATTACCCCCAATGGATATTATTTCATTGCATTACATTAAATATAATTAGTAAAATATATACATAAAATAATTGAACTTATACAGCCCCTTTCCTCATAAAAATACATCTACAAATAATATTAAAAAAAACAATAATAATAATCCCTTTCTTTTATTTTTAAAATTATAACTCTAAAGTTTCCAGTAATCTAAAATGCCAATTTCCCTTTTAATTGAGCTTTAGAGTTATAATTCTGAAAATAAAATTAAGAAATTATTGTTATTATTTTTGTTTAATTTATTTTTATATATATTATGGAGGGGGGGGGGCTGTAGTAAATTTCACCATTTTATATACATATATGCATTTTACTAATTATATTTAATGTATGTATTTTAATAATTATATTTATAGTAATGTAATGTAAAAAATAACCATTGAGAAAATAGCTGTAGGGTAATTGATAATGTGATTGTGCAAAGAGAAACATTTTGAAAAGATTCCATTAAGGAATGAAAGCTGGACTGATGTATTAAATAGTGTTTTTATTTACAGTGAGTTGTCTATTTCAATTTTGTTTTAAATTGATTATTTTTAATTTTATATATAGAAGACAACTATATGAATAAACTTTAACTTTGAAATTTTTTCATTTAAAGTATATTAATGAGTATATTAATTTATGTAAATTGAAGTCTGAGCCACTGTGTTTTTTGTGTCCTTACTAAAATAATTTTCCATACAAAATTTGTTATTGTTACTCTGAGGATTAGTGAGCTATGATACAGCAAATCTTGGCACAAACATTTAATTCAAACCTAGCTTAGAAAGATAAAAAGTCAATGAAAGTTCAAATTAGTTTTAAAAGAATTAAAATGTCATCATTTGTGCAAACTAATATTGTTGAGTTTTATGTGGGTAATGCCACTGAATGGCCATTGTGCTTAAAATCTAAGTCAAATTCTTTACACACTAAACAAAATAGAAGACAATAAGCAAAAAGCCACAATAGTATTATGTTTTGTGGTAAAAAAGTTATTGAGATAATTAATAAGATTTACAACCCTCCTATGACAGATAAAGTAACACATGAGTGATAATCAAAAAAATAAATGAATGTTTTGGCCCTTGTCCATTCTGTCATATAGATTGTTAATATTTAAAAAATAGAAAACAGTTTAAGAGTGAAACATTAAAATAGTATAATTCAGACCTGAGTGAGCTAGCAAAATATTTCAGATATATGGAGTTTGTCAAGGAAATACATATGAATATGGCAGATGTCTGACAACAGCCTCAGACAACAGTTATAAACAGAGACTGATCTAACATATAAAATGGCTAAAAAGAAAGGAAGAGATTACAATATAATTTTAGAACAGACTTATGCTTTTAAATCTAAACATGAAGATAATATTAATAAACAAGTTATTAAAATGGAAATAAAAGGAAAATAAAGTTATATGCTTCTATTGTGGAAGAATATATCATGGAGTAAAATATTGTAAATAGAAACAGGAAACATGATTTAAATACAGAAGAAAAGGTTATGTATACAGCACACATATGTAGAAAATGTGGAAAAAGAGCGAGCCAAGAGGAAACTCAGGTGTAGGAAAATAGGGGAGGTAAACCCCTTAATACTCAAGTAAAACATAAAAGTTGAAATATCACAATTCATGATGAAATTGCAAATTTGTAGAAAATAAATTAGAATGGAGATAGATAATGGATCAGGAATATCTGTAATGATTGAGATACATTGGAATGCATTCTCAACTCCTGAGGATAGAAAATAGAACAAAAGACATTAAAGCTTAAGATGTGAGCAAAAAAATGCCAAAATTACTGAGGTGAGTAATAACAAAAATTAGATACTGTGAGAAAATAATTAAATTACCACTGTAAATAGTAAAAGGAACAAATAACTCTAAAATAGAAAGATAATGTTTTTGCTTGATAGGGATCCAAATAGATATTGTTAAAAATATCCTCAAACAAGAAATTAAAAAAAATATTAAGGAATAGTTAGTTATGAGTTGGTATACTATCAATGAGCTCATTAAATATCGAGTTAGTTTACAACACATGTCCGATTATGCTTAAACAACAAACAATCCCACTCATTCAGAAAACAAAAGACAAGGAGAAAATTCAAGGTTTGATTAATAGAGGCTTATTGTCAAAATCTGAGCAAAAAGAAATGGAATGAAGGTATAATTGCTGGCAAACTATTCAAACAAATATTAAGCATTCGAATACAGAATGAAAAAAAAATATCAGAGACATATAAACCATGCCCATCAATAAGTATTAGAATACATCCAGTTTCAAGCACAACTACTAATTGATAGAGAAGAAAGAATTTAAACCTATGAAAAGCAAGCAATAGTTGATGCAACACATGACTAAAAAAATCAAGAGAAGAAATAGACTCAGTTAGAATGCAGTAAAGCTGAAGCAGGAACATAAATGCAAAATGAGGTACCCATGGAATCAATAGAAGAGCATAGATCACCCAAACGCCAATGTAAAAATCAGAGACCTAAAAATTATGAGATCATGTGTAAAACACAGTGACTCATTTTCTAGAGTAAATGTAAGATTATTGGCATACATGTATTTCAATAAAATATGGGTTTGCATAAGTTATGAAATTAATTTACAAAGAGAAAATAAATAAATAGATAAATAATAATTAGCCTGAACAAGATTAATGGAATTGCTGTAATATAAAATATTTAATTAAAACGTATTGTATACAGTAATTATTATCTGAAGGAAAAAAATCACTAATCAGATAATAGAGGAAAATTAATTAGTCAAATGAAAATATTAATTATTTTTACAGAGGCACAATTACACTAATAATATACCCACTATCAGGTTTTCCCCAATGAGCTTAATTACTCCAGAAAACAAAAGGACTGAAAGTATATAAATTGTGGAAATAGCAACACAAGTTTTGTCTTCATCATTCTTGACTGAACTGTGTCACCAAATTAAAACACCAGAAGAAAACAGTGGGAAATAAATTATACTCAGGGTCTCAGTTCCTGAAGGTCAATAAACAGACTAGGGGCAAAGCAGATTATCCCAATATTTTATTATTTTAAATGCCTTAAGGGCCACTAGGCTTAATGGACAGTGATGATGATAATGGTAAATGTTCTTTATTATTAGTGAATAGAGTTAATAAATAAAAGAACATATATTACAAATAAACTGCATTCTCAGGTTATATAAATTAGAATAGTGTTTAATATATATATATATATATATATATATATATATATATATATATATATATATATATATATATATCAAATGTTCATGCACAAAGTCTGCTGTAAAGAACATCACAGCAGGTACTCATGTAAATTTGTATATATTAGGCACAATGAATATATAAATGTGTTATATTAATAACGGAAGTTGGGTCTGAGCATAGAATACCCACACACACCAATTTAAAGTAAACATTCAATTAACAGAGAAATATTGTACACAAATAGGCGTATAATAAACTCATGTATTTTTTTAATATTTATTTTATTTTTATTTTTTGTACATTTTTATTGTGTCATTTTATGTATTTTGCTTTTCTTTGAAAAACTCAGTGAAAGAAAAACTTTATTGATCAAATAAATCACACAATTGTTCCAACATACTTATATATTTTTTTACTTGTTTAATTATTATTTTTTTTCAAACTGTAACTTTGTTTTAATCAAATAATATTAATTGCTTGAGCAAAAATCCAATCAAAAGTAAAATATTGATAATAAATTTGGTAATCAAAATGCTATTTTTAATAGAAAAAATAAAATTCTTTTCAATTGGTATATGTAATCAAATGGTCTGAGTATTCAAGATGAAAACTAATCATTATATCAAACCTTAAAATGTAGAATTTAATTGGAAAAAAAGGAATGTTTATGATTGAGATAATAAGCTAAAATAAATGTGTGACTGATTCATACCTCTCTGTAGGTACCTGAATTGGTTCTGTATAAGTGGGGTTGAAAGGTTTTAGCTAGTGATGTGGGATTTATTCATGCTTTGGCATTTGTTGTCCAAATTGTTCACTACTTTGGCTCTGGAATTATCCAGTCATTCAGCCACTTGAATATTTATTTATGGACTAAACTATTGCTGATATTTTCTAAGACTAAATTCTTTACATAATTCTTTTAAGAACTCTTGTTTTTTTGTGACTCATTTAATCATTCAAGATAGCAGATGAAAATTTAGAAAAAAAAAAATAATAATAATAATAATAATAATAATAATAATAATAATAATAATAATAATAATAATAATAATAATAATAATAATAATAATAATAATAATAATAATAATAATAATAATAATAATAATAATAATAATAATAATAATAATAATAATAATAATAATAATAATAATAATAATAATAATAATAATAATAATAATAATAATAATAATAATAATAATAATAATAATAATAATAATAATAATAATAATAATAATAATAATAATAATAATAATAACCACTGCATTATATCAGGAAGAGAATATGAAGAAATCTACCATAAGTTCCAGCAAAATGACCATGGGGTAGACATCCAGACAGGCCACCCACCCTTTCTCTACCTAATTCGCCAAGATGTGATCATGCTAGATCCATCTGGCAATGATGATGACAAAAGCCACCTTACCCATTCCACAATGATATGAAATCCTCACTGCACAGCCAGTTGATTTGAAGCCCATTCAGAAGGCATGTCAAATGAAAATGAAGATGCCTGCATAAGTTTGTTTTAAAATATTTTATATACAGTTAATTAACTCTGATATTTCCGATAGTTAGAAATACATTATTATTATTATTATTATTATTATTATTCAAAGGATAAACTTTATTATTATTATTATTATTATTATTATTATTATTATTATTATTATTATTATTATTATTATTATTATTATTATTATTATTATTATTATTATTATTATTATTATTATTATTATTATTATTATTATTATTATTATTATTATTATTATTATTATTATTATTATTATTATTCAAAGGATAAACTTTATTAGTATTCTAAAATGTTATACAAGTTATATTTGACAACATAGTTCTTATATATAAATTGGTTTCACAAAACTACATATGTACAATGATTTGATCAGTAACTGTATGCATTATCAAACTAGAAGTATCTAAGAAAAAAACAGTTCAACAAAGTCAATGATGATCACTCAATCATACGATTATATTCAATTAGATATACTTCAATTAAATGAAAGCAGGAATGCGTCTAGTTTGTGTCAGTTGACTTTAGAACTGGCACAAGGATCCATGTTAGATATAGTTTTTTTGTTAGTGCTTTTATATAAGTTCTTGTATATTCCAGGTGTCAATGTACTTAGATTGATATGTAATCTTCATGTCTCTTTCACGTATGGTTTGCACCTTATTTCTGAATGTGTTTGGATGTCTTCTGGGGTTATAATTGTATATGAAATTACACCTTGTACACCATAAGTCATAAAGTAAAAATGTGCAGATTCTTATTTCAGCAAAGATACCACTTTTAAAAGAGTCAAAAAGGGTTTTCATATTGATTTTTTTATCCTTGAGTGAAGTGCTAATAATTTCACAAATGTTTTCTACACTTGAGCATGAGAAAAAAAGGTGGTTTTGTGTCTTCGAATCCCTATGGCAAAGATTACATATATCATCTATAACTTTATAGTTTCTTTGATATTTCAAAAAGTTTTGTGTAGGTAGTGAGTCCAGATTTATCAATAGGAGAAAGTCAAAATATTTTGGTTCAAGTGACCATAGTTTGAATTTGTGGCATAATTGTTTATTATTAATATGAAGTGGAGTTTGTACATCATCTTGATTTGGATGTAGAAGTTGATAAACTTCCCAATATTTATATTTGGCTTATGGTGGTTTAATGTTAAGAGTGTGGATTGTTAATAATGGTGTAAGTAGTGTGTTCAGATATCCTTAGAGAGGAGGTGGTCTATCTGTAGGGGTAATCTTGGCAGAAATTTCTAAATATGGGAATTTTTGTGTACATGTAGATATTATGTTCAATGTTTTTTTGTATCCTGAAGACATGTATTGAATGAAGGCCAAGGTCATTTTGTGAAAGGGGTTTTCTTAAGCGTTTTATTGATATTGAGATAATCTTTTTTCCCCAGAATAATTTCCTGCATAAGAAGTCTATCTTATTTGTAAATGCCTTGGTATAAATGATTGTTGGAGTAAAATAAGAGATTTTTGTAATCACTAGTATGTTAAGCAAGGCCATTTTTGTATATAGAAAGAGGTAGGCTTTGGAGAGTGAATTGACAGTCTTTTCCACTTTCTCTATTAAATTTTTCTGTATGAGTGATCTCATAGGTGAATGATGTAAATAAAAGTTGAACCCAAGAAATGCACTTGGTCTACCTTTGAAAACTTTAGTAATGCTATCACCGGTGAAGATCTAACATGCACACAATTTCTCCATATTAAATGTTAGCTTATATTCTTTTAAAAGTAAAAATCAGTCATATATCACATGACCTATGTAATATATAAAGAGCCTGCTACTAGCTCTAAACAAGATTATTTTTTTTTATGATAAATGCTACAAGAGAAAATACATGATGCTTTTATCTATGATGGACCCCATCCCCAGATCGGTTTCGAGCTATGGCTCTCATCAGTGAGGAGCTAGGACATATGATTCAAAATATTAACTCAAGCCAAGCATTTATCTAATTCTTAAATATTAAGAAAAAGATGCAAATTCTCAGACACCTACATGTCTTCAAACTCAGCTCTGGATGGGGACCATCATAGATAAAAGCTTCATGTATTTTCTCTTGTAGCATTTATCATAAAAAAAAGCTTGTTTAGAGCTAGTAGCAGGCTCTTTATATATTACTTATATTCTTTTGTAAAATTATTAAGTATCTTAAGAAGCTTGGGAATTTGTTTTTGGGATGATAGAAATATTGCTATATCATCCATATATGCAATACATGAGATGTTGTCATTGATGTTAGGCATGTAAACTCCTGAAAATTCATTTTCTATTATTTTTATAAGAGGGTTGATATGGGCAGTGAACAGTAAGGCACTGAGAGGTGAGCCCTGAGGAATGGACTGATGTGGCACTATTGGTGGTGAAGTTTACCCATTTAGGGAAACATAAATCTCACGGTTTAAAAGCAAGTTTAGGTAGGAGTTCGGAACTGAATATTTTTGCAGAGTTTTAAGAGGATTACTGATGGAAATCATGTCAAAAGCATCTTCAATATCTAGTTGAATAACAATTGGACTGTATTTTTTATTATCTCTAGCAGTTTCTATAGTTGACTTGAATAGAAAGGCTGTCTGTCCTGTTGAGGATTCTTTTTTGGAAAATTGCATTTTTGATAGGTTTGACAAAATGAATGGCTCTATTTTATCTTTTATCACTGATTATATTATCTTTATGCCAAGGGAGCACATTGAAATTGGACATAGGTTAGTGGTGTTTGAGATTAATTGTTTCTTTTCCATGAATGGCACAAGCATAATTTGATTTAAGCACTGTATTGTTGTTGTTGTTGTTGTTGTTATTATTATTATTATTATTATTATTATTATTATTATTATTATTATTATTATTATTATTATTATTATTATTATTATTATTATTATTATTATTATTATTATTATTATTATTATTATTATTATTATTATTATTATTATTATTATTATTATTATTATTATTATTATTATTATTATTATTATTATTATTATTATTATTATTATTGTTGTTGTTGTTGTTGTTATTATTATTATTATTATTAATCATTTAAAAAGAAGAATGTTACTAGTATATATTGGATTTTATGGTTATTACAGGTATAATAACATAGCTTGTACTTAAATCTTTGATTCACAGCAAAGGTTGCAATCATTTTTTATTTTATTTTTGTTACTCATAAAAATTTTCATACACAAATATATATGAGTATATACATGCACATATGGTTGTAATATTCAGTAAATATGACACCTCATGTTGAGTGTCTAAAATGTATTTATCTGTATATCTTTAAGTTATTTACATCAATGTGACACCTTATGATGAGTGCCAAAAGATTTATTCATTGTAAATTTCCCATAAACATGTCAACTAATAATGTTATATTTTATAATATTTGTGAGTGTACAGTTGCACATATATACATGTATATGAACTTATCCATCATAAAATGCAAGTAGATACAGCACCTCATGTGAGTGTCCTAGGATAACTGATTTAATGCAACCTTATTGAATGTTATAAAATATGAAATCTACTATTAGTAATGTGAAATATTTTATATTCCAAACATATTAACACATGTTTTTATTATTATTATATTTACTTAAATAAAAAAAGGTTTAATGTTCAGAGTAGAAGTATATACCTGTAAAACCAAAAATATTTTATTTAGAGAAACATATATCAAATCACACAAAGTATAACATTTCTACAGGGTAAAAAGCTCAGACAACTTCCATTAATTACGAAACATTGTAAATAGCTTTAGGGATTTTTTCTTATTTATTTAAAACTGTATTTAATATATATATATACGGGTTTGTGATAATAATTCATTTATTTTTTATTATATCATTATAAGTTATGATTTTGTATATATCCATTTAACATTGAGTATTATTACACTTAATATTAACATGTGTATTAAAATGTATAAATTGAAGTCTGAGGCATTGTGTTCTGTGTGTACTCAAGAAAATAATATTCTGCGCTATATTTGTTATTCTTATTACAGGGATTATTGAACAAAGACATATTGACATTTATTTTAGATGTGCCCTTTGTTATAATAAATGTTGGAACAAATATATAAAACTGTTTGACTAGTTGTATAATTTCTTCATATCTTACAATTAGTTAACTTTTAACTGAGATCATGATGGAAAGATGTCAATAGAAAACAAAATGTGGCCTCATTACATTATTGTTTTATAAAATCCAAAACAAAATTGTGCGATAAATATTTTTTTAAATTATTTCATTAAATGATTTAAAATTATTTGTTTATATTTATTAATATGACTTCCTTAATAAATTATTTATGTATATCTAAATGTTTATATATTTATATTTTAGAATCTTTTATTGGGACGAGAAGTGGACAGTGTAAGTACACTCACAATAAAATAGATGTTTAAAAATGCTAATAACTAATGATTAAATAATATGGAATTTATATGTAGGATAACTAATTAGCTAACTATAAATTCTTAATTTTTTATCTTTTGTTAACCATTTCCCATGTTATCTATTGTGCCCTTTTTTTGGATCAACAACTAATTTAGACTCACATTTGGGGCTATAATCCACCTTGTATCCTTCTCTTTGAATGCTGAAATCATATACGAATCGGGCTGCACATTTCATGGCACCAAATCTGCTCTTTGTAACCTTCACTACCCAAATAATCAAGAATATAAGCACAAAAAAATGTTATACTAACGAGATGAATCCTTAATTGAACAAAGCTAGCATGAAACTATAGATCTAAAAAAGATCACCAGGTGATTAATAAAGATAATAACTTCTGGTCAAACCAGCTTTAAAATCCACCTACAAACAAGCAAACAAAATATGATGAAATAAATTTAATATTCATCAAACCAATTAATAACTAATAATTAAATATTAAAATGAAATGAGTCTAAGAATGAAGATGTATGAGAATAATGAATGATTAAGATGATAGTAGAATAAGAGTTAATGAATGGTTAAGATGATAAAAGAATAAAAATTAATGGATGATTAATCAATTATGATAATGAATTAATGTCAAATGAGAATGAAGAATTAAAAGGATGATCAAGATGAAATTGAAGAACAATGTTGATGATGGAGACTGAAATCTTAAACTATAAACTAATATTGTATTAAATGATAAGAAGATAAGCTAAAGAAAAATAAGGATTCCAAGCTTGACACAACCAGAATATTTATCATAAAGTCAAAACAAGCTATACATTTTGTGACAAAAGAAATAATTTACACCTTAAAGTTTGGTTGACTTTCAGAAAACAGTGAAAATAATATAATTAAAATCCAACTATAATAAATAACTAGCTATAAAATTTACTACAAATTCAAATTCTACCTTGAAACTTAACAACTAATTGAATTCTTCTCGGGTTCACCCAACTCAACGATTGTTATAAAAATATACTTGGGTTAGTGAGAGGGATTTTGCCACTACACAAATATAACGCACAAAACAGCTTGCAGTATAAACTCAAATTAATAACTATATTTAGCAGTTCCACAGAAACTTTATAAACTCAATAACTATTATAAACTTTAAAATTCAAGAAATAGGAATAACTTTTTAATAATTAAACACAATACCTTATCAACTTCCTTTTCTCAAATAATTATAAATTATGTGATCAAGATCAGTGAATGATAGCTCTGCGGGTTCAACTAAACTGATTAAACCAAGATTAAGTGTTTGTCTTTTAGTATATCAATTAAAATAATATGTACTCTAGGCTAATAATATTTTAATGGTTAGTGATGATGCCTTAGATGTACTCATAAATTATAGGGCTTAATAAAATTATTATGATATACCAATATATAGTTAATTGTACTATATCTGTCAATGATGATTTCAATATATAATCCTCTGGTATGTCAATAGCAATAACAATAGTAGTATGTATAGTAATTAGCAATAAGACTACAGACAACTAAATAAATTTTTACACAACAAGATTTATTTACAATATTTACAACTTTATTTCAGACACATTGTCTGAAATAAAACCCATACATTAAATAAACTCAGGGATGAAAAATAATGGGTATTCCAATTATTTACACACATAGTAAATAAGACAAACTAATACAGTGACATTCATAGTATCACTATTACTATTATTGGCTGTGTTACTATTATTATTCTATCTTATAGAATAAGATAGTTAAATTTTGCTTAAGAATTATGAACAAAAGTGTGTTTAAGTTTTTGGGATCTGGGCCAATTTTAAAATCTAAACTCAAAATTATAAAGAAGTATATTTTACTATAAAGCTATTTCATTTATTAGAATATGATAAGGGCAATTCTCATATGCAGCACAATTAATAATTTATTATAATTTAAGATGAATAGATTTAGTGTATGAAAGTGGGAACAGACATCATAAGTCAAATGCACCCATGACACTAAAACATTGCCTATGCCCACAACATAATCATTTTAATAGTTAAACTATTTTACCAATCCATCAATGAATCACTGCTTATTGAAAATGAATCAACATTGTCCATGTACATTTCTTGCTTTTTCATCTAGAAATTCTACAATCACTAGTAAGTTTTGGTTTGTTTGTCCATAAATTGATGAAGATCCTTCAATATCAACAAGACAGTATTCCAGTTAGGAAAACACTATAGATAGACCAGTGTTAGTTAATCTAACTTTATCTTATCCTTGCTGTTTGATTCTGAAATACTAAACTTCACCATACATGGTGAAAAACTAACTCTATAACCTCATGAGGGATCAAACAATAAAGGGAGGCTCTACAAAACAACATGATAGTTGTATAATAATATGGCTATTTCTAATATCTCTCCATAGATATAAAAGTGTGGGCTTGATATCATCACAGGAAAATAGAATTCAGACCATGGATATCCTCTTTTGGCATTAATTATGCTAACCAAGCACTAATTATTACTCAGCCTCAACCATATCATCCTCTCATGTAATCAGAAATGAGTGATTCTCCATCACCCCATGCTCAATATTAATATTAATATTCTATTTGATGCCATTATATGTGACATCTACTTATCAGCTGAAAGCTGTCACAAATCCTTATCAATACCATAGCAAGGTAAAATAACACTAAGAATAAAAGTGGAAACATAAATATTCCATTTCACAATGCAGAAACTATTAATATATTAATGGACAAACCACCAAAATATATGTCAAATGATCATTAATTATTTTAAAATAACAATTATACTTTTGTTAATGCAAGCACTACACATGTAAACAATGAAGATCAACCTACTTTTATATTCAAAGTGGACATGCTCATTCATATGCAAAATTAAGAAATGGAACAGGGCTTATATCATTTTTTTCATATAAGAAAAACAATGAGGTCATTATAGTATATCTTTGACAAAATTTAGTCTGTGTGTTCACCCTTTAATAAAATATTAAAATCTGTTTTAAAAGTGTGAGAGATAAATCTCTCTCTCTCTCTCTCTCTCTATATCTCTCTGTCTAGATAAACAAAATTTAATATTATGTTTTTCCTCAACTAGGAAAATCACAAAATTATGTGTAATAAATGTATATATCTTTATACATCTCTACATCCTTTACTAAATATATTTTATACCACAATAAACATATATAAAAAAATCCCTGAATAACACATGACAACAATATATTGTAATATACTAACATAGCAATAACAACAAAAAAATAAACAAACATTTTCTCCCATTAGATTTTATCCTATTAGTCAAAGTTTAGTTCATCCTTGTGAGTCAAAATGATAAGAAAACTGATATTATGATAAGTAAACATTCCTAAATAACACACACACATATATATATATGTTTTGATTATAGCATAATTAGACAATATTCAAACAATTTCAAGTGCAGTATAATCAAAATCGGTTTATTCACATTTTAATCTAAATAATTTTCCTTTAAAAATGACTTTATAGTTTCATGACAATTAACATGCTCAACTTTTTTTAAAATTATATATTGATTTTGTTCTTCCCTCCATGGTAATATCTGTAACAAATTAAAATAATCTGGGCTTTTTTTAAAACATTTTTAAAGATATTATTCATACGCATGTTGCACAATAAAAATTTAAAAGTAAATATTTATTTTATTTCACTTCAATTAGCAAAATACTATGTGTTTAGCAATACTAAGAAGAATTTATTGAATTATAAATACGATAACCTTGGCATTTTTAATTAATCTGTAACTTTCCATTTCTATCATTAAGCAAATTCGCACTAACCCACCATTTGGCAGATGTGTTTTCTTTCTTAAGAAAGAATAGGGATAAAATCACGCAAGTTTCTTTTAACTTTATTAAAAGTTATATGATTCAAAAATAACTTTTTTGATTTATTTACACTATCTCCTGACACTTTTTTCAAAATTATTTTGAATTATTTTATTGAAATTATCATTTCTAAGTAAACATATTCTTCTGCTTGATAATAAGAGCACAAAGAAAAACAAACAAACATTTTTGCCATCTTCTTTTTAAATATAAAGAATCTATGCATCATCTTTAAATCTGAAAATTTAAAAATATAAATGAAATAAAAGCAAAAGCTTACATTCTCTGGAATTATTCTTAGTTCAAAGTAATATTTGTTGAGGTAAATAATTATCCACATGGTTTTCATTTTTCCTTTCCAGTATGAATCCCAGGAATTATCAAATCAATGGAGAGTGTTGAATGTAGCACAAGGTTGAAGCTTTTCTATTCCATATTTTTAAATAAACAATATCTTAGAATTCCCTTCAAGTAGATTCCAATATTTTCGATTTTTTTCAGCTTTTTCTTCCTTATTTTATAAGTTTAGAGTTGAAGTCTGTTGATTCTGATTCTTTTTTCTTAATCACCTCCCCTACAAACTTTGTTATATTATATATACCTTGTATTACACTGCATTGTGGTAACAAATGGACCAATAACATTTAGTGTGAATTACATTAATATTAATCCATCTACCTTCATTTTTAATAACTATCCATACTATTCAAGACTGTTTTTTAATTCATTACAAAAAATATGCTTAAAGAATTGACTATACCCTTCATTTTACAAGATTTATAAATTTAATTAATTAATTAATTTATCTTAATTTTTTTTTCAATTGCTATTGAACAATAATAAAATAGCAACATATTTATCTCCCAATTAATAATAATACTGTCAAATTATTATTTTATATTTAGTCAAAGCCTATTCTGGGTTTCAAATATCTTCTCCACTCAAGCAGATTTCCTAGTGCATCCAGATCAGTCTTTATTTAAAGCCACTTATTAAGATTTTAATGTCAAATATATTTTTATGATTTAAAATTTTTTATTATTTAATACAGGCACCTAAATAAAAAGTCACACTATATATATTTTTTTCCTTCTATTTAATTTTATATTGAGTTATTTCATTGACAATCTCTTTATCAATTCTTATATTTACTTGTATAAGTATCCATCTTTCTATCAAATTATGTATCTATTCACTTTTCTGTCTATATGTTTATTTGTCACACATCTGCTCATCTAATTATTTACTTAGTTATTTAAATTTGTAGTTTGCATACTTGTTTATATGCCTGTCTATCTATAAATAAAGCAATCAGTTTATTTATCTGCATATCTGTTCATCAATCAATTTATATCTAGTTATCCAACTATATATATTTTAACTCTGCTTACTCATACATTACCCTATCTATCTATCAATTTATCACTTAATATGTTGATCTTTATATCTATTTGTCTATATATTTATCACTTAATTAACATATTTATCTGACTGACTATTCATTTAACTAAATATATTTTCACCCTATATATCTATACATTTTGCCACCTATCTATCTCCAACAATCATATTATAGAACACTCAATCGAAATACGTTCCTCAGAATGATTTTGTGGGCACTCATAATAAATCATTTTAATAAACTTGCATATGAAACTTTACTTTTCATTCATCAATACCAATTTAAAATGACTCATTATATAAGTCTACCTGCAAAATGATTCTGAGTAATATATTTGGAAGGAGTGTGTTCTACAATAATATTATGATTCTCAAGGTTACATATTCAAGAACTAGTGAAAGTTATTTGTGTGCTGTTGAAATTTATAATTATCTATCAATAAATCAGTAGGTCTATCTTGTTGATCTATCTGTCTATCTATGTCTCTATAAATCTATGTATCTGTCTATCAATCAACCATTCAATCCATCTATTTACCTATCTATATTTATATACCTTATTTTCTTAATTTTTCTATATGTCTTACAACTTCCACCCATGCTTGCATCTTTTTTGCAAAATTTTAAATCTCTCCAATTGCATAAGGGTCCCCAAATGTCATTTTTCCTAGATAAATCTAATACAGTTATTTATAAAATCGTGTTTGTCTTTTTAGTTTTATATATAATATCTGATCCAATCATGTATAATAATATCACTATTGCATACCAAAATAATGGTATGATAATACTATTTATTATATATGGATGATTGCCAGACATATGATAATACTATTTATTGTATATGGATGATTGCCAGACATAGGATATGATATAGATGAATCTGGATGTGTCATTTATATCTATTGCACTTAAAAAAGTTTGTTTGTCATTTATTTATATACATATAATGTAATATTGTTTTTTTTAGTAAATAATAAAATAATTATCAATCACATTTTAAGGGATTAAAATTTATGGTTATTATTTTATTTATGTATACATTTTAAATTTAGAAACAATTAATATAATTATAGTTATTTCTATATAGGAGCAGGATTATCTGCATTTTAAATTGAACTCTAAAATATAATTATGGATTAATAAAAAAATAAAAATAGAGTCATATATCACATGATTTCACTTCTTTTTTTTAAGCTTGCAGGATATAAACAAAAAGCTTTCTAATTGCTCAACAAGCTTTGAGATAAATGCTTAGCAAAAGAAAGCATTTAAAATATTTCCATCTGAAAACCACCCCATCCCCTGACCGATTACTTCATAATTTGGGCACTCTTCAGAAAGCCTTTGGGCCAGTTTTAGATACTAGATCTAAAACACCAATCAAAATCCAACATTTATCTAAGAGCTTGACTATAGAGTAGAAAATCTGAAGTTTTTAGGCACCTAAATGTCTTCAAACACAGCTACCTAACTCAAATAGCTATATGGGGCTAAGAGATCTTCAACCAAACCATATATTAGAAGTCTTAACAATATAACATTGCTTATGGCTAAAAGCAAATACTATAAATAGTCAATAAAAATGAAATATAGAGTCTTATATCACATGATGCCACTTCTTTTTTAAGCTTCAGGATATAAACAAAGAGATTTTCCAATATCTTTACAAGCTTTGAGGTTAATGCGTAGAAAGAGAAAGCATTTAAAATATCTCCATCTGAAAAACACCCCCTGACCAATGGTTTTATGCTTTTGGAACTTCTCAGAGAGGTTCTGGGGTAGCTTCAGATACTAGATATAAAATCACCAATGCATAGTCAGCATTTATATAAGAGTTGATTATTCAGAAGAAAATCTGAAGTTTACAGACACCTAAATGTCTTCAAACATAGCTATCTAATTCAAATAGCTATATGTTGCTGAGACATCTTCAGCCAAACCATATACTAGAAGTCTTAGCAATATAATATTGCTTAAGGCTAAAAGCAGACAACAAATAGTCAATAAAAATAAAAATAGAGTCATGTATCACATAACTCCACTTCTTTTTTAAGCTTGCAGGATATAAACAAAGAGCTTTGCTAATTACTCAATAAGCTTTGAGATAAATGCTTAAAATTTTAAATGTTTTCTCTTGCTAGCATTTATCTCCAAGCTTGTTGAACAATTAGCAAAGCTCTTTGTTTATATCCTCCAAGCTTAAAAAAGAAATAGAATCATGTGATATATGACTATTTTTATTTTTATTGACTATTTATAATTTTTGCTTTTAGACTTAAGCAATGTTATATTGATAAGTCTTCTAATAAATGGTTTGGCTGAAGATCTCTCAACTCCATATAGCTATTTGAGTTAGATAGCTGTCTGGGTTTGAAGACATTTAGGAGTCTGAAAACTTCAGATTTCCTACTCAATACTCTTAGATAAATGATGGCTTTGGGTTGGTGTTTTTAGATCTAGTATCAGTCACTACACTAGCACCTCTCTGAGGGCTGCCAAAAGCATGAAACCACTGGTCAGTGAATAGATGGTGGTTTTCAGATGGAGATATTTTAAATGCTTTCTTTTGCTAAACATTTATCTCAAAATTTGTTGAGCAATTAGCAAAGTTCTTTGTTTAGAACCTGCAAGGTTAAAATAAAGTGAAGTTATGTGATATTACTATTTTTTATTGATTATTTATAGTCTTACCTTTAGACTGGTTTGGCTAAAGATCTCTCAGCACCATATGGCTATTTAAGTCAGCTAGCTGGATTTGAAGACATTTAGGTGCATAAAAACTTCAGATTTTTTACTCAATAGTCAACTCTTAGATAAATGCTGGATTTGGGTTGGTTTTTTTAGATCTAGTATCTGAACCTATTCTATTGCCTCTTTGAGGATTTCCAATAGCATGAACCATTGATCAGGGTATGGGGGCTTTCAGATGGAGATATTTTATATGCTTCCTCTTGCTAAGCATTTATCTCAAAGCTTGTTGAGCAATTAGCAAAGCTCTTTGTTTATGTCCTGCAAGCTTAAAAAAGAAGTAGAATCATGTGATATAGGATTATTTTTATTGACTATTTATAGTCGTTGATTTTAGCCTTAAGCAATGTTATATTGCTAAGACTTCTAGTATATGGTTTGTCTGAAGATATCTCAGCCCCATATAGCTATTTGAATTAGATAGCTGGGTTTGAAGATATTTAGGTGTTTGAAAACATCAGATGTTTTATTCATAGTCAACTCTTAGACAAATGCTGGCTATGGTTTGGTTTCTTTAGATCTAGTATCTGAAGCTACACTATTGCCTCACTGAGGAGTGCCAAAATCATGAAACCATTGATCAGGGTATGGGGTGGTGGTTCACTAAGCATTTATCTCAAAGCTTGTTGAGAAATTAGAAAAGCTCTTTGTTTATTTGTTGCAAGCTTAAAAAATAGGGAAAAATGTGATAACTTTATTTTTATTGACTATTTATAATCATTGTTTTTAGCCTTAAGCAATGTTATATTGGTAACACTTTTAATATAGAGTTTGGCTGAATATCTCTCAGCCTCATGTAGCTATTTAAGTTAGATAGCTGGGTTTGAAGACATTTAGGTGTCTGTAAACTTCAGATTTTCTACTCAATAGTCAACTCTTAGATAAATGCTGACTTTAGGTTGGTGTTTTTAAATCTAGTATCTGAAGCTACACTAGCGCCTCTCTGAGGAGTACCAATCGCATGAAACCATTGATCAGGGGTGGTTTTCAAATGGATATATTTTAAATGCTTTTTTGTATTAACCATTTATGTCAAAGTTTGTAGAGCAATTAGCAAAACTCTTTGTTTATATCCTGCAAGTTAAAAAAAAAAGTGGAGTCATGTGATATATGACTAAATATTTTTATTGATGATTTATAGATCTTGTGGGGGGAAAAGTGAAGCAAAGATTATGGTAGGAGTGATTGGTGTGTGATAATAGGCAAGTAAGGAGTTCCCACATGGCTTCATAAATCTGTGTGGTGGCAAGCTTTCTATTTCTTTCCTGAATTTTGATTAATTTAATGAGAAAGTTTTTAAGAGGATTGTCTATAATTTGATTAAAGACAAAATAGCATCTAGTGGCCCAATAGGCAAAACGAATAAATGTGGAGACCCTTATGAGAGTGATTATCCTTTTTGAATGAGGCCTGGTAATGTAGATCTCATAGACTTGGATAAGGAAGCTATGATATCTCAGTATAATTGGAACGATTGACAGTGGTGAAGAAAGTGAATTGTGGTTTGTCTTCTCTGTGGCATAAAGAACATATTGAATCAATGTGGTTAAATCAATGGTGATATACTAAATGATTTGTTGAAATGGCATTAAGGTTGATTTTGAGAAGAACATCTGAAAATTTTGGTTCAAGGGACCAACAATTGAATTTCTTAGTAATTGTGTGATTGAAAAACTGAAGAAGGGGAAACAAGTAGGCATATTAGGATTAATGAGGTTGTAGACCTCCCAATAGTTTATCTTTTTTGAGCTGGGTGGAACGGGAATGTTAGTGACCTTTTATATGGAGTATATAAGCAAGAAGATACAGAATGTTTTAATGGTGGGTATGTAAGTAAAAGGTGTTTTCATAAAGGAAGATGCATTAGAATATATTTAATGTTCAATTATATGTTAGAAAAATATTTATAAAATCTATATTTGTGTTAACATAAATACACACATATAAATTAAATATAAACTATAATATATATAATCACTGTCTCAACAAATGACAAATTTTATCATTTTACTCAAGCACTTTCAAAGATCTAAGCCTTCATTTTTAAGAAGTAGCTGAAAAATATGCAAATTAGGGTGGACTAGATTTTAATTGACTTAGATTTGCCACTTCCTGGAGATGGCATAAAATGTTTCTTTTTATTAATTGCATGGACATCAGAGGTGATATAACATGCTTCTTTAACTCTCCTTCACAACTCATGCTGCTCTGTGCACACACTGTGAGGCTTGTCTGGCCTGTACTGATGCCTATAGAAGCTGCATGTTGCACAAAAATAGGTGGGTAGGATGGATCACTCAGACCCTTATTGTATGCATATACTTGTTGTGCAAGTCTTGTATGGATGGATGCTCTAGTCTCATCATAATATGCTGCCAGGCAATTATTGTTACTACATGCAATTTTGTAAACAGCCTGTTGGGCATGTATTGGGGTGTGTGTGGTTTTTAGTATTGTTTATGCATTTGTTGAAATTGAGGAAAGAGTGGTAACACAAGCTAAAATCATTACTAAAGATTGTGTATAATTCTCTATGTATATTTTTGATATATGGCAGTAAGATACAGGGTTTTCTCAAATGGGACAGTTTTTAAAATTTCTAATAATCTTATTGATTGCTTTCTTATTATATTTTGCATTTATTAATTCATTTCTGAAAATCTCAATGTTCTTTCTTTTATCAGCTTCAAAGCTTCACAGATTTGCATTTCTGTATAAGAAAGATTTCATACCAGCCATTTTATATGTACATGGAGTGTGGAGTGTTCAGTGAGTGGTGTATGTGGACCCTAATATTGATTGGTTTGATGGTCATTCTATAACAGAAGTGATGATCACCCCATCATCACTTGTTGATCTAGATATTTAATAATATTCAGAGCTTCATTTTGAGCTGTGTTTAGGTGTAGACCTGATGCTGTTGTGAGGTCTGTCTTAATGCCTTCTATTATTTATTTAGGTGCAGCTATAAAAATGTCATCCATGTATCAAGTATATAGCAATAAACCACAGCCCACATATCTCAGGATCATAATTTGTTTGTATGCATTCATTACTTTGCTGGCAATGGTTCCACTCATTGGAAGACCCATTGGCCATCCATTGAGCATGTGGTACCATTCTTGGTTGAACACAGCATACATGTTGTGTTAATCTAGTTCAAGATGGCTATAACAAATTGGATATGATCCTGATTCATGCCATGTCTGGTGATTGCTTCTTTTACTATTATTATCGATTTAGGTCTGTCAATAGACCCATACAATTATGCAACATCATGAGTTGTGATCTGGTGTATTTTGTTCTGGAGCCACATTCTTCAGTCTATTTACAAAGTCAAAGCATGACTTGATGGCATAATCTCCAGGCTTGTGCGATCAATGTATTTATGTTTTTTGCTTGTAATAATGAACACCACTGAAGTTGATCATCAGTCTCTGTGGCACACCTTCCTTATGGATTTTAGCATTTGAAAATATTCTTGGTAGAGTAGTTGCAAACAGGTACATTTGGAGATATTCAGCCTTAAAGAACACTTTTAATGTGTGATGCCTGAGAACAGTTGAGTTGAAGATATCTTTATTTAATCTAAAGTTGATCTCTGGGACTTTTATAAATTTCAGTTTATTTATTTGTTGCTGAATTTTGTTTATGTAGTCCCCTGTATTCATAATCATGAATTTGTTTTCTTTGTCTTCTTTCATGTCTGTGATTCCCACAAACCTTCATGTTGCTGCTGTCATCTATCTCCACTGTACATGCCATGGTTTTATGGCCTTGTATTGTATAAATCTGTGATTTTAGCTATATAAAAAACTTTGAATGGGTTATTGCCCAAACTGGCTTCAGTGTTTGCCACTAGCTCCACTTTAGGTAACCTCCATCCTTCACCAACAAATCTAAGGCCATTATTCAACACTCTCTGGGATGGGAGTATTAGTTAAATTTATGAAACTTTCTTGACCCTGCAAAGCTATCTATCCGTTTCGTTTATAGACTAGAAATTGTAGCTTATTATTAAATTTTGTTTCCAATTTTACTCTTAGTCTGATACTTTTATGGATTATATCTGGTAATGGTACTCTGTTGCTGAAAATGATTTTGAACCTGTTGTTTGCTATTGACAATTTTCTTCTACATTGCACAACACTTTGTTTAATATTAGTGCTTGTACTTGTGCCGTAATGGTGTTTATGTTATACATTGATGGGTTCAGCCTGACGTAAACAATATCAGAAACACTTTATGGTTTTTACACCTGATCAAAAAAAATAATCTTTGCCTGTATTTACACACCTCCAGCAGTGATTTCAAAATCATTCTATTATGTGTTGTAGGCTCCATTACACTATTATTGTAACATTTAACATTCAACAATGTGTTAGAAAAATATTTGTAAAACCTATATTTGTGTTAATATAAATACACACGTATAAATTAAATATAAACTATAATATGTATAATCACCATCTCAACAAATGACAAATTTTATCAATTTACTCAAGCAATTTCAAAGGTCTAAGCCTTCATTTTCAAGAAATATCTGGAATAGAAATATATGGAAATTAGATATATTAGGCTGAACACCTTTTGGAATTGGAGTGTTGATATGTAGTGTTGCAAAAAACTGTTATTTCAAGAATGTTTCCAAAAAGCCCTTAACCATATGACAGCAATTTTGCCCTTCCAAAAAAGTTTGGAACACATTGAATGTATTTTCCTTGCACAGGCCCTAGAGAACTCAGCATTTGGCATAACATAAAAGAATGTAATTCTGGGGAAAACTAAGATATTGGATGAGTGACAATTTTGCATGTAGAGACATGTATACTTTAGAGAAGATAGAGGGAATTTTCTGGGTGGTCTGTAGAAAGATGTCTTGAATTAATTTCCTCATGATCATGAAGGACTTGTGGACTGAAAACCCAAAAAAAAATTTGGGGCAGAGCAGAAAATTGAGAAATGATGGGGTTCCCAAATGAAAGCTTCCTGGCAGCCAATTTGGTGTTAAATTTGAGACAATAATGTGTAGAGCAGTAAGATATGATGCAAGTGTGCTTAGGCACCAAGACCACCAGATCATCCATGTAGGCAATGTGTTATATTGACCTCCCTAGGGCCAGAATATAAATACCAGGAAGGGCCTGTTCTACTTCAATAAGAAGCATATTTACATAGGTGATTTAGAGGAGAGCATGGAGAGGAGAGCCCTGAGTGATGAAGTTTATAGGGATGAATGGAGGTGAGATTTTACCATTGATGGAGATGGGATATTTCTCTATTTTTGTACAGATTTTTAATGATGATGATGATACTGTTGGGTATGTCAAAACTGTCGAGTAAACTTAGAATGATTTTGATAATGATGGAATTGAAAGCAGCTGAGATGTCCAGTTAAACTACCACTGGCATAGACTTCCAATTGTTCTAATATAATCTGATCCAATATTTTAAATAGTTTGATAGCATCAAATGTGTAGACATTCTCCACAAATTGGTTTTTGATATCCAGGAGAGAATTTTATTTTGAATCTTGTTCTTAATTACTCTTCTATTATTTTGTTCATCAGTGTGGTCATGGAGATGGACCTATGGTTTTTGGGAGAAAAGTAATGATGTTCTTTAAAAAAAGGCACTAAGACCACTGATATCATGGATAATGGAGTAGAGAAGATTGATAAGATTGTGGCTGATTGGGATGGAAAATTTACTTATATATATATATATATATATATAATATATATATATATATAAGTAAATTTTCCTTTTTATATATATATATATATATATATATATATATATATTAAAAGGAAACAAGGAATTACAGGTAAGCCTGGATGGGTTCTTTATGGCATGGAGACCATCTTATCCAATATATCTTTTTGAGAGATACCATGATCAATGGGAATGGGATGGATAATGTCTCTTCTTTTGAATCTAGAGAGAAGTTGATCAGTTTCTCACAGAAGTAAATAAATATTTGTTGAGTTATATTCACTGCAGAGAAGAGTCTATCTCCAATTATAGATACATGCCAAAATGGACTTTTTTATTTTTGTGTCCCAAGGCCAAATGGATGTTCCCCCTGCATGAGTTGTATGGTTAATTAAGGAAAATCTTTGATTTCTTAGTTGATATGTATTCTGCAAGAATTTGTTGTTTATCTTTGAATTGTTGTTTTAAGTCTAGTATAATGTTTATGGAATTAGGATTGGACCTCATATCTTTTAAAATGTTAATTATCTCTAGCTCATGGAGAAGTCCTGAAAGGCCTTTTCCCTCTGGGTATAGAAGATGATGATTGATTTAAGAATGTTGGTGAAGGTAAACCAGACAATGATAAGTGGCAGAGTGAGTATATTATTTTTAAGTATATGTAAGGTTCTGAAAAGACTGTTTATGGGGCTGATGACTTCAGAGGAATTCTGGTAATTGAGTTCATTTTTGTTATGGGCTGGGTGTTTAAAACAATAGATAATTTGTGTGAGAGAGCAAAATAGTAGGAGAATGGCATGGATTGAAGAGAAGGGTCTATGATGAAATGAAGTCTGGGAAGTAGCAACAAAGTTCTAAGAAGTATTTTTTTTGTATAAAAGAAGAATGCATCTGCAGGAAAAAACATTCTCTGCATATAAATTGCTGGTTTAGAGTGTGTATATATTTGGTGTTAAACTCTTGGTAGGGGTGTTGAAATTGCCAATGAAGATAGATGGCTATCAGTTGGCAGGAAGAATAAGGATAATCTGTTGAAAAATTTGGTATATTAGAGAATCATTTTGTAAAACTAAACAAAAATAATGTTGATGTTAAAGACATGATGGAAAAAAGTGGTAAGAATAACATGAGGATTCATTAAATTTATTTTGAAAGAAATTCAATAGCGAGTTGTTGTTAATTAATATTTTAACACCCATGGAAGGTGATGGAGAAATCAAGTGGTGAAATTATTTGCTATCTGGAAAAAGTATAAAAACTTATAAACTGATAGAGGGTGCAGTTTTGTTTCAGTAAAACATACAATATGGGGACAGAATTAGGTATTGCATTAGCTATTGTTAATGTATTCAACACTCTGCCATTTAATCTGGAGATTTTCAGTTTCATTAAAAGTGAGAAAGAAGGCTGGGGGCTTATCTGAGGTTAGGATTAGTGGGATGTATGGTCATTGTCTTTAAAGTTTCTAGAAAAGGCATATAGGTAGAAATGACTCACTTCTATCCCCTTTTTAGAATGTTAAGGTTCAGGTAGCTTTGTCTCTGGAATTGTGATTTTGGATGTTTGATGATTTGGGTGTTTTTGTCTAGAGGGATGCTTTGGGGTTTGATTGGTTTTGGTTCATGTCTGATTAGGGATGATGAAATTGTAATCAGGTTTTGATGTGGGATCAGATTCAATTTTTTTCCCTTGTTGTGATGTAACTGGGACATCTTTCCCAGAAAAATTAATATTAATCTCTTCCATTTTCGAAAAGAGGTTATAAATCCTGTTTTCCAATTTTCCCCATTTTTCTTAATTTTTCTTTTTTGGGGTTTTAAACACCAAAGAATCTTCCATGATTGTCAAATCCAAGTCATAGATTGGGCAAGGGGAGTACCAAGAGAAAATTGCAGAGGAAGAGAGAATTGCTTTAATTTTTTTAATTGAGTTAAATGAGATGTGTTGGATTTGTTTATTGTGAGATATGCTTTGGGTTTGTTAGTTCAGGGATGTTAGTAGTTGAATTATCAAGTATAATGTTTATATGACATTGATGGAAACCCAACTTTATCTGATTACATGACAAACAATGATGAAAGGGACAATCTCTAACCATGTTTATTCACTGTCCACAGTAAAAGAATTTGGGAGAACATTGTGAATAGAAATGATACAGGGTGAGATATCAGTAAGGTAAAGGGTTGGGATAGCTGTTGGAGATTTCCCTTTATTGAGTGTTAAATTGAAGGTGGCCATATTGGTGTAGATTATTATGTCTGCTTTTTTTCTCCAATAAGCATTTAAAATTGGAGTTGGAACCATATGAGTAATTTCTGTAGATCTGCTTCATTAAAATTAATAAAGCAGTCAGTGATTTGGTCTGCAAGAATGGAGGGTCTGTTCATGTCTATATGAACTAGGATTTTGTTTCCTGGAAACTTTATGGATTATTGGAACTCTAATTTGTGGGCCAGAGTATAAAATTATACCACTCTATTATGGTTGTTTGTGTGCATCAAGATTTTATAGACCAGTTTCCACAACTTTTTAGATGTTAAAATCTTTTTTATTGAGATTTCATCAAGCAATCTATAATTTATAATCATACTACAATCATTTATTCCTCAATAACATTCATAACATTCAACACCATCACATATCAACAAAGAAATTACAAAAAAGTAGTAATAATAATTTTATTAACATATTCCGCTTTAAATTTTCAAATTTATTAAAAATTAAATTATTATTTTTAATTTATAAATTATATAATATGTATTTAATAACACTAATATATATATATATTGTAACGGACCATAAATACTATCAACCACCTTTTAAGAATAAATTATATTTTTAATTTATAAATTATATAACATGTATTTAATAACACTAATATATATTGTAACGAGCACAGACGTTCATTACATTGTTTTTTTATTTTTTTATTAAACATGAAAGTAAATTAAAAAGTTTGCATTTAAAAATTTTCTTTAAGAATTAAAAATTGAAATTAAATATCATCTTAAACTCTTATATATTAAATCGCACAGATAATGAAAAATTATTAAAATAAAACTTTATTAAAGAAAAGGTATTTTAAAACTAAATTTTAAAAAGATTTCGAAATAAAATTATATCTTTAAATTTATCTTTAAATATATCTTTGATTTGGAAAACAGGTTAATTAATCAGAAATGGAAATGATAAATTTAATTAGTCAAATGTAAACCAGCCTTGGGCATTTAAATGTAAAAACATCGGTCAGATAGGGGAACAATAGAAACAAATAGCCAATGAAAGAAATCCATCGGGAAATCGGACCTCAGCGAAAGGATCATCACATCGATGACATAATGCCAAGTCAATCCTTCGAATACATATAAAAGGAAAATTTGGAAATTATTAATCAGTGACTGGATTATGATTTTTTTTTGACTTACGTATCTGCCTACTTTATAAATTTTTCTAGGTTCAAATGCTTAGATGGTGCCCCGTAGTGCAGATTACGTTAAGCTACATTCGCCGGATTGTTACAATATATTGTAATGGACCGTAAATACTATCAACCGTCTTTTAAGAATAAATTATATATTTAGGATATATACTCATCCATACCTCTAAAGATCTGATAGATACTGACAGACAAAAGAATGATTAGCATTTCACAATTTTGAGATAGATAAAAAAATTCAATCACTGCTCTTAAAGTATACAATGTTTCATGAACACTCAGATGATCATCACATTTCAGTCTCTCTAAGCTACTACAACCCATAATAGTTTTCTGCAAACACTATTGCACTGCCCTGCTTATATCCAAGTCTTAGGGGCTATTATTATAAAATATTGCCTTGCTCATTTTTGGGAGTCTTAGAGACAAATATTATACATATATCAAAAAGAACTATACCTTACTCTCTCTGGAGTCTTAAAGGTAAAATCATGGCAGGACTACTGTTAACTGCTTCATGATAAATAGTAACTAACATGATAATTTGGGTTGGAGCAGTGAATGAGATCAATCAGTCACAAGTGACATGAATACATCACATCCTCAAGACAATGACAAAAATTCCCCATCCAACATCAATACTTGCAACAGAACTAACCAAACTTCGACAATCAATAATCCAATCCAACCTTAAAAATTATAGATTTTCTAACAGAAAATATGTAACAGACTGTAAAACCCTTTAGGATGGTACACCCAGAGCCTTCTCTACTTACAGGTCCTATTACTACTCGGGGTTCTAACTCAGTGTAGACATTTGCCTTTAACTCTGCTCAAGGATGGAATTAAATAGGATGGCAATAATATGACCTCTATATAGATCCCTAATGGCTATTGCTAATAATATATTTAAAAAATCTGTATACATGTATAATAGCTATTCTGGTGAGTGAAGTATGAATGATGCTTAATAATCTAGAGACCAGAGAAACAAAGATTTTGAATTCAAACAACAAATATTTATTTATGAAATTGGGGTTAAATTTATAATATTTATGAATTAATAAAATATATACATGTATATAATAAAATATTGATTTATCTTTACTACAATAAGACTAGCTATGATTTAAATATTAATATGAATTGAAATAAAAATTATAAAATTATAGTGCATAATGTACAATATAAAGTATCAATTATTTTAAATATGAAATTATATTACTAGATGTACCATTATCATTTTGTTTATGTCCTTTAAATGTATCTCAAGGTTATGTCCATGAATTGCTAATTTGTGTATTGTGGATATAGTTCATTCATAAGGCTGTTAATCATTTAAACAAGAAAATGTTATATATATATTTACTTATTAATTAGTTTGATTTTAATATATTAATTGTCTAATAAATGTAAATATTTAAAATCTTACCTTTTGTCTTTAAGTCATTGTCCAGTTTAATTTAAGCATTCAATTATGCTAATATTTTATTTACAAACATTTATAATATATTTATGTATACCTTGAGTTGTGTATTTGTATTTTTCTCTCCCTATAAAAATCTAAACAAATGGGTTCTTTTAAAAAAAATGTTTGCTACAAATGAATAAAAGGGTGAGAAAAATTCATAACTCAACTCTCAGTATACATTTTAAAAAAATATTTAAAGCATAAAATTAAATGAAATTTCAGAATTCCTTAAAACAATAGCAAGTTAAATTTTCAAAAGCAGCTTCTGTATTCTTAGCAGATAATGTCTTTCTTTTATTCATGTATATTAAATTATGTTAAACATTCCAACCATTAAAAATTCCCATGAAAAAATTGAATTCCTGGGCATTTGATTTTATAGCCATCGCCATTCTAATTCCATCTCCAGATCATTCCACGTTGTTTTAAACATTAAATATGCCAATGAATATTATCCTCCACCACATGCCAATGACACCAAGGGGATAGAAAGATTCCCTGACTCTTAATTAGCAAATTGGATCGTTAGATATTATTTACACATGTATAAATTGTTAAATATAAATCTTTTTCCAAAGCTTGTGTTATATCAAAACGAACGCTATTTCTATGGAGTTTTTATTTATATATATATGAGACATATGATAAACATTTTACTTTAAAACTAATAAAAATTAGTGTTAATAAAGTTCTATTTCATTATTAGTTGAGTTTATCTTTTACAAGAAACATTTTAAAGTAATTATATTTTTGACAACGATAAATAACTATGAAGCTCTTAGCATTTATTTGAATGAATGAAAGTGAATCAATTAAATAATGTTTTTTTTTTTTTTAAAAAAAATGTTTTACACTAGTAAATAATAAAATTCCAAATATTAAACAGGTTTTTTTTTTAATAATGAAAAGAAATCATAATAACTAATATAATAACAATTAAAATATTCTTAGTCTACAACTTTACTTTCATGCCTCCATTCAAACAAAAAAAAACTAACAACTAAAAAAAAAACCTGTTGCTTAGTTTTTTTCCAAGTTCCAAAATCAACAACAGTTAACACTATTTTTTCTCATTTAAACAAAAGAAACTTGGTTATTCAAATTTAATGTCAAATATTTTCTTTATTATTTTTGTCACGTCATGATTTAAAATCTTAAACATTCATGTATAAATGTGTGTATGTAGATATTTTATTTTACATTTAATAAAAAATAAATTTGTTCATTCCTTCATGAATGTATGGTTATGTTTGTATATATGTGTATGTCTCCAAATATCTAAAAAAAATGTTTTAAAAGTTGGCTGCCTATTTAATCTTTATACATGTTATCCCAAACATCAGTTACTTATTATTATTTTTTTATAAGGATTGGGCATCACCTTATATTTTCCCCACCCTTAGAATGTTAAAATTTAGACCTTTGTCAAAATTTTACCACATAAACAAAGGTTTGAATGGTTATCATGTTGGATAATTTTATTGTTTTTAAATAGGGAGAGTTCTAATGCTGTCATACTTATTTTAATTTACTCATCAATATACATTTGCTTTTTTATATTACTCATTTTTGTTAGATTCCTATCCTTATCTCTTTCATCTTAACATTGAATTGCTGTCATCATTAACATTGTTCCTATTATCTTTACTAGAATTACTAACTATATGATGGTTGAATACTCTGAATTCGACTGGTTAAGTGTCTCTGTTCCAGAAGGCACATATTTGGGTTCATCAGCCTATATCCTGCTCCCTGGGAGTCTTATTGGATTTTTATAAGAGCTGAACAAAATATGGGATACCCACATTGTATGGGTCAATTCCCACATCTCAGCCAATTCTAAGATACCTCAATAAAATGTTTCAACATTAATTTGAGTGCATCCTCATCACATCTACCTACTCTAGCTATTTACTCACGAACAATGCTGTCTTTCTCATTACAATATACTTGCATATACCCATTTACATTTTTTTTTATAAACTCTTCTTTCACCTACTTTAATCATGATCATCTGTTTATGAATAACTAAGCTTCTGTATTTGGCAGTTCTTCTTGACAACCACTGTATGGCTTTAATATCTGAGCATTATAACTTCCTTTTATCTCTCCATCAATATTTAACCAAAATGCATTTGGGCCAGCTTGTTTCACAATAGCATATGGTCCAGCATATTGTTGACAAAATTTATGATAAACATTATCCATTGGTTTACTTGGGTTATGTGTTCTCACAAAAACCTTGTCTCCAATCTTAAAGTGATGTCTACTTTTCTTCCCCTTCTTATTTCTAAAATTAGATTTATTAATTAACTGTTGGCGAGCCATTTGAATTTTAGTTTCTATGTCATAGTGATGACATTCAATTGGAGGTTGGTATTTTACAAATAATGAAGGAATAGGTTGGTTAAAATGTAGTTGGATGGGTGCGAATCCAGTAGATTCATTTGCACCCCAATTTATGTAATTCACTACCCGTTCTGTCTGCTTCACCCACCCCCTATTATTTTTATAAGATTTAATAGTCAAAAGTAAACTTAACATTTTTTTTCTTTTATATACATATATACTCACTTAACATTATTTACAAAGTTCAATCATAAAGAAAGTCCATTTTCATATTCCATGTCGCAATCATGAAGTCTGTACCTTAATTTGTGCCTTTCTCTTTTTAAGGACTTTCATTCACATATTCAATAAATGTGAAGGGACCTTCATAAGTGTTGCAAAGCTTATGGAACAAGAGATCATTCTGTTTCTTTGCAAGGAGTATGGTTGACTCCAGTATCATATGGCAACTTTCTATAATTTGTAATCTTCCTGATTATAAAGACACTTCATTTGCCTTATTATACATGTAAGATTAACAAGTCTATTGACTTCATTTATATTTTTAAATTTAATCTGCCTATGGTGAAAACCTTTTTTGGGTTTGTCATCTGAGTTAAAATTATTCTGACCTGATGGTGATTATTGACTTCATCAATATCATGCCTGAAGAATACTTTGACTTTGCTGTGATGGTAAGTACGAATACATGGGAATAATACCACGTCTATATTTCATTTGTTTGTCATCATATCTACTTTCACATATTCCATCATGACATTTTCAGGGTGCAAAGTCATCTCGACTCTCATAGGTTCATCATTTAACTCAAAGTTAGCAGTGAAGTCACATGAGCTTAGCTTCATTTGGTAGGTGAAAGCACTATCTGGCACTTCTTCTTTGAACTTCTCACATTTATAATCCAGATCCATTTATGAACTATTCGAAAGTGAATTGGTCATGCAGTTCGAACTTTTTGGTTGATCTGGTGGCAAATTTATTTTCTTGTGACACTGTTTTATCTTCTTGCCTTGATTGCTCTGTCTTTCAATCACATCCACTCTTTCCAATAATTTCTGATCAGGTTTGTTAGTTTCAACAATGGCAGAATGACTTTCTACATCATTACTCTGCCATGTTACAACATGGTGATTGTGACAGCTTTCTTGTGTGATACTTAGGTTTATCTCAGTGTTTATTTGTGGGATTGGTATTGGAGTATCTAGATTATTCTGCTCTATGTTTGGTACTGTCTCCCCCAAACTAAAGTTAATAGGATGCTTTTCTATTTCATCTTTGGATACCTGAGATACCCACCCAACAGAAAATTTAAGTCAAGTAAAGTTTTAGCATTAAAAGATTGTTTAATACCTTGTTTTGATTCAAAAATAAAACTAGGCAAATCTTTTTGTAAGATAATAGCTTGTCATTGATTGCCTGAATTGTGAATAATCATCTCATCATATTTTTTACATATAAAAGACCAATCACGACTGAGTGAACATGTTGAACCAGATGATGATAGAATAGATTGACTAAGAGTATGAGTTTTAACTTGACAATGCACACTTTGTAATCTTTTTACACATCGTTCATAACTTCCTATGTCATTTGAATCATCTTCAGTGTTACCAGTAGCATACATAGTGGTAATTTTTCCATCCATAATAAATCAGAAGAAACCCTTACTAAAGTAGGGTAGCTCTAAAATTATAGCATTATTCTATATGTACAGATAATGTTGAGTGCAAACAATGTACCAGTTATGCCAATGATAAGTTTTACCAGGTAAAACGTTTTTCCATCTTCCACTGTAATTTTTTACTTTCCCTTTTGTCTATCTTATGATCTACCCTGTCTCTTCATTTCCATGACTGGGCTTATATTAGGATCAGTTGCTATTTTTGCTTCCATATTATCCATACATCTACTCATGTCAGCTTGCATGGCATCCATCCAAGCAATCATATCAGTGTGCATGGCATCCATCTTACCACACATACTATTCATCTGATCCAACATCACTTGAAGCATCTCTATAATAACTGATGTCTCATTTGCTGTAAACTGCATTAGTTCAATTCCAGCTGATTGAGCAGACTGTTCATTTGAGTCTCCTTGAATTTGAGATATCATTTGTTTGTTCTTTTGCATTGAGGAAGAATTCTCAGCTCCAAACATTGAACCCCCAGACACATTTATGTCTACTGAGCCTACTTCTTCCATATTAGGATCATGCTCAACTTCATTGCCATTTACATTCTGTGGCTTTACATTTAACTCTTTATTCATATCTGATAAATATCTCCAACTTCTGAGAAACATACAAAATAAATTAATACTTTTCTTTAAAATATCTACTCTATGGCAAAATTATTTCTTTTTATATAATATTCTATAATACGTCATAGGATCTCCTACCAACTTGTGTCATCTCATGTGATTTTGGTTACCTTAAGTATTTTACATATCATTGGTATTAATGCCGGTTTTATATATTTTGCCCTTTATCTGCTTCACTTGCCTACTCTTATTAGATTCTTGATCAACTATTTAGTTTTGGTCTCTATTTATCAATTCATACCTTCACTCAGAGTTATTTGAACTTATATTTGATTGACTAAATTAATTATACCATTAATTTGCCACACCATTTAATCCATAGGGTTATATAATATATAGTCTATTAAGTGATTAACTAAAATATGATGTATCAGTTTATACTGAAATTATGGACAATTTCTCATAAATTCAATTTATGTCATGCTAAAAATATACAGTGACATATCATAGACCTAACTCTTTAAAGCTCAACACACTGTGTACCAAAATGTACAGACAAAACTTTTCACACACAGTGAAACTAAGTATTCAAACTTAACACATTGTATGCCAAAAATGTAAAAGACAATAAACTAGAATGAATTTAATAATTGGCTATTATGAATGCGAAGTGATAATCAACTTTCATTAAGTCTATATATGCTGGTGTACCTATTATTCAGGCTTCACTGTTGATGGTGTCAAAAATGTAACAGTATGTAGTTTGTATCTGTGGTGAACTTAAATTTTCAGGCCCAAAATGTTGTGCGCCAAAATATGTAACAGACTGTAAATACTATCAACCGTCCTTTAAGAATAAATTATATATTTAGGTTATATACTCATCTATACCTTTAAAGATCTGAAAGATACTGACAGCCAAAAAATGATTAGCATTTCCAAATTTTGAGATACATAAAAGAATTCAACCACTGCTTTTAAAGTATACAATGATTCATGAACACTTAGATGATCATCACATTTTAGTCTGTTTAAGCTACTACAACCCATAATAGTTTTCTGCAAACACTATTGCACTGCCCTGCTTACATCCAAGTCTTAGGGGCTATTATTATAAAATTTTGCCATGTTCATCTTTGGGAGTCTTAGAGACAAATATTATACATATATCAAAAAGAACTATACCTTACTCTCTCTGGAGTCTTAAAGGTAAAATCATGGCAGGACTACTGTTAACTGCTTCATGAAAAATAGTAACTAACATGATAATTTGGGTTGGAGCAGTAAATGAGATCAATCAGTCACAAGTGACATGAATACATCACATCCTCAAGACAATGACAAAAAAATCCCCTTCCAACATCAATACTTGCAACAAAACCAACCAATCTTCAACAATCAAATATCCAATCTAACCTTAAGAAGTATAGATTTTCTACAAAATATGTAACAGACCATAAAACCCTTTAGGATGGTACACCCAGAGCCTTCTCTACTTACAGGTCCTATTACTACTCAGGGTTCTAACTCAGTGTAGACATTTGCCTTTAACTCTGCTCAAGGATGGATTTAAATAGGATGGCAATAATATGACCTCTATATAGATCCTTAATGGCTATTGCTAATAATATATTAAAAAAATCTGTATACATGTATAATAGCTATTCTGGTGAGTGAAGTATGAATGATGCTTAATAATCTAGAGACCAGAGAAACAAAGATTTTAACTTCAAACAACAAATATTTATTTATGAAATTGGGGTTAAATTTATAATATTTATGAATTAATAAAATATATACATGTATATAATAAAATATTGATTTATCTTTACTACAATAAGACTAGCTATGATGTAAATATTAACATATCAATTGAAATAAAAATTATAAAATTATAGTGCATTATGTACAATATAAAGTATCAATTATTTTAAATATGAAATTATATTACTAGATGTACCATTATCATTTTGTTTATGTCCTTTAAATGTATCTCAAGGTTATGTCCATGAATTGCTAATTTGTGTATTGTGGATATATCTCATTGATAAGGCTGTTAATCATTTTAAAAAGAAAATGTTATATATATTTACTTATTAATTAGTTTGATTTTAATATATTAATTGTCTAATAATTGTAAATATTTAAAATCTTACCTTTTGTCTTTAAGTCATTGTCCAGTTTAATTTAAGCATTCAATTACACTAATATTTTATTTACAAACATTTATAATATATTTATGTATACCTTGAGTTGTGTATTTGTATTTTTCTCTCCCTATAAAAATCTAAACAAATGGGTTCTTTTAAAAAAAATGTTTACTACAAATGAATAAAAGGGTGAGAAAAATTCACAACTCAACTCTCAGTATACATTAAAAAAATATTTAAAGCATAAAATTAAATGAAATTTCAGAATTCCTTAAAACAATAGCAAGTTAAATTTTCAAAAGCAGCTTCTGTATTCTTAGCAGATAATGTCTTTTTTTTATTCATGTATATTAAATCATGTTAAGCATTCTAAGCATTAACAATTCCCACGACAAAAATCGAATCCCTGGGCGTGTGATTTTAAAGCCATCGCCATTCTTATTCCATGTCCAGATCCTTCCACGTTGTTTTAAACATTAAATATACCAATGAATATTATCCTCCATGACATGCCAACAGCACCAAGGGGATAGAAATATCCCCTGACTCTTAATTAGCAACATTGCATCATTAGATATTATTTACACATGTATAAATTGTTAAATATAAATCTTTTTCCAAGGCTTGCTTTATATCAAAAACGAACACTATTTCTATGCAGTTTTTATTTATATATATATATGATATGCATGATAAAGATTTTACTTTAAAAGTAATAAAAATTTGTGTTAATAAAGTTCTATTTCATTATTAGTTGAGTTTATCTTTTACAATAAACATTTTAAAGTAATTATATTTTTGACAATGATAAATAACTATGAAGCTCTTAGCATTTATTTGAATGAATGAAAGTTGATAAATTAAATAATGTTTTATTCTTTTTTAAAATATTTTACACTAGTAAATAATAAAATTCCAAATATTAAACAGTTTATTTTTAATAATGAAAAGAAATCATAATAACTAATAAAATAACAATTAAAATATTCTTAGTCTACAACTTTACTTTCATGCCTCCATTCGAACAAAAAAAAACTAACAAGTAAAAAAAAAACCTGTTGCTTTGTTTTTTTCCACGTTCCAAAATCAACAAAGGTATACTCTATTTTTTCTCTCTTTTAAACAAAAGAAACTTGGTTATTGAAAGTTTATGTCAAATATTTTCTTTATTATTTTTGTCACATCATGATTTAAAATCTTAAACATTCGTGTATAAATGTGTGTATGTAAATATTTTATTTTACATTTAATAAAAAAAAATAAATTTGTTCATTTTTTTATGAATGTATGGTTATGTTTGTATATATGTGTATGTCTCCAAATATCTAAAAAAAATGTTTTAAAAGTTGGCTGCCTATTTAATCTTTATACATGTTATCCCAAACATTAGTTACTTATTATTATTTTTTTATAAGGATTGGGCATCACCTTACATTTCCCCCATCCTTAGAAGGTTACAATTTAGACCATTGTCAAAATTTTAGCACATAAACAAAGGTTTGGATGGTTATCATGTTGAGTAATTTTATTCTTTTTAAATAAAGAGAGTTCTAATGCTGTCATACTTATTTTAATTTACTCATCAATATACATTTGCTTTTTATATTACTCATTTTTGTTAGATTCCAATCCTTATCTCTTTCATCTTAACATTGAATTGCTGTCATTATTAACATTGTTCCTATTATCTTTATTAGAATTACTGACTATATGATGGTTGAATATTTTGAATTCGACTGGTTAACTGTCTTTGTTCCAGAAGGCACATATTTGGGTTCATCAGCTTATATCCTGCTCCCTAGGAGTCTTATTGGATTTTTATAAGGTCTGAATGAAATATGGGATTCCCACATTGTATAGGTCAATTCCCACATCTCAGCTAATTCAAAGACACCTCAATGAAATGCTTCAACATTAATTTGAGTGTATCCTCATCACATCTACCTACTCTAGCCATTTACTCACGAACAATGCTATCTTTCTCATTACAATATACTTGCATAAACCCATTTACATTTTTTTAAAACTTTTTTCACCTACTTTAATCATGATCATCTGTTTATAAAATAACTAAGCTTCTATATTTGGAAGTTCTTCTTGACAACAACTCTATGGCTTTAATATGTGAGCATTATAACTTCCTTTTATTTCTCCATCAACATATAACCAAAATGCATTTGGGCAGGCTTGTTTCACAATAGCATATGGTCCAGCATATTGTTGACAAAATTTATGATAAACATTATCCATTGGTTTACTTGGGTTATGTGTTTTCACAAAAGCCTTGTCTCCAATCTTAATGTGATGTCTACTTTTCTTCCCCTTCTTATTTCTAAAATTAGATTTATTAATTAACTGTTGGTGAGCCATTTGAATTTTAGTTTCTATGTCATAGTGATGACATTCAATTGGAGGTTGGTATTTTACAAATAGTGAAGGAATAGGTTGGTTAAAATGTAATTGGATGGGTGCAAATCCAATAGATTCATTTGCACCCCAATTTATGTAATTCACTACCCATTCTGTCTGCTTCACCCACCCCCTATTATTTTTATAAGATTTAATAGTCAAAAGTAAACTTAACATTTTTTTTCTTTTTATATACATATATACTCACTTAACATTATATACACAGTTCAATCATTAAGAAAGTCCATTTTTATGTTCCATGTCGCAATCATGAAGTCTGGTCCCTTAATTTCTGCCTTTCTCTTTTTAAGGACTTTCATTCACATATTCAGTAAATGTAAAGGGACCTTCATAAGTGTTGCAAAGCTTATGGAACCTGTGACCTTTCTGTTTATTTTCAAGGAGTATGGTTGACTCCAGTATCATATGGCAACTTTCAATAATTTGGTCATCTTCCTGATTATAAAGATCCTTCATGTGCCTTAGTATACATTTATGATGAACAAGTCTATTGACTTCATTTATATCTTTAAATTTAATCTGCTTATGGTGACAACTTTTTTTTGGATTTGTCATCTGAGTTAAAATTATTCTGACCTGATGGTGATTATTCACTTCATCGATATCATGCCTGAAGAATACTTTGACTTTGCTGTGATGGTAAGTACGAATACATGGGAATAATACCAAGTCTATATCCCATTTGTTTGTCATCATATCTATATTCACATACTCCATCATGACATCTTCATGGTGCGAATATTATCCTACTTCACATGCCATCGACCCGAAAGAGATAGAAAGATCACCTGACTCTTAATTAGCAAAATTGCATGGTTATATATTATTTACACACATATAAATTGTTAAATATAAATCTTTTTCCAAGGCTTGTGTTATATCAAAAACGACTGCTATTTCTATGCAGTTTTTATATATATATATGAGATGCATGATAAAGATTTTACTTTAAAAGTAATAAAAATTATTGTTAATAAAGTTCTATTTCATTATTAGTTGAGTTTATCTTTTACAAGAAAAATATTTTAAAGTAATTATATTTTTGACAACGATAAATAACTATGAAGCTCTTAGCATTTATTTGAATGAATGAAAGTTGATTAATTGAATAATGTTTTTTTTTTATTTTTTAAATTATTTTACACTAGTAAATAATAAAATTCCAAATATTAAACAGTTTATTTTTAATAACGAAAGGAAATCATAATAACTAATATAATAACAATTAAAATATTCTTATTCTACAACTTTACTTTCATGCCTCCATTGGAACAACAACAATAAAAAAACTAACAAGTAAAAAAAAACCTGTTGCTTAGTTTTTTTCCATGTTCCAAAATCAACAAAGGTTAACACTATTTTTTCTCTTTTAAACAAAAGAAACTTGGTTATTTTAATTTAATGTAAAATATTTTCTTTATTATTTTTGTCACGTCATGATTTAAAATCTTAAACACTCATGTATAAATGTGTGTATGTAGATAATTTGTTTTACATTTAATAAAAAAATAAATTTGTTCATTTCTTCATGAATGTATGGTTATGTTTGTATATATGTGTTTGTCTCCAAATATCTAAAAAAATGTTTTAAAAGTTGGCTGCCTATTTAATCTTTATACATGTTATCCCAAATATCATTGACTTATTATTATTTTTTATAAGGATTGGGCATCATCTTACAATATATATATATATTGTAAAGTTTACCATCTTGCTATATATATATATTGTAATGTTTACCATCTTGCTAGGCCTCTATATGCAATAAACTGCATGAGTTGATCAAGTTATGCAAACAGAAGTTGTATTTATATTTCTAAAAACATAACTATATTTCATGGTGAACTCTACCTAGTAATTTTTACAATTTATGCTATCGATGAAATCAGTTTTTAATTTATTTGAAAGGTGCCAGGATTCTGTAAGAACCCAATGAAATCGTCAAACATATCGTAACTCATAAATTAAAAGGAAAAATTGTTTTCAAAAGATGGTATTAGATTTTACTGTAACTAAAATTATTTTCTAAATATTATTATTCCTGGAACTTATTAAACATATTGGCAAAGGTAAATTATATTTTTAAACATCACTGAACTAATATTAATAAATTTAATAATAATTATTAACTATTATTAATAATGCACTATGAAAAAGATTGATAAAAACAAAATCTCTTTTATTCTAACAAATTAAAAATATGTTTAAATTAAATTGCGAATTAAATAAACTGGATTGAACACACACTAATCTAGATATGAATCCATTAACACAAAATAACAGTTAAACAATTAAAAAGTTCTTGATTAAATAAGAATCTTTTGATCAAATAAAATGAAAGTTTATATCGGGGTCCTATTATAAGCTTATTTTTTTAAAATGGTTTGTCAACAATTTAGTCACAATCGGGAATAATAATCATAGCTTACCAGTAAGTTTAGCGAGAAGTTGTAGATTGCTATGCATAGTTTTTTGGGTTAGAATGAGCTCAGCCATTGGTTATAAGTAGTTCTTGGTGCTGATTGTATAGGCTAGTCATGGAAGCTTCTTTGGTGGCCATCTTCAGTAACGATGTCAGCTAAAACTCTGGCCTTCTCCTGCATAAATAATTAGTTTATTATAGAATGTCTTAGATTGTTTGATCCAAGACAAACCAAAAGAAATACAGACATGCCAAGATGTTGATTAAACTGCACCCCTCTTTTTTATACTAGAAGTTCAGTTTTCAGAATTCTGTGCATGTTATTATCATGGTGTTTTTGGTTCATATTCGTGTACAGTCTTTACTCATTTTTCAATTACAGTTCTCTTTTTTTAGCAAATCTTTTGGCCATTTTTAATTAGTTAAAATATTTTTATTTTATCTATCTAGATTAGTGATTTGTGTGTCTTTTTGTTCTCTCCAATTTTTACTTTTATTTTTAATTACGTAAAAAATATAAAAGACGATTTTAACTTTCACTGTACATTTTTAAGAAAATAAATCGTACTAATAAAAAAAAAATTAAATTTACCTTTTTTTTAGATTTTTACCAAATGCCAATATATTTGTACCATATATAAATAAACGGTACTATATATATATATAGTGCCCTTTTCTTTAGGTCTAAATAAATTTATTGTATCTACTTTCTAAAAAATTTTGAAGTTAAGATGTATTTTATTGGTATGATGACTATGTTATACTGAGTATCTTTTTAAAATCTTAATTAACGTAAGATGAAAATATTTAATGTATAAAATTATGCTAAACATATTTAAAACATTTAAATAAAGCTAAATGTTATAAATGTATATAGTTGGACAAGCTGGCCATAATAAAATAATGTATTAATACATTTTTTAAATAAGTATTAAAAGCTGAATTTTAAAAGTAATCATCTACAATTAAATGAACAGTATATTTTATAATGAAAATTATATTTAATAATTGTATTTAGAAGTATTTATTTCGAAAGTAGTATTTGTGGTGGGAGAAGGGTGTATTCAGTTATATATTATCAAAATTGTTATTCTAAATTATATTATTATCTTTAATATAATATTTGTTGCAATTAAAACATTTATTTATTCCTAGATAGAAATTGATAAGGCTATGTCTGGATTGTAAATCATGTGGTATGTAAATATTCATACATGTGTTCTTACAAGTTTTCATGTTAATAAAGTTTCAAAATCGCTTTAAAATTACACTGTAGAATTGAAAATATTTATTATCTACCACAAGATAAAATAAAAAAATATAGCTATTATAAATGCTTAGTTAAGTTTTAAAATGAATGTAGTTAATAAAAATTAGATTTTTTTGTTTAGAAAAATTGATACATTTAAAACTAAATGTGGGATACATTAATAAAATATTGTTTTTAAAAGTCATTTTATAATATTTAGTTGTTTTAGATAAAGTGTAAAAATTAATTTAGAATTAATATTTTTAAGTAATATTTTTAAAAAAATGAGTCATAGATTTTATTTTTTGATTTTAGTTGTGCACTTTTGGCTGAATATGTAAATTAGGCCATCAGGTAAAAGTTTAATCCACCAATCTGGTGATTGATTTATTTGGGTATAAATACAGATGCTCAATTATTTTCAGTGTGCTTTTGATTAGTCAAATTTGCTTTCGATTAATCATGTTTAATCTGTTAGTCAAGTTTTCTTTCTGTTAGTTGAGTGTGATTTAAATTAATCAATTCAGTGTTGTAATAATTCTTTAATAATTTATTTTAAAATAGAAAAGTGTACTAATTGAATTATTTTTAACAAAGAGAGTATATTTAAAAAAACTTGAAATTTATTTTTGTTTTAAAGATGCACTGTTTAGCAAACAAAATTCCCTGCTAAGTCAATTTATCAAAACTTAATCTAAATGTCACATAAACATGGAAGTGCCAAGAAGAAGTATCTATTTGTATAAAGAAATGCTGGAAGTACAATTTTTAATCAAAAATACAATTTTAATATTCTTAATGAAGGAGAATATTTTATCAGGCAAATTAACATGTTGGACATTATACAGAAAATTAAATGGACAAAGTACATTAGAAATTAAAAAGTAGAAAATGCATTTATGTGGAAAGATAGTTTTTTCTAAGACCTAAATTAGTAATATGGTAAAAACTTTTAAAATCTTTCAGTAATTTGAAAGTAAGTATCATTTTAATAAGAGATGCAGATGTTTTTTTTTTTGAAGAAAACATTTTTTTAAACAATTCATTTTAAACTGTCATTCTAATATGCTGCACAAATAAAGACAGTTATTAAAAAAATACCTTACATGATAAGTCTTTACTGTTTTAAAAAGAATACATGTATTTAACAAATTTTGAGGAAAACTGATAATTGAAAAAGAATAATGGAAAAAATATCCTTGGATAAATAAGAAAATATCCTGACAGTAAAACTGTATGAAATAGTTAAATATTAATTCCTGGGAATATCTAAAAAAATGTGCAAGAATCATATATACAGATGCCCGAATTCATATCATCATGTCAAAGACACCACAAGCTGGCATAGGATCCTGATGGAGTGAGGAAAACTTCGAAGAATTATATTTAAATATTATAAGTTGAAATTACCTTCAATAATCACTGCTCTAAATAATAGAAACAATAGACTATTATTTTTATAAACTTTTAAGGACAGATTGGTGATTATTTTTATAAATGGATTCAGGTTTCCAAAGTCAACTTTTTCTTTTGTTTTCATTTTTTTAAAAAAAAATCTTCATTTATTTTTGGAATCAACTGAGCATGCATCGTGTCAGGGAGAAAATTGTTGACTTCAAAAACCATTGTCTTTAAACATTTAGACAGTATCATAGCAACAAGCATTGAGAAGTTTAAATGTTTGCAAAGATGTGATTGTAAAATCCTGAAGAAATGAAGAATATTTTTTTTTAAAAAAGGACATTTATCTTGGACTAAAAAGTTTACGTAGATATGCTTTTTATTTATTTTAAACTAACCTTAATATTAATTTTTCTTATTTATAATTAGAGATAGGAAAGGTACATATAAAATGTTAATTATTTACTAATATAATATTTATAGATTCTATATAGGATACTTAATAATTTTTAAGGTTTAAATATTTTGTTTATGGTAGTGCTGAATGAGTGTCATAATTTGCAATATTTTATTAGTTGTGGACTAAGAAGATGTCTAAAAAGTGATCAACTAGAAGGACTATTACTTGGGTAATAATTGTAAAATATTAAATTTTTTTATGATGTATTTATTTTCTTTTATTTAGATCATCAAGTATTTTTATAATGTTATTGTATGAACATTTCAGTATGTAAGAATATACTGAACAGATATAAAATGTATAGGAGTTAGTTTTTATTTAAAAATATGCATACTTTTATTTATTATATTAGTGATATAGTACAATATAATGGAATATAATTATATGATTCTTTCGTAAAATAACTTTATTCTTTTAAATGTTTTGAAGTATTGATTTTTATTATATCAATACCTGTCAATTGTACTAGTGTTTAAGAAGTTTTCTTAAAAGTGAAGTGACCTTTTCTTATTAAATTATCTAGATCATTTACTTTATATGCCAATTTATTTGTTATTAAAGAAATATGTTTTAAGAATTCTTTGGCGATGTAGATTATAAGTCTATAAAAAAAATTTGAAGGGTAGTGACTTGGAAGTAGTATAAATTGAAACCAAGATGATGCTTTGTTGTAGGTTCTTTATGAGGAATATAAATAGTTTTTATTGTCTTAATAATTATGCAGGTACAGATAACAACGCCCTGTAACTTGTATATTTTCATGGGCAGTGTTTTTTCCTTAGTATGAAATATTAATGCTCTGAAAAGCTGAATAAATAGCTAGGACATTGTTATTTTAGTGGAGTTTATTAGACAGATAAGTCATGCCTCTCTTTTTTTTACGCACTGTTACCATGTGACCATCTAAAGTGTACTATTGAGGTGATACTCTAGTTTGTTCTTCATACCTACGCATCTGATTGCTATCATAATTTCTAAGTATTACATCATACAAAACAGTATCTTTAAAGGAGAATGATAAATAAATTTGAAATAGAAGGATTGTTATTTGGAAGAGGATAAGATAGGTTTTCTTACTTTGAATGATCTTAATAATAAATACAAATGGGATTCAGACACACACATGGGATTCAGAATAAAACTTAAAATAAGAATAAAGAATCATATAATGTTTTCTACATTTAGTAAACTATTTAAAGAAGTATGTAAATTATAATAAAATTGTTCATGAAATGTTTGAATAATTTTTAAAAATATTTTAACTTATATGTAAAGCATATTTTTAATGAATGATATATTTAAAGAAGCAATGGAGAACAGAATAAGTAAATTATATTTCATGAATATTATTTTATATTTAAAGAAATGCATCAGGACATACATATAGTTTTATACAAGATTAATACCAAGTAAGATGTAGAATATATGATAAGTCTATTATTAATTGAGCCCACTTATTTTATTAACAAACCGGAATAAATATATTTTATCTAGTAGTATCAGCACTATCATGATAAGTTATTTTAAACAATTGAGAATGGATTAATAGACATACGTTAGGATAAGTAATCCTATTGTAAATTGTTTTATGTTTTCATAATTGATCTATATTTTGATAGAATCATGTTATAGTATTATTTAATTGTATCTAGTACATGTGAAACTCTACATATATCCATGATGATTATTGATAGTATTTGTTGTAAATATTTTAAAAAGTATATTACAGTTCTAAGTCGGACTGAAAGCTTAGAAGCTTAAATTTTATTTTTTATTATTTTATTTTTCAGATGAAAGTTGTAATGAGACAAGATTTACTGACAAGAATCTTGGCCTCATGGTGGCCTTTGAGCATTCCATCATCAGCTTTTCAATTGGATGGACAGTTGAAGAGTTGGAATGTGGAGTGTATTGAAGACTGTCCATTAAAGTATGAGGATTGGCTATCTTAATATATATCTGAGCACTTATAGCATATATGTGTGGAGATGATAATCTGGACCAACTGATGATTGCTGGTTTAGCATGAAATACATATATTGGTGATTATTTATCTTTTCAACATATATGTGTTCGAGTGTATTAGTGTTATGAGATAGTGTGGAGAGTGGTGAGTCATGTGAAAATCTGTGCTCAAATACCCTATATATGACTATAAATATTGTAAATAATTTATTGTTTGTTAAAATTTGTTAAACTTGTTTTTTTATAAATTTGTGTGTTGAATCAAATTTTTTTTTTGCACATCGCAAACATAGGACTACAGATATATTGAACTAAAACATAATATTTGCACACTATGAACAAGAGTATTATTTAAGAATTATAATATTTTCTTAATATGATTTATTTAAGAAATTTATTTACATTGTCATTATTATAATTATGGTCATACATTAATTATATAATATTACACAGAATTATAATATTATCCGTTGCCACATATTCTCAGATTATAAAATATTACCACATATTTTATTTAAAATGCTATATGAAAAATAAAAGACTATGCTATATTATTTCTTTATTATTATTATTATTATTATTATTATTATTATTATTATTATTATTATTATTATTATTATTATTATTATTATTATTATTATTATTATTATTATTATTATTATTATTATTATTATTATTATTATTATTATTATTATTATTATTATTATTATTATTATTATTATTATTATTATTATTATTATTATTATTATTATTATTATTATTATTATTATTATTGATAAAAACTATAATGGGAAAAATAGATAAGATTGAATCATACATTGAAAATTATTATTATTGTTAGTTAGGTGTAGTTGAGAGTGATATTAATCCCCTTATCATGCTTGACTACAGTAATTTTGATTGACATTAATCAGTTTAAGAACCTGAGACTGTTTTAGTTAGATTATTTTAAAGAGATTAAGATTTATCTATCAGTATTATCTTAATTAATTAATTATTGTTAAAGTCCTAAGAATGCTATAAATTTATTATTTGAGATAATAAAAGGGGGAATAGTATTCTTATGCTATTGAGGTGGTATTCTGTGGGATATTTGCTCAATGTAATTCATATTACCACTTGTATTTCACTTCATAGTCTCATGATTTAATAAATATTTATTTATTTAATTTATAAAATCAAACATATTATTATTTCTTATTAGTTAGAGCTAATTACACAATTGAAATTAATGTAGAATATTTTATTATCAATTATATGCAATTTAGCCAAGCATAACTATTTATCAGAGCTAGTCCCATTTTATTATATATTATATTTCCTGGACGTGAGAGTAATATATATATTGTAATGGAAACGTATATGTAGCAGCCCCATGATTGGACTAGCCAAATGTAATGGAACCTATAATTCAGAGCCTCACTTGGATGCTCCAAATGTAATGGAACTTAAGGTAGCCCATGTTTGGACAAGCCAAATGTAATGGAACGTACTTGCTGCATTCCATTTAAATTGAAGAAAGACAAAATTATCCCAGTTATATAAATAATGTAATGGAAACTATATGGTAGCTCATAATTAAGCAAGTTAAATATAATGGAATGTATATGAGTTATTCCATTTATATTAAAGAATAATTGTAAATATCAATAGGTCGATATTTATATTTTAAAAATTTGTTATTTGTTATTAAAAAAAAAAAAATCTCTTTAAGTTGAAGTTTACGTATGAAATATTTAAATTTTTCTTTTATGTTTATTAAATATAGTTATTATTTGAAGTTATGATTTTATTTATATATATCGATAGTACATCATTATAAATATTTAATTATTGAAATAAATAAGGACATATAAATTGTTGATTAAAAAAAAAAAAAGTATTTTATTTGCAATGATTACTAAATGTAATAAATAATTATTTATGTATATTTTAAAAGATGTTAAATTTTCGATTTGATACTTTTTATATGTATACTTGATATTTTATTTTTATTTTGATATTAATTGTTGTAAAAGAGAACATATCTATAACATGAGTTTTAAAATAGCATCTGCTGGCATGAAACCACGCGACAATAATAAGGAAGCCATTATTAGGATTATTGCTTATTAAAAATGGGATATAGAACAAACAACTGAAGGATAGAATTTTATTACATTTTATTTCTTTAAAGTTTACCATTTTTAAAATACTGAAGTAACGTATATATTTTGTAATAAACATATAAATTATGACGGGGTAATAAGGATATATCGCAGCTAGGGCTGCATCATCATCATCGCTTTCATATATTCTAAAGCAATTTTTCAATGGAACAACTAAAAATTTCAACGACGCTCTTCCGATCTCTGGAATTAAAAGCTGGTATAGCTATCTTAAATGTATTATCGTCAATTTAATTCTGATCCGGAAATAATTGTAATTGAGGTACTGGATTTAACATTTTAATAAAATATGCATATATTCAAGAATTAATAATCTTCTTTAATGAAATCGTTTCGTCGTCTTTTATAGAATGCATTCTAAAAATAAAATAATAAAATATACAGATGAAAAAACTCATGGACTAAATTAATTCTTAAAGGACAATTAACTAAGTGAACTTTTAAAAAAAAGGTATTTAATAATTTTATATATATATGTGTGATGTGTGGATATACATTTTTGAGATTGATATATTTTTTTTTGTTTATTTTATTTTTCATTGTAAAATGTAACGTTTGTGAATGATCAATTTAAGCGTCTTGTTCTATTATAACATTAAACATATAACAGATGATGTTTAAGATAAATATTTAAATAATTTTAAAATCTGAAAATATAATTTATAAGTTGAGGTACTAGATATTAATTAGTATCTTTATATTATAACTATTAGGCAGAAATATGTCTTTATATATTTATTGTTTATATTAATATTGAAACATCAATATTATTTAAAGTCAAACGATAACATAAAATAAAAGATGTGCTGTTTATTTTTATAAATAATGCCTTTGTAATTATTTAAAGATCGATACTATATTATTCTTATTTTCTTAATGCCAAAGTTATTAGTAAATTAATTGAATTTACGACTTAATAAAGGATAATTTTTCATTTCATTTATTACTTGGTTTGTAGGTCACTTACATATATTTTTATTCATACACATATTTAGAGGTACATAAATTTATATAGTAGATGTGTATATTTGAATTTAATAAAAGTCCCTTTATTTTTGATATATATATTTGATTAGTTAGTCACATCAACCTAAAAGATAAATTATAATGAAAGATCTCATTGATTAGTATGATTTTAGATATGTTTTATATAAAGCTAGCTGGGAGGGCAATTTAAACAATTTATTAAAATATAATTGGAACAAGTTTGTTTTTCTTCATTCTTTAATATAAATGGAATAACTCATATACATTCCATTATATTTAACTTGCTTAATTATGAGCTACCATATAGTTTCCATTACATTATTTATATAACCGGGATAATTTTGTCTTTCTTCAATTTAAATGGAATGTAACAAGTACGATCCATTATATTTAACTTGCCCAAACATGGGCTACCTTACGTTCCATTACATTTGGAGCATCCAAGTGAGGCTCTGAATTATAGGTTCCATTACATTTGGCTAGTCCAATCATGGGGCTGCTACATATACGTTTCCATTACAATATATATCAAACGGGATCCATTAGACTATTCTTGCTCTTTTAAACAATTATCAAAATGCATATTTATAATCTTGTTTTCCATATATTAAATTCTTTAAGTATAATTACATCCTCAACAATTGATTAGTTTATTAATTTTGAAATGACATGTTTCAATTTTTTATGTGTCATTTTTTTATTAATAAATATGCCATGATCCTATGCTTTTAGTCTTCATGATAATGCCCTATTAAAATTAAATAAAATTTGTAGACACTATTCGGAGGTATGATAATATAAAAATATTTACTTAAACAAGATTGTGTGCTATTATTTCAAAATTGATGATATGATAATAAGACTCAAGAGGAAAGATTAATAATACCAGACAATAACTTTAGTTTAAAAAATAATATTTTATGATATTTTACCAATTTTTACTTTAATTATTAATTTTATCCAATAAAAATAATTATAACTTAAAAAAAAATAAAATTAAAGAATTTAAAATTAATAAGTCTTATTTTACAAATACTTCATTAAATATCCTGTTAAAAAAAATAAGTTTGTAATCATTACTATTTTCTGTCCTTGTCTTATAGATAAAGATGCCATTGGATGACGCCATTTTCATGCTAAAACTATAAAATATGACCATTCCCAGGCCATTGATTATAATAATTTTGCTGTGTTTTTTGTAATGTGAAAATAAAAACAAAAGAAAATCGTCTTTTATAAATATTATTTTTTATTAACGTATACAATTTAAATGATAATAATAAATGTAAAATAAAATCAACAAATTACAATTTGATCCGTGTTTTTTTTATCATATATTTTTTTAATTGTGTTACGGCTTTTTCTTTATGAATTTTCTATAAGATATTTTTTTACTTGTGTTATGGCTTTTTTTTATCAATTTTCTATCGGATATTTTTTTACTTGTGTTACGACTTTTTTTGTTGTTGTTGTTTAACTAAAAATAATAATCATAATAAAAAGTAAAATTTCTTAGTCTATTTTTTCTTTTTTTAGTCATCATTTTACTTTTTTTTTGTTTACAGACAAAGAGATATTACAGCTATTTTTTACTTCAAATAGAATGACAATAAAAAATAAAAGTTGTTATGGTTAGGTTTAGAGTTAGTTTTAGGGTTAGGTTTAGGGTTAGTTTTAGGGTTAGTTTTAGGGTTAGTTTTAGGGTTAGGTTTAAGGTTAGTTTTAGGGTTAGGGTTAGTTTTAGGGTTAGTGATCTGTTGTTTGTAATGCTAAAATAAAAAAAAATTCACAATCATAACCGTACTCGGACAAAAGAAAGAAACTCAAACTTTTTTAAACAACAACAAACACATATAAATGTCTTTTTTACTTATTTAACATGTTTATAATATTTGCTTTTTATGAAATTTACAAAAAATCGTGTATATTTGTACTTTTCTTACTGGATATTTTTTTGGTACCACTCTTTTTTACTTCAAAAAAATACACACAATAGAATCTTCTTTGTCTCGTGGAATGTTACGAACAGTATGTTACTTGATGCGTTACCTAATTTAACTCACTAAAAACATAGATCTTTAACATTTTCCCAATTAAAACTTCAATAGAGTACATTGCAAAAAGTCTTACGATTATTACTTTAAAAATTCTGAACATTTCCATACTTTAAAATAAAAAAAATCCAATGAAAACAACATTTCTATCCAATTCAAATACAAACTCTCTCATCAAGAGTAAACTTCCGGTTGCCATATTGAAAAGACTTCGTTTTTTTAATGCTGCAGTTTAAGCAATCTTATATACTGTTCTAAATTATTAGATCATCTGGAAACTTTTTATTCAGGTTAGTCAACTTTGGTATAAGTATTTGTTAGAATTTAGTCGAAGAAAAAGCTAATTTAATATCTGACTACCGTTAGTTAATTATTTCTTACGTTAAACGCCTAATGGCGTCGGTAAAGAAAGCTCAGGCCTGCCGTGTCAATAAACACGATGTACATAATTTGGAAAAAACGATTGAAAATGAGCTAATAACAAGCCAAAAATACACAAATAAACAGAAAAACACTGTTAATGACAAATTATTATCAAAAGACAACGTAAAAAAAAAGAGAAAAGTCCAATTTTACTGCAAATATTACCAGCAAAACGTCCGGAAAAACCACAAAAAGTAACGTGGACTTTGACGCGAAAAAATACAATTTTAGAGCAAGGCCAGAGGAGGCCTCTGAGAATATTCTGGTAGAGCCCGATTTCCCCTACAATCTGGAAAAAAACTAAGTAAATTGCCCACTGCAATCAAAAGTTACGAAAAAAATACTATCAAAACTGGTGTATCAGAGAAAAAAAAACGGAAATTTCACATGCGGGAAGGTGAAAAATGCGGAGAAACACTGCAGCAAAAAATTAAGGGCTTAGAAAACAATTCGAATTCAATTCCAAAATCAAACAATATGGATTTTGATACCAGCTCCAACTCTATCCAAAAATCGGAATTTTCCGCCGTAAGGAAAAAAAGTTATGAAGAAAAAAATAACGCAGAGGTGGCGCCATTAAAAAATTCTAAAAAAGTTTACAATAGCGTAAATCACAACGAAAGTGATTTAAACATTAAGAACAATGATTTAAGTTCTGAAAACCATGGGATAGACCTTAGACTTTCTGAGGAAGCCAAATATGACAGTGATTATCACCCCAATCAAGAACAAAAAAAAATAAAAGATCAGGCTTGATTAATCTCGCATCTCCCAACACTAATAACAATTCCCAAGCTAACAATGATTTCCTACTACCAATGGACAAACAATTAAGATGCCACAACTCCCGCACTATGGTTCCCAAGGGAGAAACAGACAATAGTAGAGGAGAAGAATTCCCCAAACTCAAGTCTAAAACCTCTTCTGTTAATGACATAGACAGAATAAACTTTAATTTTAATTGTTCTAGTCCACCACTTAATACAGCTGAAGAACAGCCAAAAAAAATGTCATATGCCGAGAAAGCTGCCATAAAAACAACAATGGTAAATAATTCAAGAACGCAATATCAGAATAGACCTGATGTCAATCCTCATACTACTTCAAACCTGATTGATAGAGCTATTGAAATAATGGACAACTCTGAATCAATTCAGAGAGAAGAAAATTATGACAACTTGTCGACTTCTGCCATTAATGATAGTTCATGTGATCCAGCACATCATGCAAGAATAAGCTCCAACTTTAACCAAACCATCCCTGCTCTCTTGATGAAATCATTCCAAAGTTATAAAGATGACAAAGTTATTATTTTGTCAACAACAGATGACAATAACCAATTGTATAAATTCCCAGTAAACTCACTGTTTGACCTTTTTAAAACTGAAGGAATATGGGATTCAATCTACAAAGTATTGTTCCACCCTAATGACAGATACGTGGCGGTCCAATTTAACAATATCCTAGCCAAAGAAGCTTTCCGTAATAACCACAGATGCCTCAATGGACTCTACTTGATCACAATAGATTTAAATAGACCCAGTACATTACAAGGCTATGTTAGAAACTGTAATGTAAACTTTGGAAAAACAGAGCTACAAAACATCCTTTCCCCGTATGGCAACCTTTCCAGTTTCAGATACAGAGCTATTAGTCACTTAGGGAAAGATATTCTCACCAACGTAGCTGACTTCAGCCTGGTACTAAGAAAAGGGATTTCACCTTTAACAATACCAGGGGTGGTTGAATTATATGACCAACCACTCATCATAGTGTTACGTGGAGTGGCTCCACAATGCTTTCATTGCCAACAACGAGGTCATCTGATGAGGGACTGCAGTGAAAGAACATGCACCAATTGTGGAGCAATCATGAAAAAATTCCACAAATGTAATAGGAAAACTGAGAAGCCAACACCACTGCCTCAAGCGGAGACAAGAGGCTATAGGTCTACAACAGCCAACAGCCCTCACCTCCAGAAATATGACAAAAAAGAAACTCTCAAAAACTACCAGATATACTTCCCTGATGACAAGAAAATGATTGCAACCAACAGCACGAGCCAGAAATCTAGCTTAGCAATAACTGAAGTGGCTCAACAAATGGAGAAGATTCACAGAGAAGAGGTTCAACCAAGAAACCCAAACCTGAATGACTATGAAGCAGAAAGCACCAGCCTCTTCCAGCCTGTCCCACCCAGACGCAAGAAGAGAGTCAGATCAAGGAAATCAAAGATAGGCACAGCGGGTTCATCTTCAAGTGGTGAATGCCCGACTGTAGATGACTTGCTAGACATGCACTATCCACCAACCAGTAACTTCAGTCATAAAGAAAAAAAAGTGAGGCTAAGCTCTCCTCCTCTGACTAGGCCATCTGGAGATGAGAAGACTGACTCAGACAAAGAAGAATGTGAACAGGAAAGCAATTTAGAAGATGATTTTTTGGAACAGGTCCTACAGTTTGAAGGCTTGGAATATTCCTCTACAATGGCTGAAAATGATGCCCAGACTGACCAAGAAGTGAATTCATCAACCTCTGACGAAGAGAGCACTCTCAAGATCAACAAATCAGTCGATAACCAGTCTTACTAGTCTATAATCAACTGCCTATGTTAGCTTTAAACATATGTTCTGTTAATGTCAGGGGCCTAAATTCTCGTGACAGAGTTTATGCACTGTCACACTGGTTTCGTAGGCAGGCCCCAGACATCCTATGCTTATCCGAGACTAAGTTACATGTCCGGACAGATGAGAGAATTATGAAAATAATAGAAGAATACGGCATATTTCACTACTCGTATTCTTCCTCAGCAGTCGGTGGAGTGGCCATTATAATAAATAAAAAATCACAGATATCACTATCTAAATTACTGCACATAGATGCTAGTTGCCTAATCGCAATTATCCAGTTCCAAGGAGGGTATATAAATATTATAAACGTGTACCTGTCTAAGAACCCTGAAATGGTTACTAGAGTAATACATACTATAAATTCAGTACTACGAACAAGCCCATTTCCAATCATTTTGATTGGAGATTTCAACCACACCTACAATCAGTTTCAATCAAAATACATCAAATGTATAAATCTCCCAGTAACAAGTGGAAGAAGTTTATTCCCTGAAGATGCCTTCTCTTTTTATACAAAAAAGACGAAGTCTCTCATAGATCTGGTATACTTCTCACCTTCTCTGACTTCGACAATAGAAGCCCACCTCTGGCCTACAGTTTTCTCTGACCATCTGGTGCTAGAAGTCAAGGTATATCATGGAGGAAAGATGCTTCCAATTACAGATTTACCTCGAACAAAAAGAATGCTGACTAGATACAACATCACAACCCAGCTAATATCAGAGGCCTACATAACTTTTCATCATCTTCAGATACTAACTTTACCAGCAACTGATGCATGGATGAATTTTGTAAACTCACTTGGAGAATTGATCAATAACTGTACATACAAAACAAGAGGCCCGATAAGAATGATGGGAGAGTTGGACAAAATAGCCAGAGAATTAAAACAATTACCACCAGATGCGCAAAATATACCTAACATATTGTCACTGAAATCTAGATACAAGTTTGTCCAAAGTGCTATTGCTGAATACCTCTCAATCAAAAGAGCTCAACAATATCTTCACCATCAGCACTGCTGGACTAGAGGATACCTACGATGGGCCCTTGGTTCAAACAGGAAGTCCAAGGCCCCATGTTCAATAAAAGTACAAGGATTTAACTACTCTGGAGTTTCCAAGCTAGACAAGATTCGGGAATTTTACTTCAAGAAATTCCAACCCCTGGGTATGTACAATCTGCGGAAAAAATTTGTGACAAAAGACACCCCCCTTCACAAAATTACCGAAACCAGAATTCTGCAGAGATTAGAAGCCTTACCGGATAGGACACACCCTGGCCTACCTGGAATCCCCAAATTCCTGCTACTCCATTTACAGGAATTCACACTTCCAATAATGAAGAGAATGGTGGACTATATTGCAGAAGACAGCAGAGAAATTACAGATTTCTGTCCAATAGCCATGGTTCCCCTAATAAAAAAATGGGAAGCCCCACATGACTTGGAAAACCTGCGTCCTATATCAATGGTACCCCTGATGGTAAAGACCATAGAAGGACTTATAAAGGAAGATATTCAGGAATTATTCATTGGGCGACTCTCAGCTTATCAATTTGCAAAGAAAGGATGCTCGACTGCCGATGCTGTCAGTCGTTTTCGCCTCATTATAGATCAGGTTCGTAGGAAAAGAATGTCCCGGCCAGTCGCAGTACAACTGGACTTTGCCGGAGCCTTTGATTGCGTCAGGATAGATGTGCTGCTTAGTGTACTGGAGGATCTCCAAGTGCCCCCAGCTTACCTTCAGATGATTGAAAACCTCCTGCAAAACAGGGAGGTTTGTCTCTCATTGGATGGCAGAGTTGCCCCAGGATTTAGGCCCAGTGTTTCCATCCCTCAGGGCTCACCACTAAGCGCACTTCTCTTTGGAGCCTATGTTAATCCATTACTGTTAAGCATCGAGGCTTCCTTTCCTGGAATTGCAATTCCATTGCTGGGAGAAAACATCAGACACATCACCTATATGGATGATGTGGTGGTGTTCCTCTCATCACAGAGTGAGTTTGCAAGGCTCAAAGAAATCCTAGATCAATTTGCAATGGACACCGGTCTGCGAATTAATGAAGGCAAATCGTCCATGTGGTCAATCCTGACAGGGAAGCAAGTCCCGAGTAGACTGAGAGCATCCCCTCAGAAATTTTTGGGTTTTCAGTTGTTCGATCCACCATCAGTCATGAGGAAAAATTTAGAGATCTCATTATTGAACAAAATTGAAAAAACGGTGTCATCATTATCCAAGATATATTTATCACTGTTGGGTAAAGTCACATTACTGAACTCAGTAGTCCTTCCCAAAATCATCTACTACCTAGCTGGATTTGCCCCCACAACAAGGTTCATAAAAAAAGTGGAGACGCTATGCAGACGACTATGCTGGGGAGGGAAGGCTGCTGTTATTAGTCTAAAACGATTGCAGAAACCAAAACCATTGAATGGTCTGGCACTACACTCTATTAAGATATTTCTAATACAAAGAGCACACAACATAATTACCAAATTACTCCATGACAATCCAAAAATGAAATGCCCAATCCCTTTAATAAAGGTCGAACCAACAGACAGGCCACCCCCAAAACTTAAAAAACTATGGATTCAACAACAAACTACCTTAGTAGTGGAGAGCATTAAAACCTCAAGTACTCTATTTGATGCTAAACTCACATATTGGGAAGTCTACCAAGCAGTTTTTCAGGAGAGAAATAAAGCTGTCTGCTTACTCCCCATACAAATTCCCAGATTTATAAAGCTGACAAAATTTTGGAAGCTAGAACCAAAACATGTGGACTTCTTGATAAAAATAAACCTGGGTGCACTACCTACTGCGGCCTTTCTGTGCCACCAGAGAGGATACAATATTAACACGATCTGCCCCTTATGTAATAAAGATGAGGAGACAATGGATCACATCCTTACTCATTGTGAAGCATGGGAGAACTTCCGAAAAATAATTTTAAAAAGAATGGTCAAACCTGAACAGGCCCAAGTAGCACTAAAGCTGGCCCTGAAAAAGGGCATGTTCGGTACAATAAGACTGGCAACTTTTATAAACTTTGCCATCTGGACCATTAGGTGCAAAATAACTTTTCAAAAAGAACTGGACCAACTAGCAGAAGATGTCTTGCTCAACCTTCTTAAAAAAACAAAAGAAAAAGACAAGAGATCATGTATATCCTGGTTGGCTGACGAAACCTGGAGTCAAGTTAATTTAGAACATTGATTAACATGAGTGGGAAAAAACAATTGCTAACAAATTATCGCAAGTTCATCACTGATAACCACTAGACCACTCCAATGTCAAAAAAAAAAAAAAAAAAAAAAAAAAAAAAGGCCAAAATGCAAAGACAGGGGGAAAAAAAAAAACTACAGCCTTTGTCTAGAAGTATGATTGTAATGTGAAACCAGAACAATCACAAGCCAACAAAGTATTAAAATCTTTGAAACTGTTGTTATCCACAAATGAGAACTCAAATGATAACCTTTAATCATTGTAAATAACTTTCATTGTAAACAACTAATTATGAATAAAGTTTGTTTGAAATGAATGAACTCTCTCATCAAGCCATAACAATTTTATAAACTGTGTGAATTCAGAAAATGTATTTGCTGCGATGCGACATACATGTTGTACTGTGACGTGACATAGCAGCCTGCATTCTGTAGTACAAAAAAGTTGTATTAGAGAAAACACGGGTTCGAACGTGTCGGCCACGGAAACAGCATTTTTATATGTTATAGTGTGAAAACAGTGTCATAGAGCGGCGTCTTTAGCTATAAGATTAGTACCTATTTTCTTTAATACAAGTCCTTAAAATACAATTCTTTAATATATTATCGAACACATTTACATTATATTTTACACCAATACTTAAGATATTATTGTTTTGATTTTTATGTATATTCATCTTCCTTACATATAGTCTTATATCTCTAAAAAATTAATAATTCACTCAAATCATATTTATTATTTAAATGAAATATATGAGGTATAAATTGTAAATTAAAAAAAGTTAGTTTTCTTCCATGTTTTTACTAATATTATCAAAAAATTGTATGCTAAAAGTGATTTTTTTCTTTGATCTCATTTCATGGTATTATCTAAAATACATAACAATTTACAGAATTAACCATTTACTTTGTATGTGAGTATTATGACATTATATAATTATCTTTTCTTACTGTTTTTGAAAGCACAAGATCATAATCGTTTATAGTACTAATAAAATACAAATGATATATTCTCCCTGGTGCATAGTTTAATAAAATATTTAAGTATGTGTTATTCACATCAAATTAACTTTTTTTATTTCAACCTGCTTACTGTTTTATAGCACTTATATAAATAGTCTTGGTTACCTATCAAATTATATGTTCCATGAATAACTTACTAAACCATTGGCCTCTTACTTAACCAATTATACACTCTTACTCAGATCAAAAATAAACCAAAGTTTTCCTGGCATCATTATAACTAATACACTATTACAGTAAATAATATCATCAATATAAAATATCACTCTGAATATAAATAAAATGAGGATGCCATTAATTCTTTATCCCAAATATGAAAATCATCAATAATATAAAACAAATATCAATAACATTAATAAATGTTATATTACAAAATATTTTATGATATTAAATTACGAGATCATATTATGCTTTTATTGGGAATAACAACGTTTTTCAATGCATTATTAAATACTAGATTTTATATTATTTTTTTACAACAAAAATAACAATAAGTAACTGACAAAGATGCAATTATGAGTAAATATATTAAATTATCCTTTGGATTTTATTACGCAATTCATCTTACTTTTATAAGAACACCATTTCTGGAAATTGCATATTGAGTATTGAATTCCATTTTATTTTGCTTGTTAATCCGAGAAAATCCATATTTAACACATTCATCCATTTTTAAAATTGTTCATAATTTGGACATTTATTATAAATAATATTTGTTTGAGAACCAACAATTCAAACTTACCATTTAAATATTTGTTCATAATCCATTATCCTTTGAATGTTTTTTTTGTATTTAATGTGGATAATCCTTAATGCACTTTCTTAAACACTGCATATACATTCGTAGTTTGTTGCATGAAGCAAATTACCTTCCTTGAACATTGGTTACAATTTTATCCAAACAGTTTAGTATTTAGTATTCCATTAATATCTGGTAAAAAATGAACTAATTCATTTATCGATCTATAATCCATAGGATCCATAATTCTGATCATATCTTTGATAAAGTCCATAGTTTGTTATCTATAATAAAACGATTTTCATTATTTTTGAACCAAAATTAGTTTTTTAGCCTACATTTATACTGAGGCATATTTGAGTTAAAATCATTATTAATTTTTTTTTTTTCATAATTGAAGTAAATAAGTCAATTATTTTATATAGCGCGATAATAAATTTACTATTAAGATTTATATTAATGTTTTCTTGAAGTGAAAAAAGTAATTATTTTTATAAATAATTTTAGAAAATAAATGTTAGCAACTTGATTGAAATTAAAAAATACAACTTTTCAAAAACATATTTCAACTATTTGTCATTATTTTCAATAAAAAAACACAACAGTTTGTTGAAATATTGAGATATCATTTCCAAAGTCAATTCATCTATTGTTTCACTAACGATTGACTTTAATTAATAAGAATTTTTGAATTAAAAAAAATGGTGAATTAATTATTTAATTGAGGATGATGTATTTGTTGTTGCCCATCTTCCTTTTAGAATAATGAGAAAAAATCAGATACCTAGCAAAGAAATCTTTCTTTTGGCAAGTTTAGCCTGCTATCATATAGATGGATACAAAATGGCTATTTAAAATTTGAAATTTGTTTAAGTCCTATAAGCGTTGAAAATTTGTAGCCATTTTCTGGATTTCCCAATCTTCACCTTTTATATCAATGATGATATGATGTTTGAAAGACATAATATTATCCATAATGCTTTTGGGTTTATTTCAATGACCGCAATATATAGGAAGAGGTGGTCATGATGTTTAGCAGGCAGATTGTTAGCATTAAGATTTTTGAATCAAGGTGCTAAAAAATTTTTATTGCCGGGTTGTTGTTTTTTTTACAAATAATTTTTACATTTTTTTTTTTTTTCAAATTAAATAATTCATATTATAAAGCTCTCAGATATTTACCTCAAACACATTTAAATTGACTGTTAAATAGATAATTTATGATTTAATAAATATTCTTGAAACTAAAGTAATCATTGCTAAATACAATTTATGCATGTAAGCTTCCACATGTACACAACATATAAAATATTATGACTATTTTATACATAAATAAGGATGTAATTTTGAGTTTATAATTCTATTGTATATTTCTATTTTTGAATTATTTGTTTTATGTGTGTAAGTATATTTTTATCTGTTTATACAATTGACAATTTTATTCCTTAGTAAAAATAGCAATGAAAATGTATGAATTATTTTATATGGAAATACAAGTCTATTTAAAAATATGCTTAGAAACCCATTTTAAATGTTTTATATAATTTTATTTTCTATAAATGTTGATATGAGAAACTATTTAAGCATGATAATGATTATATTCTATGCTCTACAATCAATGACAGTGGTGAATAATTTTGCTTAACTAAAAATTAAAGCCATTTAAAATTTTTGCAGTTTTAAAATTATGAGAGGCAATTTACAGTAATACTGTAAAGTTACAATATATATTGTAATGGTCTGGACGATGATGGGAAAAGAGAATACCACATCTCATTATGGTCAGACACAGAATCTTTATGTAGGATGCTGGAAATGACATGATGAAATAACTAACCAATGATCATATCCACCTCTAATGGACTAGATCTTGGTTCACTCATTAAATCTATATACAATTTAGATTAGATCATCTAATTCTCTCACCTCTCTTTCAGATTCAATTATGCATCAGTATTGAAGCTCAGGGAGAATATTGCATTTGTCACTTTTTAGGGGTGAATTTATTTAAAATAACACCTCAATTTTAATGACCTAAGACACACCCAATCCCACTATGGTATTAATTGTGATACTCTGTGTGTGTCTGCTTATGGATGTATTGAAGAGTTTGATAAATCAGAGACTGAATTAATTTATAAAACAAAATGTATTAACTATTTTTATTATTAACAGAAATAAAAATGAAAATATTGTTTACACAGCAAAAGGTATGTTTAGATATGTATCACATGCATCTGTACCATGTTGAAGAACAAAATATTCATTAAACCAAAACATTCCCTAAGGTCAATATGCATAGAGATACTTCCTATATACAAAATTAATATGTAATGCAATAAACAAGAAAAAAATATTATTTATCAAGAAGACTACAAAATTCAACAACTATTTATAAAATTTCAGTTCATGATACCATTAGTTCCACAAGCTTCTTTTTATTGGAAAAGTCTTCCCTGGAGCCCACTTATGTTAACAGAAAAGAAACATTCACATGAGAGTGTTAGTTAAACCCACTAAAGAATTAAATAAAACAATTGGTAATTGAAAATAAACAAATAAACAAACACGTCAATTCTGTTTGTCTTAGTGATTGCAAATTAATATGGAAAAGTCAAATTTTTTTTATTATCTTCAACCATATTACTTGACGAAGATGATGATGATGAGCTGTCATTAAATTGCTATGGAGGGCATCAATCTAAATTTTATTTACAAAGAAAATAAGAATAATCCTTTTTTAATTTGGTAAACTTTCTTTTCTTCTCTTGTAAAAAACTCTCCTGATTGCAAAACACATTAAAGATTTCAAATGTTGGAATAATAAGAACAGAATTCTACAAAAAAAAAATACATTATATCATGATAACCTTGATCATGATCAAAACTCCTGCATTAATGTTTATAATTTAAAACTCACAGTCTTTATGGATGCAATCCATTCTGATGGCACTTCCATCATTTTCTGAACTTCCTAGTAACACTTGAACAAGGCTGCTTCAAAATTTTATATTTCAGATTAGCCACTTTGAGACATTACATATGAAGATGAGCTACAGTATCATGTCCTTTGGCAGATAAGATAGTTCCTGGTCCTACAATATGTTTGTTTAGCGAGCACACATAACTCACTAATTACAGAAAAAGAATTTAAATCTTTAGTTTGTAGTTAGTGTTGAACAATTTGCACAAATGAAAATCTTATTTCATTATTTCTTAGTGTGTGCTGGCTATATATATATATATATTGACAAACTACAATTCAATACAGAAACATATACATTATATTTACGCTTTCATTTTATCTTAAATACAGTGACTACCAATTTCTTCCCGTGTTCAATGATTTCTCTTTTATTACTGATTTGTCTTCTAACTAATTTCTCTCTTAATTGAATTTAATAATTTTATTTAACGAATTTAAAATTAATATTCTTTCACTAATTTCTTAATCTTATCCTATCATCTTGATCAAACATTCTCTTGCCCTACTCTTTACAACAGAGATATCTTAAGAAAAGTGAGACTAAGTCATTGCAAATAAATTGGCATCTATGTCAATCATCATCATAGTGCACACACCCTATGCTCATGTTGTTATGACATAATAATATTTTAACAATATTACCTTTCCAGCGAAGTTCTCAGCTGGCTATGTAAATATTTATTAAATAATTTTATATACGCAATGCCTATGCCTACGCTTAAACATTCGTAAGTTTTATTTAACCCTTAATTTCACATTTATCAACTTTATTATTTTTGGCTCGAATGATAAATCAAATCTACAAAACAATATTCAAGTACACTAATCGCACATACATTATCTTCATTCATTTTGACATTAAATGGAGTTTGCAACCTTGTATCCGACAATTATAATAATGCTTATCATGGCTATCTCTCATACACTCGTAAGGAATATCAAACATTAACATGAGGCAGGAAGTGACCCGAATAAGAGAGAACCTCTTCACTAAGGTTAAGATATGCTAGAATTTTTATCACTAGTCATACAAAAAACTTAGGTGTACCTAGTACCTCTGGCCAATGATAAAGAAACCTTATGATGTAGAGAATAATCCAGTGGAAAAATTCTTCCACTGTGTTCAAATACTTTATGAATATAGCATACATATCTTAGTAAGCTAGAATTCACTGACTTTGTGGAGAATTTTGTCTATCCACATACATACAGGTCGAAGCATCATATTATACAAATAAAACATTCATATCTAAATTTAATATTCTTGCAAACTAGTGCACCAAAATATGAACCCATAAATTTTCTAAGCATAAATCAGCCTGTATTTGGCCTTAATCTATGATAACAATAATAATAAACAATAAGAAATGCGTACAAAATTCTCAAAACTATTTCCATGCACTTTTATAAGAAAATGATGATGTAGCTCGATATACACACAATTTTATTTATAAGACTAAGCATTTGACAATAACTTCTGATGCTAATAATAATATCTCTAAGTGTTTTTTTTTAAATTGTTTGTAAATCATTTTAAATAAGGCATATCAGAATGACATGATATAAATTTTCCCTACCCCCAAAATGACAATAATAGCAAAATCATTTAAATAAACATATATATTAATCATCTGATATCAATATCACCTACCCCCAAAATAACACTAACATGTATTAATTTTAAAATGGATATACATACTCAAACACACAAAAAGAAATTCTCTTTTTTTATATTAAATGTCTTACATACATTATAGTGAATAATAAAAAAAATATATACTTATATAAAGTTCTTTAGCAAGTTTCCTCCAAGTTCCTGTTTCCATTTTTCCTTTTTCCGTTCCTCCTTAATCAGTTTATAAGAGCACATAAGTCTTTGTAGCAAAAAGTTATTTTGATGGAGTTTGTTTCCTCAGTCATTCAATATACGTTTTGTATATTGTTAAAACGAGTTCCCCATTTTTAAGTTTATGCAGATTAAAGTTAAATAGCATTCGTTTAAATTTTTCAAAATATAAGTCCATTTCTGATTGTCTTTTTCTATCTTTAGATTCATTTTATATTTAAATTGAACACATATATATATATATAGACAATAGCAAACTTAAAGTTTAATTTCTGCGGTTTAAAATTTTTTACCATTCATTGATCCAATCATGATTACCAGCTAACTTCTGGAAATTAAAATGTGTGTGCCCACTTAAAATTTATTCAATACACATTGTCTTTTCTTAATACAATGTTAAATAGAGCAAAGTTATTCTTAAGAGACAAAAAGTAACAATAAATGATTTTTAAATTTTATAGCACAGTTTTTCTCTAAGTCAATGAAAGATAAACTTGCAACACAAAGTTCCAAATATAAAAGAATCCCCCTCTCTGCTATCAACAGAGATTTTTATAGAGAAATGCTATCTGGTCATCTGGTCATTCTCTTTTCTTAATTAATTGACTTGTTCCATTTTCTCTGGTTAATCTTTAACCTTTTGCTCTTTTAGAAAAAAAACATGTAAAATTCCAATCTGTATTTCAACAGAGACCAACAATTAATTTTACAATTAAACAGCTATAATTGCCAATTAATTTTTGACATTTCACAGACCATCATCATTAATTGCACACTTAAATTCCTTGGTGACACCCATATCATTTAAAGGTTCTAATAATTACTTTGTAATACAACACCCTGAAACCTACACTAAAAGTAAATAACAGAAAAAGCTTCCTCCCCTCTTTACAAAATATATTTTGCAGCTCAATTTCAAACCCAGACTTTGAATTAAATTTGGCTGCTAATATCAAACTTATTAAAATGATTTAATTTTTTTTTTTTAGATTCCCTTACAAAATGATAAGGAATGATTATTAATTGTGAATTTTACAATCGAAATCTATAATGAGATTATATACATACGTGCGCATTGCATATATACATTTCTTTAATTGACCGATTTAATACTTTAATCTTTATTTATTACAACTATTACCTTTTTGTTTTTCATTTACTCTCACAAACTATTTATTTCTAACTTAGTATAAAATGATGACCATTAATCATCACTATCTAATGTAGTTTTTAATTGTCACACATCTCCTCCCTTTTCTCAGTTAACTTATCAACAAATGTATAAATCTTGCTTTTCTAAATATATCTTTAATATTAACTTGACCCATCAATTAAATAAAATAACATTTTGGTTACAAATACCTTAATAATAAATTTTCAGACTGCTTACTAAGTCAAACCTATGCAATCCTGATAAATATGGGTTCGAACTTGGTCTTGGCTAAAATTTTTCTTATTAAAGAGAAAAAATATATATAAACCACGAGGAAAATTTTGATTGAACCTTCTCTTTCATAGTTAACTTAATCTTTTCCATTTCAGTTGTTTATATCACTCTTGTGGATCTTGTCAATAATTGTTTTTAGATCTTCATCACTTTGTAATCTTATATTGAATGGATATTATTTTCAAACACATTGTCTATTTTATTCCTTTTTTAAAAATACATCAATTGTTTTTTTGTTGCTATAACCCTAGACAAGTTTTTTTTAAGAAGCACATACTTGAATTTTGACTTGTCTTTTACGTTCAGGTGCATTATCACTGCAGATGCCCATTGTTATGTGCTATATTAGATGTAGATTACATGTAATAAGATTTTATAATAAATTTATGGAGCAAAATTCTGTTGTCACTTTTCAACTCTTGGTTGCTAAGACATTTATTCAACCCAAGGTTATTTCCACATCAACAAACTCAGTCTGTCTTCGTGATGTCCTCAGACCATTAAAGAAATCACAATTAGTGTAATATATATATGAGATCTTTTTTTAAATACAATTAGTGTAATATATATATGAGATCTTTTTTTAAATAAAGTTTATTTCTTTTTTAATAGAAAGAGGCATTGATTTTATTTCAATCCTATCTGGGTTTGCTCTTATTACACAAACTCCACATGTGGGTGCATTTATATGTTCGTTCACCTTTTAAAGTAAATATTAGGTTTTTTAACTAATTATTTTAGCTCATGCTCTTTTTGTTTAGCCTACTATGGTGACATATAAAGGTGTGTTTGACATGGATTGTAAGCTTCATTTACAATATATATATATATATATATATATATATGCATGTGTGTATATGTATATAATGTACTGGTGTAGGTCACTACAGAATGTTTATCGTGTTTGTTAAGAATAAAATTTATTGAAATATGAAAAAAAAGGGAGGGTTTAGTGTTATTCTGAAAGAATAGAAGATTAAGTGGAGGGGAAAGGAATTTGTTAATGGGTAATAATTAAAAGGTAATTAATATTTTAATGTAACAAAAATAGGTGTTATTTTATTAAATTATCAAATATAACATGTGATTTTCTTCTTGTCTTATAACGTTGAAGTAATTGTGCATGTGTGCATCTACAAATAGAATTTAGAAGAATTTTTTTTTTATAAACAAATAAAATATTAAAAATGAAGGCTAATGTAATTCAAATAAAAGAACTAACAAAAGGAAATCTAAGATAAATTCAAGAACTTAAAACGTAAAAACCAAAACAAACAAAACTATACAATTGCAACAGCTATTTCTAATTAATAAACAAAGAGATCATGTACTACTGTTTAATTACAATATAAGCCAATGGGAAGAATCTAATGAAGTATGAAATTTCAAAGAAAAGGGATAGAAATCCAATAGAATTAAAGTAGTATGTTCAATTGATCCCAAGATAAGTGACACTGGATATATAAGGGAGAAATCTGCATTGTTGAAATATCTTTTTATTAGCAATAGTATTATCATTATTCAAAAGATGTCCTGTCAGTATTCTCTTATGCAATAAACTCTTTATTGAAATAGTTGAAACCAAGAGATGAAATGCATTGCTGAACACATCAGATCATGCAGTCAGCTTGAACCTTCACTGCAATAACACCAGCAGTTAGTTCACAAAATTCATGTTCATCTGAAATGTGGGAAATCATCAGAGTCTCTATGTCTAAATCCATGAATAGCTCATATGATTATCAATCAAATCCTATGAGGAATCAATACCAACTGGTTGTGATTGTTCTAATCATGTACAGAGAGTGTTCCAGTCCTAGGCAAATAATTTCGTTTATTATATGTCTTCAAATCTTAACTTATAGCCATTGTAAGTCAGAATTTTAAACACCTAAAGAACTATAAATTAGAACTTAATCTTGTATATTACTATTGGTATCCATGGTGTAATTATCTACATTAACTTCCATAATAACTTTTAAAATATCTTATAAATTTATGCATGTGTATTCTATTATTAAATACATGTTTAGTTCATTTTGTTTATCAAGTGTACATGTATATAATTTGACAATGTATTAAATGATATATCTTACATAAAATCTATGTGCATGTTTTCATTATAAGTCAAATTATGAGAGTTTAAAGAGAAAGAAAAAGAAAGCTGGGTATAGAGATATTTTAATTAGCACTAGTTAGGGTTGTTTAATTGAGATAATGTCAAGAGTGAGGGAGGGAATTATGTGATAGTTTTAAATAATGAATCAGGTTTCAGTCAGACAAATATTTATGATATATTGACATAGAGAAATAGGGGTTTATATTGTGGATGTAGAATTTAGAATATTTAGAGTCCAATGAGCTAGCTGGGAGAATCATGTACTAAATTCGTAGCTGATTGAGAAAGCATGTTAATTGAATTATAATTGATTGGCACCTAAAGGTTTTCCTTAAAATAAATAAAGTATTTGGATGATCAGTATTATAGTTTAGTAGAATAGTGTTCATGTTATTGGTAGTTTTCTACCAATGGTATTATTATATTTACCTGAAGGATGGGGGCCTTCAAATGTGATAATGGGGATTAAGAGAAAAGGGAAAAGAAATACCTTTTGTGTAAATAAATAGGGTCTAGCTCAAAATTGTATCACCAACAAGGGCCATAACTGACACAACAGACAGATGGTAATGGGAAAGGATACATTGAAACAAGCCACAAAAGTACTCATAATGCTAGACAGCATGAGGAAAGCCAGAAGAATATGCTGAGGTAGCAAACTTAGTACGGAACAAGAAAAAAGAGCAGCTAAGACTGGCACCTCAGTACTCTCCTAAAATAGAGATAGGGATGAAATGATTAATGGTTAATGCACTGCTCAAATCAGGGAGTCAGATATCAGTGATGTCACAGAAAACTTTTAATGAGATATGTAGTACTAATGTGAAATTGAAAACCTTACCACTAAAAATGTATACATAATGTTGGTGAATGAAAAAAGGGTCAATATGTGTATAGCAGGAAAGGAATATAACCATTTTATGTTAGTTCTAGAGGGACTAATACACCATGTTATCATGGGGTCAGATTTTATGTGCAAAGCAGGTTGTGTGTTGGATTATGAACATCAACGAGTAAGGATAAACAAGGCAGAGATCTCATTCAAGGTATGCAAGGCAAATGATTATATGATGGAGGGTGATGAAAGAAGTGCAGTAATAGAAAATGAGAAAAAGATGAAGGAAGATGGATGTGGGAGTAAGAAGCAAATGGAACAGTTGAATAATCTATTGGACACATATTCTGTGTTTTCAGAAATCCCTGGAGTGATCAAATGATACAAGCTCAAAATTAGTCTCATAAAAGACCAGCCATATCAAGCTCAAGAATATCTCATACTTCATCAATATAGAAGCATTTTGGAAAAACAACTAGAGAATATGTTAAAGTGGGGAATCATCTCCAAGTGCTCATCTCCATAAAATAACCTGATAGTGACAGTAAAGGAAAAAGGATGGATCTATTTGGTTATGCTTAGATGTGCAGTAATCAAACAATATAATAGTGTTAGACACTGATGCCCCACCACCCATGAGGGAGTTACTAATGAGATTCCATAAAAAGAAAAATTCAACCTTTGATTTAGCAGCCAGCTACTGGCAGATTAGTCTGCATGCCAAGCACCAGAAATACATTGCTTTCTGATATAATGGAGAAGTGTATAGTTTCAACCAGTACCCCTTTCAGTTTTAAAAACAACAGGGCAAGACATATACAGTGCCTTGACCATGTACTATCAGAGGAGAAGATTTTGATTATTATGTATGTAGACAATATAATTCTAACCTCAGAAAGCATTGAAAAACTCTTTGAGAATTTGGAGTGGCTGTTCTGTGAATGCAAACAGAAGGAAATTAAAAATAAATTTGAGCAAAAGCCATTTAATAACTACAGAGGTTAAATGATTAGGGCACATTATCAGTGAGCAAGAAATATCTTTACATCTAGAAAAAATACAAGCTATACAGGATTTTCAAAGTCCAACAAATAAAAAATACATCAAATGTTTCCTCAGATTGTGCAAATTTTCCAATCGGTTATATATATTTTTTTCTTCAGATATGTAGCCTCTGTTACAACTGCTGGGGAAAGAGAAAAGATGAATGTGAGAGGAGCAACATGAACACAGCGTTATAAATGTCAAAAAGGATTTCTAAGGGAGGTAATTCTGTCATACTGAGATTATGGTAAATCATTAGTTGTAAAAACATACAGCAGTGGACCTGGGGGCTACACTATACCAGATGCAGAATGATGATCAGCATGGTGTTCTTTTCTTTGTGAGTTGTTTGTTGAGTTGGTCAAAAAGAACTACATGATAACTGGGCCAAAAGGAACTACATGGTAACTGATACAGAGGCTTTAGTGATTATGTGGACGTGTAATAAATTTTGGCAGTACTTAATAGAAACAAAATGATAGTGATGATTGACCACAGGATCCTTGAGTTTCTCAATCACAGCTTTCTCACAAATAGCAGGCTGAGCTTGTGGAGTCTATTTCTACAGGAATTTAATTATAGCATAAAATATTACCAGGGCAAAGATAGAATGGCAGCCCAATGCTCTAAGTCACTACTCAGTAGCACATAAGCAACAACCTCTAAATTGCAACAATTCATACATAACCACAGCTGAAGTCCATAAAGAAGAAAAGATATAAGATAGTTTACAAAGTCTAAAGAAGCTGAAAAAAGAGGATGCTGAATGTAGACAATCAATATGACATTTATGCCACTAATCTATAAGTAGACCTATAAATGGTCCAATATAAAAAGAGAGGAAATAGTATTGTTTAAAAAGTGGACTGTTGCAGTGCAAGAGAAAAGAAGGTGAACATATGTCAATTGTTCTGCCAGCGGTCATATGGGAATAAGTGACTAAGGGCATGCATGAAAGATATGGACATGATGATAAATGAATGGGAGTGTGATGAGAGATGTAAATTACAATGGGGAGTTGAGCTTAAATTTTCCTCCTTTTCAATTAATATAAAATTTTATGATATTATTAGTAATATTTATAATAGTGCTCTAAGTACTGTTATTCATTCAGTAAATATATATTAACCCATTTATTAGATGTAATTGCAAATTATTAAATAAATTATTGATAAATAATCATTGGCATAAGAATGTTTCATTAAGCTTACAATATGGTGCCCTGGTAATTATTATTATTATTATTATTATTATTATTATTATTATTATTATTATTATTATTATTATTATTATTATTATTATTATTATTATTATTATTATTATTATTTATTATTATTATTATTATTATTATTATTATTATTATTATTATTATTATTATTATTATTATTATTATTATTATTATTATCCTATGGCCCATCGTCGTTGATCCTGAGGCAGGCTGCTCCCGAGATGAGTTTTGTTGTTGATTAGTGAATTGTTTTTATAGGTTATAAGTTGCATATCAACATGGTCATTCAGTGAATAGTAGGTGTGAGGAGTTATATAAGAGCTGGATAATTTAATTTATATGAGCCAGTGATTCATTATATAGGAATTTTATCATAACATTAAAAATTGCAGTGTATAGTTAATTTTGATAAAAGAAATATAAAATTTTTATTGTTTCTTTAAAAATAAATAATGAATAGATTTATTCAAAACCTGGTTGTTGATGCTGATTGGATTTCTAGATACCCAAAACATTAGAAAAGAGACATAATAGGCAATGTAAAATTGCTAAAGTGAAGACAGATTAGGTGAACAATATGTAGGTTGTTTGGAGGGTCTTGATTGTTGATTAATGGAGGGAGTTAGATGTGTGCGGCTAATTATTCCTGACCAGATATAAAAAATAAATATTAACAAAAGTAAAATGGAGCCAGATATACAATTTAATAATGAAGGAGGGACTTATAAAAATGTCATTAGAGTTACAAAGTGAAGACAGCAGAAGTACACAAACCTATGTGGTGAGCTTGGAAGCTAACCAAAAGGAAGTAATGATGACTGGTATGCAGCAATATCAACAAATGGTACAGGCTACAATGAAAGTATTCATAGAATTAAAAAAACAATATAAAGAATTAAAAAATAGCCTAGAAAGTAAAATAGATAACCAGACTGTAAAATTAAAAGAACAATATAAAGAATTAAAAGATAGCCTAATAGAACAGCAGGGTGTTCAACTTAGGGTAATATGAGAAAGCGTTGGAAACACATTGAATAAAGCTCTCATGAGAAGCTCCTAGATAGGTTAGATACTTCTATAGAGGGTACAGGTCAGGTGGAAAAATAGTGATACTCATAGACAATCCCAAAACCTGGTAGTAAGTAAAAGTCAAACACAGATAGAGTCACCAAGTAAGAGTGAGGATAGTGGAGAAAATGCTTCTGAAAAGATATATCAGAGAAATCCCAAATTGAATCTAATAAGTTAAAAACTGAGGATAAAAAATATATAGAAATAAGGGAAAACTTAAAGGAAGATGTAGAAATTAAAAATAGCATATTTGAAAAGTTGGAAGTTAAGTGTGCAGAATCTATAGAACAGATTAGATGTAGGGTTAGTCCCAAGATAAACTTTAAAGTTGAACACAATAAGGTTATATTTAGTCTAAATCTACAAAATGAAAAAAAAGTATTTAATTGTAAAATGGTTGGACAAAACAGTGATCATAATGTCCATAATTTAGATTTTAATGTAGAAATAAATGAGTCAAATAAGGCTTATTTGTTGATAAGTAATTGTAATAAAGAAAAGAAAAATAACATATTAAATAAGACTTTGCCAGATTATAATTATAAGCGACAAAAAGTACTTATAGTAATAAAAATAGTAGTAAAGTTATAACAGATTTCTGGAAGATGAAAATAGATTGTGATCCAACAATATTATTTAATAAGCCACAGGATATTAGTGGTATGGTGTATAGAGATATTGGAATAAAACCTAAAATGAATTATAGACAACTAATATTATTTTGACAGCAGAAATACGTTAGTACATTGTAGGAAAAGATGATGAAATAAAATGTAAAATAAAAATGTTTTCACAGCATTGAGTTCATTCGAATGTGATAAGATGTTGAGGTTGATTAGTGATGAGACTGAATGTAAAATGAAGAGTGATCACACAGGGTATGATCCATTTCAACTATTTAATTGCATAATATCTATAATTACAAATAGTAAGATTAGATGTAAAATAAAAATCCTTTCCATAATTTCTTTATTTGGATTGTTTAACAACAATATAGTCATGTTATTTTAGCATAAAATTAACTGTAAAATAAGACAAATGTTTGCAGTTATCCAGTTTTAAAATACAAACTAGTGAATAAAATAAGGATGGAAGAAACTTGAGTAAATTACAATGCACAAGGTTAAAACCTGTCCCACTTAAAAAGTCAACAAAATAAAATGTAACTATCACATATTAGTTTACCTTAAATGATATAAAATTAATTGTCTGTATAAAATTGAGGGGTATATAGTTTAAATTTGGAAAATTTTTGCTTTATGGACAAGGATATGCAGCCTTTGGTTTTGACCAAAGCTCCATTAAATTTCAAGCTGAGTTACTATGACAGTGTTTATTATAAGTAAAGATCCTGTTAATAGCTCTAAACAAGCTTATTTATTTTATTTTTATGATAAATAAATAAAGTACCTGAAGCCTTTATCTATGAGTGCACCCATCCCCAAATCAGTTTCAAGCTATGGATCTTTTCAGTAGGGAGCTAGGATGTTGCATTCAAAATACTAACACAAGCCAAGCATATATCTAATTCTTAAATATTAAGAAAAAAATCCAAATCTTCAGAAATCTACATATCTTTAAATTCAGCTCTTTTTAACCAACTAACTATGGGCCTGAACTAAATTCAGTGACCCCATATTTTAGTAGGCTCAGAAATTTAATATATTGAAAGTCCTAATAACAAAATTATAATATTAGTAAAAATGAGTGGCATGTCACATGCCCTATATAGCTTGCACTACCAATATGTAATATATAAAGAGCTTGCTAATAGCTCTAACAAGTTTTTTTATTTTATTTTTATGATAAATGCTACAAGAGAAAGTACCCGAAGCCTTTATTTATGGTTTTTCCCATCTCTTCAGTGAGTCTGGGGGTGGGGACAATGATAGATAAAGTCTTCAGGTACTTTCTCTTGTATCATTTGTCATAAAAATAAAATAAAAAAGCTTGTTTAGAGCTATTATAAGGTTCTTTATATATTACATATTGGTAATGCAAACTATACAGGTTAAGTAGTTTGCTATTAACTGAAAGAAGACCATTTGCTTCCTCTTGGAGGCCTTAAAGAACAGAGCAGGGCAAATTCCTAATGTCCACTCCATATATTCTTATCATTGCAGCTGTAACTACTATGTGATTTTTCATATATAATATGAACATGGATGGGCTGCTGATCAACATGCATTAGCCAGTGTGTTAAGTTTATTGGTATTTTATCTCTGTGTTTAAGATCAAAAAACATCATGGTCTTTGTTTCAAGTTGCCTGATAAGGCAGAATGATAGTTAGTGTAAATGATAAATATTTTTCCAATGGTTATATACAATTATGAGACACAAAAATAAAGCATGTCCCTTATTCTAAGGAGAGTGTAAAGTCACCAACCAAGGCAGAAGTTGATGATTGATGGCAAAGGGTTCTAAGTATTCTCTGACTGCAGACCCAGGCTGCCATTTCATGCCAACTTTCTATTTAGGTACTTACAACTCTAGATCACTTTCAAGTGAAGGAAGATTGCAAGAATTAGAAGAAGTGTCCTATATTAAATGGGGCATTATTGCACTTTGCAAAGTTAGAAGAAAAGGTAAAGTGACAATTAATTTTAAAAGTAGACATCTACTCTATTATATATATAGGTACAAATATTGGAAATACAAGTGGAGTAGAATTCATTATAAATAAAAAGTTGAAGAACAACATTGTGGAGTTTGATAGTGTATCAGACAGAGTGGCAAGAATAGTTATAAAACTTAATAGCAGATACCAAATACAGATAATTCAGTTTTATGCCACAACAAGTTCTCATAGTGATGAAGTAGTAGAAAATTTTATATGGATGTACAAAAGTCTTTTGATCAGAGTAAACAACATTTTAAAATTCTTATGGGAGACTTTAATGGAGAAGTGGTAAACAAATGAAAGATGAAAGTGATGTTGGTAATTTTGGTTATGGTAATAAATGTGAGAGAGAACATAGACTTGTGGAGTTTGCAGAAAAAAAACTTTATATTATGAATTTTTTTTGAGAAAAAATGTTAAAAAGAAAATGGAGTTGGAAGCATCCAAATGAAAGTACAGCAGAATTGGATTATATTTTGACTACCAGAAAATTCATATTTCAAGATTGTAATGTTTTTAATAAATTTAACACAGGAAGTGATAATCGATTAGTAAGATGTAAGATACATGTTAATGCAAAATTAAATAGACAAAAATTATTAAGAAAAACAATATTTACAGTTGATATTCCTAATCTTTAAAAACATTCTAATAAATTTAAATTAGAACTTGCAAATAGGTTTGAAGTATTAGTAAATGTTGAACATGATTCAAATTTGAATGAAATTAATATGAAAATAACTGATACACTTTTAAAATTGCAAGAAAGATAACTGGTAGAAAAAAGCAGCAATTGACCAATAAAATTTCTATTGAGACTAGAGAATTTATGAAGAAAAGAAGGAATATGAATATATACAAATATAATGCATTAAAAAGGATTAAATACCTTGAATTTTGTAAAATGTTGCAGAAAATGGTTGAAAATTATATAAAAAAGAATAACTGTGAATTAGCAAGTAAAACTGTAGATGACAATAAAAGTCTCAAGAGTGTAAAAAAACATTTTGTTACTGGTAGAAAATTTATATCCACAATAAGAAAAAAAAAGGAATTATTATTAAAAAGAGAGATGCCATCATAAAATGGGTAGAAGACTTCTATGAAGAATTATATGGTAATAAAAAGCAAGCACATCCTAAATCTATTACAACTTTGGAATCGCTCAGAATTTTAACTGAAGAAGTGAGACATGCAATTAAATGTACAAAGAAAAGAAAGGCTCCACATGATGCTGGAATTATAATTGATATATTAAAGAAGTAGGTGAAGTAATACAATTTTTTTAGCAAAATTATATACCAAATGTCTAAATGATAAAGATGTACCAGATGATTGGAAGAATGCAGTATTAATATTAATATTTAAAAAAAGGTGATAAAGAAAGTATTAGAAATTGTGGACCTATCAGCGTTTTATCAGTTTTATACAAATTTTTTACCAAGATAGTCTACAGAGAACATTGAATTTTCACCAAGCAAAAGAACATGTTCGATCTAAAAGTAGTTTTAGTACAGAAGATCATATCAAAGTGTTAAGAGAAGTTATAGAAAGGACAAATGAATATGGGGACTTGAAAATTATGAAAAATCATTTGATTCTATAAACATTTCTTCAGTGATTAATGCATTCGGTCATCAAGGTATAGATGGAGGTCATGGTCATATTTTGAAGAATGTTTATAAATATGCAACAACACAAATTAGATTACATAATGATACATGAAAAGTCAACTTTGAGAAAAGTGTAAGACAGGGTTACATGATATCTCCAAAACCTTTTACTGCAGTGCTGCAATAAATATTTTATGGATTAAAATGGGAAGCTAAGGTAGTAAAAGTAAATTGAGATTATTTAAGGCATTTAGATTTTGCAGATAATGTAGTTATATTTGCAAATAATACTGTAGAAGTTTAGGAAATATTGCAGGAGTTATCAGATGAAAGTAGAAAAGTAGGACTAAAGATAAATGTTAAAAAGACTAAAGTAATGTTTAATGGATTTTCTCAAAATATGAAAATAAAGATTGATTGTGATAAGTTAGAAGAAGTGAACAGTTACAAATATTAATACAGATGAAATATAATGGATGAAATTAATCATAGAATTAATGGTTGTAGTGTTTTTGGTAGAAATAACTTGAAACTAAAAGAAAATATTCCCAAGTGTTTGAAAAGGAAAGTTATTAATAAATGTGTTTTACCAATTCTTACTTATGGATCAGAGACTTGAACACTTAATAGAAGAGCAATACAGAGACTTCAGATCACTCAAAGAAGTATGGAGAGATGCATGTTGGGAGTAACAAGAAGGGCTCAAAAATGCCATATATGGGTAACAGAACAGACCGGTGTTGCTGACCTCATTGAAAAAATTAAAAGACTTGAGTTGGGTTGGACATATTTCTAAAAGAAATGATAATAGATGGACAATTGAAATCATAAATTGGATTCCAAAAGATTGTAAAAGTCCCAGAAAGGGACCACACATGAGATGAATGGAGAAAATAAAAAAGGATTCAGGGGTGATGTGGAGAAGAGAAGCAAAAGATCAGAGAAGATGGATTCAACTTTGAGAGACTTTCATCCTGCAGTGGATTGATAATCTTTGATGATGCCATATAAAAAGATATTTTGCTGGTCCATTTATGTTAAAAGATTTAAATATTGATGTACTGACGTTTTGACTTGATCACACAAGTCATCTACTGGATGACAAAAGGTAAAAAAGTGGTTGTAGAGGTGCTACAATCACTGACTTGAAAAAAATGTTAAAGTTACACCAATATCAAAAATGTTAAATTAAGAAGGTTTTTTAAAAACATCCTTCCAAATAGGAGAAAGTTTGTATGTATCATCTCACTTATTGATATAATCTGGACTTTTAAGTGTCTCAATAGCTTCTCTAATTTTGCACTGGTGGAGATTATCACATCTGCATATGATCCTGGTACTAGAAAAATCAATTTTATGATCCAATTCTGTAGTATGGAGTTTGAGGGCTGAAGATGATGTGTTTTGTTTAACTCCATTAACATGCTCATCTCTCCTAACACTGAAGGAATGAATACTTATACCTATGTAAGAAGCTTAACAATTTTTACATGAGATTTGATAAACACCATGAGATTCAAGAGGGATTGAATTCTTAGTCTTTGTAATAATATTGCTGATCTTTTGATGAGTAGAAAATGCTGTATTTATATTATAGCATTTTAATAAAGGTCAATATTGTCTGTAGTTCCATTTACATATGAAACACAAATCCTAATAGCTAATTTATCAACTTTTTGTTTTCTATTTTCTCATTTTGGACTTGAAATAGGGTTTTTAATAAATTTATAATCATAACTATTTGCTAATAAAACACTATTAATATGATTTTTTTTTCTACAGATGTGACTTATCTCAAAGGTTAATTTCTTTATTTAAAAGAGTTTTGGTTATGGAAACTATCTGAGTTGGATGATGATGAGAATGTAAATGTAAATATCTGTCCGTGTGTGTATTCTTTCTGTAAATCGAAAAAGATGAACTATTTGGTGTTTGGTGAATAAAACATCAAGAAAAGGGAGTTTTCCATAAGACTCTGTCTCCATTGTAAATTTAGTATGAGGATGTATATTATTTAACTATAAGAAAATATCATCCAATTTCTTTTTTACATGTTGCCATATGACAAAAGTGTCATCTATATATCTTTGCCAAATGAGAGCTTTAAAGATGATGATGCTAAAGTACAAGCTTTTATATTTTCCATGAATAAATTCACTATTACTCCTGAGATAGGTAAGCCCATATGAGTATCAAAGACTTGTCTGTAATGCTGTCCATTGTATACAAAATATTTGTTCAAGAGAGGTGAGCCCATATGCGTATCAAAGACTTATCTGTAATGCTGTCCATTGATACAAAATATGTGTTCAAAAGACATATATATATATATATATATATATATATATATTGAAGCAGTCAACCTGATACTCAGATTGAATTTCACAGCTCACTCACAATCTCCCACCACCAAACCATATGCCAACTCCATCCTTACTCACGTATACATATTTATTAATATATATATTTTGTAGTTTAACTAAGAAAATGATAACTGACATATATTTATATATATATACAACTGGGTCTTTTTTATGCGAACTTATTTAACACGATTTTGAAGTTACGCGATTCATGTTTCACCGGAAGTCGAACTCCGATAATGCGCAATTACTTTAAATAATAAATTTTGCGCACTTAGGTTATATTGAAAGTAATAGCACATTATTGGAATTCGACTTTCATCTTAGTAATTTCAATATTTTCAGTGCTTTATAATAGTAAGATTTTATGCAATAATGAAATTAAAATCATGATTTCCACATTTTATGTATACACATATTAAATTTTACAAGATTACAATGAAAATTTGTTCAAACATTGTGCATGTTAATTTTGCATTTTAAACCACATTCTGTTTTTGCTTTTTAAAAACAAATGTAATCAATTATTAATCATTTAGTGTCCACAAGTTTATTTTTAATTATTTTTGTATTAATGACAATAATCACGAACGTGCTCTTAAATTCCAATGAGAGCTAAATGGTTGTATGTCTGGATACCATGAGCTTCATAAACAATTAATAAAATCATCATCTCAAAGATTAATTACTAATTTACATTATCACCAGAAAACAATTAACACAACATGAGAGTGAAATTGGTGCTAGTTGTATTTCCCATGTGAAGAATCTGATTTTTTTACCAGTTTGCAAATAGCGATAATTAAAACGTGTATAAAAAAAATGTAAATTACTGTACTGTAAATTATGCATAAAAATATATTATTTTGAATAAAATTAAATATTATAGTTAAAAAAAGTTTGTCTTGTATCAATTTTTTCAAATTTGAAATTTATTATAAGTCATATTTTATTTTCTTATTTTTTTTTGCGTGAATTTTAACGTAATTTTACGTTGGTGCTTTGCTTTTATGTGACTTTTGAAAAATCACAGTCCGTATCCCCCCTTTTTCATGGTAAGTTATGTCTATTTTTCCATGATTTTGTTTGCGCATGTTTTCCGAGGAACCTATCTATTGCGTAAAACGAGACCCAGGTGTGTATATATATATATATATATATATATATCTTAATGTAACTAATTTTAATAAATAAATATTTGATTTTATTTTAATTCATATACATGCATAATGGATGTGTATATATTATAGGTGAGGGGAGATTCCTTTTAAAATGTGTATAGAAGAAAATGTATATTATTAGTGTATATTTAATAAAATTATATTTAATATATTATTTATTTTAATCATGACAGTCAGAAGAATTAAAGATGATTCAATCTTTGTAAGAAGATTCTTGAATGTAATTAGGACAATTTACCAGAAACCCAATTAGTCCATCTAAAACATATGATAAATTTATAGAATAGTATAAGAATCCATTAGTGGAAATTTTATCCATGTTAAAATTGTTTTAAAATTATAGATCATATTTTAAAACAAGCATTCAAGAAATTTGTAACAGGATTGCATTGTCTTTAAAACTTACTCAAACAAAAGGTGCATCCGATCAGAAAATTCCATATTTACTAAGTGCATAAAGTGCCTCAGGTCTAGCATCTAAGTGCTTTCCCATATCAACAGAAAAAAAGTATAAATACTGCTAGATTTGAATCCAGAAAGGAGAAGCATAATATCTAAACAGCAATGGCAGATCTAATCCACGCTTGTGGTAACAACAATACAATGTATCATGAGTAGTGGAAATTTCACCTTTCTCTCTGTTCAAACATGTTCTTTCTTGCAATCATCACTCAGGATCCCATTATCCACAAACTTTAATATACTTAGAGACTGAATAATTAAATGCTACCTGTCTGACTGACCAACCTATATCTAGTTTACCATTTCCAATGGACAATGAATCATCAAGAAATGCCACTAATTTTATAAAGGTAAAAAAACTTTAGCCACTGCCTAATGTATAAACTCTTAAATTCAGCCTTCCATAATTATTTATAATAAACCTGTCTATAACTTAAGATATCGTTCAATTAGAAATTTAATATTTTGTTACAATGATTTATAATTTACTTACCACTAGTTTGTACATAACTCTTTATAACTTTAATTTCCTTTTATCATTGAGCCTCTATTAAATAAATCTGTTTTCTTTCACTCTCATGAGGCAATAATATTTTTTAACTTTTATTATCGTGTTTTATTTTATATATTTATATTTTTTAAATATCCACAACAATCCCTCAAATTCACCAGTATGTAATTTATCTTTTATTTTCCCCTTTCTACTTTATGGGATGACTAGATTAAGTGTAATTAAAACAAGTCTTATTTTTATCTTAGCAAATGCTTGCGAATTTGGGGAAAAACAAATTAATTATCTCATAAATTTATTGTAGAAAAACAGAGTAGAAATCTGTTTTTCTAAGAAATGTTTTTCTTTTTTTTAATTTAAATAATAAGTGCTAATCTTAAAAACTTTATGAAATTAAATCTATTTATTATGGAATAAATAACCATCACCCCATTCTTATATGTTTAAATTATGTTTTAGTATAATAATAAAGCACTGAAAAACAAATGCTCATATTTATTTAACATGGTGGGGACTTTATAGATAAATTAAAGTAATGGGGAAGAGGAGTCTTTATTCTAATGATTACACATTTTAATAATAAGTTTAAATAACTCATTACTGTTTAGTATTAAGTCCTACTATTATGTTGGACATTACCAATACATATATGTTATAATTCATTCATCCTTAGTGTTAAAATATTATATATTTCTCGATCCAAGCATTGTATAAAAATAGGCATCCATGTTCAAATACACCTATGTGTGTCTCATGCTTCGTTCCCTGGCATTTTTGGTAATCTGAATCTTGTATATTCATTCCAAGTCCAAGAACATGGCTGACAACCCCCCCTGTGGGACTTATTTTGTCATCTGCACTATTGAAATAGGGTTCACTCTGGGAAACACCTGGCCTATTGTTATTAATAACCAACACCTTTGTTCTGTTAACTGAATCTTCCAAGGTAGTAGAAATAATTCAGTCGCCATTATTCGTCCTTAAATTTGGAAACACACTTATCAGATCTGTGATTGGATCATCTAATTCTGCCATCATGCATACACTGCTCTCTTAAAGTTCTCATCATAACTCAAACCTATGAATGTCCATAAACCATAATATTATGATTCAACTAAACAGATGTATTTATTTTATTCATTAATATTTTCATATGCGTCTCTTTTTGTGATGCCATATATATATATGTATGTATGTGTGTGTGTGTTAATGAGCTATCCCACACACGTTTCTCACTCAGTAAAAACTGAAATCCTTTTATATATTAATAAAATGTATTTTTGTAATAAAATTCATATTTCAATCATAAAAAATGTTTGTAAGCTAAGTCAGTTAAGTGCTATATTTTGTTCTTCCTGGGGTTGGATTGATATCTCACAAATATATTTCCTCATAGTGCTAAACATAGTTATTTATTATTGGCATATGAGCCAGCCACAATAATAAATCAAATAATGTAATCAATCAAATCGGTCATTTTGTAAGTTATAAACAAATGTCATATGATTTACCTATTACCATCTAAATGTAATTCAAATTATATGTACATTAACACTTTCATGGGGTTTGATGCTTATTTAAATCATCAACTTTACCTCCCTCGAAATTCGTTAATTTTTGAGCTACAGAGATCGTAATACACTCATTTTGAAGCTTAGCAAAAGTCCTGTAAGATGCTGCTCTCTCTTGAATTATTTTACAAGTAAAAAATCAATATGAGGAGCATTTTAAAGTTAACAAAAGGAGAACACCAATTCTGATTGGCTGCGCCATCCATTCTCGATCCTTATTGGCTGATGATTAAGATAAATATTTTTTTCACTGCTGAAAATGAAAATATATGTTTTAGACTGTTTTTTTTAATAATTTTTCACATATTATAAATTATCTTCCTAAAATCTACTGAAAATATAGTTATTTTACAAAAGTAGAAAGGTTTTATTAAAAAATTGTATACTTTACACTATTGTAAATTGAAAAAGAAATAGCAATAATTTAAACATCCTGTCAAGAGTTTAGACTGCCCCAATGTTTTAGAATATTTTTCTGGCATTTATTTAAATATTATAATGTATTTTGGTTAAAAATATAATTATTTTGGTTAAAAATATAATTAGTTTTAGAAAAATGCTAATATTTTACTAAAAAAATTTTAAAAAATTCATAACGGCAAATCTGGGCGGGATATAAATGACATTTGCATTAGTTGTAATTCACTCATAATGTTTTTGATTTTTCTGCTTTTGAATATTTTTATAAAATACAAATAAAAATATATTTTTGAAAGAACTTTTGTTTACTTTCCTAACATTACAAATAATTAATATACTTTTTGAAAATGAAACTAAAATTAATATATATTAAAAAATGAAAATATTTCTATCAAAGAGTTTGTCACTTGACCAATTAAAACCAATTAAAAGTTTCAGAGTTTTACTTCACTTGGCCAATAATAAAAATAATCCTCGAAAGTGTTAAGAGGCCATTGATTAATAAAATAATAAAACAAGTAGTTATTCATATTTCTTTAAATTAATAAATCTTATATATATATATTGTACCAATCGGAATGAAAGTGAAGATCGAATCTAACCGCAAAAACAATATCTGCACTACAAGGGCGCCATCTAGGCATTTGAGCCTAGAAAAATTTATAAAGTAGGCAGATACGCGCTGTTAAGATTCCACTTTATTTAAATATTCCGATCGTTAGCCCAAGTTACTAGCTCAGTGGAGACGCAGAGATAAAAATCTATGTCTTAATTTATATCTTAAATATCAAAGAGTAAAAGCCACTGCCAGAAATTAACATATAAAAATATTTATTTACGCACATATAAAATAATATTTAAATTTTGAGGAATAAGTTTAACATTTTAGATTTTTATATTAACTTTTAATTTTACATTTAACTAAGTTTCAATGAGTTTAATTATTATTTAGATAGTCAAGTATGAATAGACTACATAGATCTGCATTTGAAAAGAAAATATTCTTCCCTGATTTAACCTTAGGCAACAAATTTCGCAACCAAATTGGCGCCAATCCATCTGATACATTCATGTATTCAATGTAGCATGATACGACAACACAAAATACTGGATTGTCAGGAATGTACATCTGAACAATAAGTAGAAATAGAGAAGACATTGACTCTCCACCAACAGGAATGTGACATCTGTTGGCAAGTAGAACAATAAACAAAAAACTCCATAGGAATGGACTGCGGTCTTCTGCCAACTTACAAATCCATCCATAGGCAAACAGAGGGTGTGTGGTGTATATCTATAATCCTGCCCGTAGCGGACCTCATACTACATCTACTAATTACACAAATATATTCAATCCATTGAAACAATTCAACTACGAAATGAATAACCTAAGATTACCCTCCCTTAATACAACTTTACAAAACTATATAGCCATTCATGCCCGACTTAATTTTAACATTTAAATACGTTCGCACAGATTTGTTTAAAAATGTTGGGTATAGATTGATTACATAGATTCCATGGTCAAAAACATTTCAAAATAAACATAAACAATCAAAATACAAAATTATTGATACCGACAATCGCAGAGGGAAACTTATAAGTAACCCAATAGTATTCACTATAAGATACTTGCATTGTCACCAATAACTTAAAAGACATCCGAATAAATACATTTTAGATACTCACCGTAAGGTATCATTATTTATCGAAGGTCTATATATTTTGATCAAATATGAAAACCAAAATATAATTAACCGTAAACGAATCCATGCAAGCATCTATAAACAACTTAAATTTCATACATTTAAATAATCTTTACAATAAAAAAAAAAAAATGGAAATGATGTTTATCAATTGGAAAACATATAAAATTAAACATTATTAATTTGATTTAAAAACTTACAAAAGTCAGATAAGAGTCCGTTTTAACATTTCAGTTGGCTTGTTTATCAATTTGTAAAACTTGACGAAAGTTCTTAATTGATTTTAACAATTGTTCATTTCATATAGCTTATGGTAGAAGAGTCCAGGCCTCTGCTTTCAATTCCCGCGATGCCTCCGTTGGAAGGTAATGTTCTGGAGATGGCAATAGCTGGTTCAAGGTATCACAGTCTTTTCATTTTTTTTTTTATAGAGAGTGTGGTATGTGCGTCATACCACATCTCTCAAACACACAATGCTGGAACTGTCAGAAAAAAACTGTATTTCCCTTTTTATATTATCCACAAGGATTCAATGAACAAAACATCACTAGTCTATCACTTTCGTTAGGGTCCGAGCCAAGGCTTAGTGCTTCCATTGGTCAAGCTAAAATTTCTTTCTTCTCTTATCTAACTTTTCATCTGACTTTTTAATTACACAGCTTTTAGATAATTAATAAACAATCATTTCCATTTACAGATTACAGGAATTAATTAATACCTGTTTTTACTTTAACTTACGTTATTTTTTTATTAAAATATTTTTATATTTCAATCTGGTATTTTTTTATTAAAAAAAATACGTTCAGATACTTTTTTTTTTTTTGTTTATGAAAAAAATATTTTTAAAGTTTAGCATCTGTGCGAATGTATATACGTATAACAAACATTTTTAATTTTAGCATTTAGTTTTTTACTCTTATTTGCGAACTTTTAAGTTTTTATTTTAAATTAATGTAACGACATATTTATGTATCGTTACAATAATATATATATATATATATATATTGAAGTGGTAAATCTGTAGTACATATTTAACTTCACTGCCTGATGACATTACATACATTTAGATGTTTATTTGGTCATCCAGGAATGTTAAGCACACACATATAAACTTATCACTTCCACCTTGTTTATTAAAAATGGTTATGTATAACCAGTTGAATTATTATTTTAGCTTAAGTATATTTATTTCCAAGCTTGTAAATTCCCTTCACTTAGATAATTGTGTATGTGTGTATATGTATTACAGATATAAAAATAAATACAATTAATGTAAACCTAAAGCAATGCCAGAAAGTTTTAGCAGGTATTATTACAATTTAAAAATGTCATTCTCATTTAACTATTTCAAGTGAAACCAAAAATCATATTCTTAAAGTTATTTGCAATTTTAAAAATATGTTTAAATAATGCTTTCTGGAATGTATTTGTTTACATCTTCCAATGTTGCCAAATTTCAATTATAGGAGGAGCAGAAGTTCTAGGAACATGCAAAAGGAGTTCAAATCACTCTTCTCTTGTGTTTGTTTAGAGAGTGGAAGCAAAATGAACTGTGACTAAAAGGAATTTGCCTCCCTGACCTTATATCATCTTTGTTCTGCCTCCCTGCCATGCCATCATTGCTTGAGAACTGTTATGTTTAACTGTAAAAGAATATTGGAAAGATGCATACCATTATTTTATTAATATTGTGCCTTGCTAAACTTTGTATACATTATTATAAGGAGGCGCCATAACTTTCTAAAGGTAATCCGTTTTGCCGAAGAATGAACTCTTAATTGTCCTTTACTTCACTTCTTTCCTAAATCTTAATTGTAATCATAATGTAATCTTTATTTATTTGGTAACTGACAATAAACTTAATTATCGTTAAATTTGTGATTTTCTCTCTTAAGTTTTAAAACTTGTTCTTTAAATGCTAGCAGAGAATGATATATATTTTAAATCTATCACTAGTTTTAAGATTCACGCTCTAATTATATTATTTTCATGCAGCAAAACTTATTTAAACTATGTATCTTATTAAATTAGTTTTAGTATGCTAATATTTCAATCTAGCGAACTTATATTATTTCAATCATCATTCCGATATTTTTGGAATATTTAAATAGTTAAACGTAAAATTTCTTATTGAACGCTGTTCGCTCAGTTAAATATTTTGAAATATATGCTTAATGGCGGATTGTTTAAAAATCATATTATGGGATAAAATAAATCTTTTGTTGTTGTCACTATCGATATTTAAATGCATTTTATGTTCTTTAAATAAATTTGATTATTAATATATTTTAATAATTATTTATTACATGTACGCCATTAAGAGTTCAATTGCATATGATATTTTATTGTTTAGGAATACTTGGGCTTATTAAATAAGAAAAAATATAATTTTTCCCTCTTCTATGTTCATCATCCTAAACTTATTAAAGTTATACATCCACTACTGAGTGGGTTATTATTTTATCATGGCGTTACACATGATATTATTGCTTTATTTAAGCTTAAATTATTTCATTAGTCTTTTAAAACTTAAGCCATATTCGCATTGCTTACTTATGATAGCATTTTAAAGAATTTATATTTTGCTTTATCATATTTACTCATCCGAACTCCAGATTTTCTTCATGTACTCGTCTAAGAATGAGGTTTGGTAGAACCAATCTCAGGACAAACATTAGAGTATTAAGGCTCTGCATGTGAAACATCGGCAAGCATACCATGGAATCCTTACCACTCATATTTTCAAATACTGCCTTTTGATAAATACAAGCGGAATCATGTATATGATAAAGCCTTTCAGTCCAAAGATGGACATCTTCTCCATTTTTAATGCTATCATTATAAATCAGCACTGCGAGTTCTTTTTATGTATAGTTCTCATATTAACTATAAGATGTAGTGCAGTGATGTTTGTAAACCATTCATTTAATAATTAGTTAAATATTTTAGGATTGTCACAGTAAGGCTTAGTTCAGCTAACCCATTCCTCATTTATACTGGCCCAGATATGCTCATGAATGATAAATTACTTATCGGTTATATTAAGAGTAAACCTCTCTTTGGAGATAAATTTATAAACATCCTTATCATTACTTAAAGTAATGATCACAGTATTGATAACATTAATTTATTATTATTTATAGTTCATTAGCATACTAAATCAGTTGCCTATATGCAAAATATTAACCACATTAGATATGTACTATGCTTCTGATGTAAATTTAAATAATTTATGTTCATTAAATTATGTTGAATTACTCGTGCATTTGTGTCTTACTGAATATCACTCATTGAATCCCATTTAATCTTTATAATAATGATAATATTATTTAGAAGTTATAACATTATCTTAAATAAACATTTATCTATGAGTTGTTCTGTCTTTGCTCATTCTGGATGGATACTATTTTATAATTCATGTTTCTTTTGCAATGCTAGCTGTGTGCAATTCATTTAAATTTATAGATTTTCCCCTTACATGAGATATTTGATTGAGCCAAGATTTGATATTATTTATTTACATCAATTACCCTATAGATGTCATGTTTCTCTGCTGTGTCTCTGGCATCAGAATGATTAAAATTTCATCTGTTATCATCAGAAGTGTTGTTTATAATGTTATAGTTTTAGAGAAGAGCAAATAGGGCAGAATTCATGATTGCTCCTGAAGTGTATCTTGGGCATGAGTGGATTTAGAGTACTTTTGCTTAGATTCTAAACCTTGTTAAATGAACATACAATTCTGACTGGTACAGGATTTTTTTTTCTTTCTTGTCCTTGGTGACCCAAACGTTTGGGGCTTCGATTAATTAAATTTCACACCCTGTAGACTGCTTATCTTGTTGTTGGCTCAATCATTGGGGTCTATATTAATTAAATACCATACCCTGTAAAATGCTTGTGTTTTTGATGGCTTATATTTTAATGTCTCCAAGATTATCTAAATGTAGTTTCATTAATTAATTTTGTTGGTTAAATACTATAAGCTATGTGAGTAAAACAGTATTGTTAGCCAAAATAATTATTTAAAAAGTAATAAGACAGTTAAATATATATATATATATATATATATTAATTATATGTGTATCTTATACTATCTCAGTGTATATATTATACATTTGTTAATATGCATACGTGACGATAAGGAGAAAGAAAATTAAAGTGTTAGAAAGGTAGTAAGAGTAGATTGGAGCAAGTGATAGAATAGATGAAAGAGATAATTTTTTTTTGTCAACATTAAGTAGTGTAGATCTCAGTTTTGATATTTAGATGTATCCAATATCGATATTATGTTAAAAACTTTAATGTAAAAGTATTGCTTGCTAGCAGATATTGTAAATGTTCGTTTCCTATTATTAGTAGCCTCAAAGCAGGTGAAGACCTTCAAATTGAGAATTGTACGTCAAGCGGACTGATGCAGTGGACCTTACACTTCAATGACATTGATTCTTAGAATAACCTCAAAGAAGGTGAAGACCTTTTATGTAACACCAAGCAGACAGATTTAATGGTTTACATATTCTTATGCTATTGAAAGTCAAAATTGATATCGATAAATACAAATCACTGGAAAGAATATTAATTTTGACATTTTTATGATAGCCTCACACTCCTTGGAAATGATATATAATTGAGTTAAATTCCTATATTCAAACTTAGGTTAGTCACGCGTTGTCAGTTTGTAGTAAATAATAACTATTCATGAAATAAATTGTTTTATTCTAAATTATGTCAATCCATGTTGTATAACTTGCATATTGTCATAATATTTTCTTAGCTTTATTTTGCTAGATTGTAACATAATTCAACTTAAACACTATTTTATGTATACATAAAATTTATTTATGTGAAATAAATTTATAGCTGTTGCAGATTATTACAAAGAGATAAATATAAGGATATATCTTGCTGATTTCAAAATAGCTTTGAAAATAAAATATATATTTATTTAGTATAATAGTTGTGAATTATTTGATCATTGCAAAAGGAAATTTTGATTTCCATCTCTGTGAGCATGAAAACCTAAATATTATGTTATAAGTTATTAATCTTGCTGTGTTGGCAAGGCGCCTTGTATTTATACAATTACAAATTTTGCCAACCGGTAAGTTCATGTGTTAACATAACTTACACAGAGTGAGATTCAAACGTAAGCAAATATTTAAAAAAGAGAAAATCATACTTTGCTTTGGCTTTCTGTTATACTTTATATTATTAGTTTACTAATAAAATTTTTTAGTCAATTCCAGGTGCAAAGAGAACAGATGGAAAGGTGGCAAAAGAAATGAAGGCATGGTAAATTATATATATATATTGTGTTATAGAATTAATAGATAATATTTTTATAATATATAGCTTAAATGATATAGGCAGATTCAAGTAGTGAGAAGAGTAGGCATAAATAATAAAGTGGTTAGGCATCATATAAGTTAGGAAGGGCAGGAAGAAAGTGGTAGATATGGTGGGAAAATGGTAGTATAGGAGTGATCGGGGAAAAGGGATAGGCAAATAACCAATAGCAAATAATAAAGTTACAGAAATAGTGCTCTCTACAAAATGAACAATAATAATTATCAGTTATTCATGATGATGAAAGGTTTATTAAAGAAGCATGGAGAAATACAATAGGAGATGATTCGGAAATATGGTGAAGAACAGAAGAAAGAAGATGAATTCTGGAAGTTAGAAGTGGAAGAACGGAAGAAAGAAGCTGAAGAATTTCAGAAGATGATGTAGGGTCTATTAGAAAAACAAGCTGAAAGACATCAGAAGATGGACGAATGAATGGAACAAACACATGGAGAAATAGCACTTGCTATCAAAGAGATGAAAGTAGAATATCCACAAAAGGATGTAATAAAGCACAAGGATCAGTTAGGACATCCCAAAGTAGCCCAGAAAGAAATTAATGATCAACTTCCCAAGCCAGATAATAAGGCTAAATATGAGTATGAAATATCTAAAAATGAGATTAAGGATGTGCTTCAAAAAACTCAGACAAAGATACAACTGGATTTTAAAGACTCTGAAAAGAATGATTTAAATATGAAAGGTCTGAATTCTCTTATGACACAAAAATGTAAAACTGATTTGAAGTATCAGGAAAATATTATTAAAGAAACTAATAGAAATGCTACTAATATTGAAACATTACCCAAAGATATAACTTTAAGTAATGAAAATATTTCTACTCAGGATTCCTTTTTGTCTGATGAAATGCTTGATTCTAGTTATATTTTGAAGGCAGAAGAAACAAACAGGATGGAATCATCTAAATTGTATGTTCCAACAGAAGTCCAAAGAGATTATTTATTGGAATATCAGTCTAAAAATGTTGAAAAGTTTATAGATCCACTCTATAATCCAGATAATCAATCAAATTGTGAAACTTTGATTGATACCTCCATTAATAAATCTGTTACAGTTAGTTAGATTTATCAAAAAAAGAAATTTCATTTGATTCTAACACAGTACCTGATGAAAATCAAATTCAGCCATTTATTTTGAATTCTTTCAGCAATGATACGTCAACAAGATGTTTAGATTCTGCAATGGATTTGCATGAAGATTTGTCAATTAATGAAGAAACTGAGCCTGAATCTTGTGTTACAAGTAGAATTGCTGGAATAATGGATAGTGATAGAATTATTTTTCATGTTGAAAACAAGTTTGAAGATAGTTTTAATGAAATTCCATATTATAATAATGCTTTGTTAAATAAATGCTGTAAAATTGCATTAACTGATGAGCAGTTTGATAAAAGGAATTGTAAAGTTCAAGCATTAGATAACAGAAATGAAAAGCTACCTTTTCACAAAAGTGATTCTCTTTTAACAGATAAAATTGAACCAGGCATCTTTTTATCTGAATGTTCTGCAAAATCCTTTGAAAGTCTAATAAAGAGTTTTCAAATAAAAATATAATGGTGTAGAAACACATGACTGTTTATCAAAACAAACATTTTCTGAAAAGCAATGTTTAGGTTGTAGAAAATGAAAACTCATGCCAAATGATTATTTTACTTTTGCTGCTCAGAATTTTAAGAAAAGAAGGTGTAATAAGTTAAATACCATAACAGATGATATAAAAATGGCAACTTATTTAAATGGTTTTATCAAGTTGATAAGAACATAAATATTTCAATAACTAATGATATGGAAATGACAACTGGTGTAAATAATATTAAAACTGGCAAGACATGTCTGCAGAAAAGTATCATCACTGATAAAGAAAATGATAAGGTTCCACCAAATACTGTTAACATTCAACATTGTCAATTGATATCTGTGAAAACTAGTAATTTTTATAAATTATATAATTTTTCAGTTAGAAATGATATGGAATTTTCTTTTTGCTTGTCTAACAGAATTACTAGTAAAAGGCAAATAATATTGAAATGTATTGTTCATAATCAAGAAAAGGATTCAGATTTAAATATTGCTGAAGTGAATTCTCAGAACAAGATGAATTTTAGTGATTCTTTAAGTAAAGGTGATATCGAAATAAATACTTGTTTGCCTAATGTAGTTGATGCTAATAAAATGCAGATGGATTTGAACTATTTAGTGCATGATAGTGGAAATTCCATTGAATTAGATTCTCTGAGTGAAGTAAATAGAAGTCTTATAGACATAAATTCTCATTCTCTTAGTTTGAGTGATATAATTGAAAAGCAAATTGAAGTGAATTGTCATTATGGAAAGATTGAGAAAAATCTAATTTCAAATATTGGTGAACTACATTCTGGGAATATAAATTCTAATTGGGATGTAGCATCTACAATGAAAACAGAAAATTATGATAATTCATTCTCTTTAGATTCAAAATTGACATTGCTAAGCAGTAAAGAGACATATCAATTTTTGATTTTAAATGATAAACTTTCTTTGGTCAATAAACAAGAGTCTGATTGTTTTTCAAAAGCTCAAGATATTGTGTGAAAATAGCAGAATGTATTGAAGATGTTTCTATAGAACAGTGTTTTAAAAAAATTGCTTATGGTAAAGAAAATGTTCGTTTTTCTATTAATAAATTGATCAAAACTGTTATGGATAAAGAAAATTCTTGACTATTTATTCCTACTATTGAAAAATATGAAGAGGTAAAAATTCATGAAATGAATTTATTTATTGCTGAACATATTGATCCTGCAACCAATAAGAATATCATCTTTTGTGGTAGTAATAATGTTTTCGAGATGGAGATGATTACAAACCCAATATTAGATAAACCTAAAATTTTTAGAAATATTAGTTATACTAATACAAAGATTTGTAAATACTTACTGGACAAGAGTATTTGTATCCATCAAAGATATAACCAGCAACATGCTCGATTAAAATTAGCCAACATAGCAAAAATTAGGGTAAGAAAGAGACTTATCCCTCATCATAAATTTTGTGTAGGTCAGATGTGGCTTAAGGTTCCAAAGTATAATAATGTTGTATGCCAATTAAAGTTGTATATACTGCCTGACCCAGGGAAAGAATAGTAAAAGGTGTTTTGAGATTGATAGGACAGCTTAATGCCTCAGAACAGGTCATTGATTTTCAAAAAAACTTAAGAGAATAGGGAGATCCCAATTAAAACATTATAGTTAGAATTCCATGAAGTGAGGCATAAACATAATAGTGGGGAATGGACAGCCTAGTTCATTATTATTAGGTCAACCATGTGTTTCTTTGCCACTTGGAATAATTTTTAAAGGTATAAGTAAAATCATTTTTTTAACAAATTTTTTTTGTTTGCTCCTTTAATTAGGGAAATGTGAAGTGGTAAATCTGTAGTAGATATTTAACATCACTGCTTGATGACATTACATACCTTTAAATTATGGTTTGAACCTGTTTAGATGTTTATTTGGTCATCTAGGAATGTTAAGCACACGCATATACACTTATCACTTCCACCCTCAGTTGAATTATTATTTTAGCTTAAGTATATTTATTTCCAAGCTTGTAAATTCCCTTTACTTAGATAATTGTGTATGTGTGTATATGTATTACATATATAAAAATAAATACAATTAATGTAAAGCTAAAGAAATGCCAGAAAGTTTTAGAAGGTATTATTATGATTTAAAAATGTCATTCTCATTTAACTATTTCAAGTGAAACCAAAAATCATATTCTTAAAGTTATTTACAATTTTAAAAATACGTTTAAATAATGCTTTCTGGTACGTATTTGTTTACATCTTCCAATGTCGCCAAATTTCAAGTATAGGAGGAGCAAAAGTTCTAGGAACACGCAAAAGAAGTTCAAATCACTCTTCTCTTTTGTTCATTTAGAGACTGGAAGCAAAATGAACTGTGAATAAAAGAAATTTGCCTCCCTGACCTTAGATCGCCTTTGTTCTGCCTCCCTGCCAAGCCATCACTGCTGGAGAACTGTTATGTTTAACTGTAAAAGAATATTGGAAGATGCATACCATTATTTTAATAATATTGTGCCTTGCTAAACTTTGTATTTATTATAAGTGGCCACCATAACTTCTAAAGGTAATCCATTTTGCCGAAGAATGAACTCTTAAGTGTCCTCACTTCACTTTTTTCCTAAATCTTAATTGTAATCATAATGTAATCTTTATTTATTTGGTAACTGACTATAAACTTAATTATCTTTAAATTTGTGATTTTCTCTTTTAAGTTTTAAAACTTGTTCTTTGAAACGCTAGCACAGAATTACATATATTTTAAATATATCACTAGTTTTAAGTTTCATGCTCTAATTATATTATTTTCATGTGGCAAAACTTATTTAAACTATGTATCTCATTAAATTAGTTTTAGTATGCTAATGTTTCAATCTAGCGAACTTATATTATTTCAATCATCATTCCGATATTTTTGGAATATTTAAATAGTTAAACGTAAAATTTCTTATTGAACGCTGTTCGCTTGGTAAAATATTTTGAAATATATGCTTAATGGTGGATTGTTTAAAAATCATATTATGGGATAAGATAAACCTTTTGTTGTTGTCACTATCGATATTTAAATGCATTTTATGTTCTTTAAATAAATTTGATTATTAATATATTTTAATAATTATTTATTACATGTACACCATTAAGAGTTAAATTGCTTATCATATTTTATCGTTTAGGAAAACTTGGGCTTGTTAAATAGAAAAAATAACAATTTTTCCCTCTTCTATGTTTGACATCCTAAACTTATTAAAGTTATACGTACGATGCTGAATGGGTTATTATTTTATCATGGTGTTACACATGATATTATTGCCTTATTTAAGCTTAAATTATTTCATTAGTCATTTAAGACTTAAGCCATATTCATGTTGCTTACTTATGATAGCATTTTAAAGAATTTATATTTTGCTTTATCATAATTACTCATCCGAACTCCAGATTTTCTTCATGTACTCGTCTAAGAATGAGGTTTGGTAGAACCGATCTCAGGACAAACATTAAAGTATTAAGGCTCTGCATGTGAAACCTTGGCAAGCATACCATGGAATCCTTACCACTCATATTTTTGAATACTGCCTTGTGGTAAATACAAGTGGAATCATATATATGATAAAGTATTTCAGTCCAAATACAAACATCTCCATTTTTAATGCTATCATTTATAAGTCAGCACTGTGAGTTCTTTTTATGTATAATTCTCATATTAATTATAAGATGTAGTGCAGTGATATTTGTAAACCACTCACTTAATAATTAGTCGAATATTTTAGAATTGTCACAGTAAGGCTTAGTTAAGCTAACCCATTTCTCATTTATACTGGCCCAGATATGCTCATGAATGATAAATTACTTATCTGTTATATTAAGAGTAAACCTCTCTTTTGGAGATGAATTTATAAACGTCCTTATCATTACTTAAAGTAATAATCACAGCATTGATAACATTAATTTATTATTTATAGTTCATTAGCATACTAAATCAGTTGCCTATATGCAAAATATTAACCACATTAGATCTGTACTATGCTTCTGATGTAAATTTAAATTATTTATGTTCATTAAATTATGTTGAATTACTCATGCGTTTGTGTCTTACTGAATGTCACTCATTGAATCACATTTAATCTTTATAATAATGATAATATTATTTAGAAGTTATAACATTATCTTAAATAAACATTTATCTATGAGTTGTTCTGTCTTTGCTCATTCAGGATGGATACTATTTTATAATTCATGTTTCTTTTGCAATGCTAGCTGTGTGCAATTCATTTAAATTTATAGATTTTCCCCTTACATAAGATATTTGATTGAGCCAAGATTCGATATTATTTATTTACATTAATTACCCTATAGATCTCATGTTTCTCCGCTGTGTCTCTGGGGCCAGAATGAATAAAATTTCATCTGTTATCGTCAGAAGTGTTGTTTATAATGTTATACTTTTAGAGAAGAGCAAATAGGGCAGAATTTATGATTGCTCCTGACCTGTGTATCTCGGGCATGAGTGGATTTAGGGTACTTTTGCTTAGATTCTAAACCTTGTTAAATAAACATACAATTCCGACCGGTACAATATATATATATATATATATCATAAACTTGCAGAATCATTGTTTTCTTTTATTTAAATATTAATAACTTAGTTATAAAGTTATGCTTTCTCTGACTAGATGATCTTCTGCTAATCTTATAGATATAATTAATATGAAAGGTCATGACCTTTAAATGAGTAAAACTTGTATTCAATGCTAATATATTGCCTTATATAAATTCAAATTAGAGTCTTTTTGTGTCTCCACTTTGCGATGCTGGTGGAAAAAGATAAAATAGATCGATATCATCAGGATTGTTGCTCATAAGTTGGTAGATCTGAAAAATAGGCAAATAGGGCAGAGTTCATGAGTATTCCTGACTTATGTATCTTGTGCATGATTGGACTCGAGGTACTTTGCCTAGATGCTAGATCTTGTTATATGAACAGACAAAACTGACCGGTAAGATATATATATATATATATATATATATATATATATTTATACTTGTAAGAGATATGTTCATAAAAAATGTTACGATCCTGTTTAATAAATCCTGATTCCATTGAAACAAAAACCACCTAATTCTAAAAAAAATGTGTTAAGATATTGTTTAATGACACATTTCTTTCTACAATACTTATAACTTACAATTGTCATCAAACTATGATAAAAATTATATAGGTAAATATTAAATATGTACAAATAAATTATGTGCTATTTTATATAATAATGAGATAAATATTAAATATATTTGCAAATGAATTATGATGCTATTCTATAGAAAGTAATTATCATATAAAATGACTAAGTTGCTATTTATTACTATTGTCTAGATATACAATTTGGTAGCAAATCAGGCAGTTCCCTTGATGTCCTTGAAGGTAAGTTATATATATATATATATATATATATATATATATATATATATATATATATATATATATATATATATATATATATATATATATATATATATATATATATATATATTATGATTCAATGTCTCTAATTTTAAAGCAATATACATAATTATATAACTGTATATTTGTAAATACAGTAACTAAATAATTAAAAAAATTTTTATCCACTTAGGAGTGCTTTCAATTATCCCAGTAATCTGTGTCAACTAAAGCTTTGAAATGCTAACTTTCCCACAATACCATGATCTTAACATTTGCTGTTTGCCTGTTAATTAAGTCATGTTTATATTTGTATATTAGCATAGCTTCCTTTATTTTTCTTTTATTGAAAATATTTTTTAATTATTTAGTTACTATATTTACAAATATTCAGTTATATATATATATAATGTCCATTAATTAAAAACAAAATTGTAATCATAATTGAAATAATAAATTTAACAGTTTATCAACTATTACAAACAATCCTTCAATCTGCAGAAGTACTTTCAGTTAATTTCTTAAACCTGCATCAACTGCCATTATATTCTAAAACAAAAGTGGAAGCAAACGTCATCAATTCAAATTCCCGAATCTCATATTTTAATGTTAGCAGCTTGTCGATTCATTAAATGCATTTTATTCCTGTTTATAAAAATTACCTCTTTAATTTTTCTTTTACTATGGTTTTTCTCTTCATGAAGAATTTTCACATTTTCAAAATCAAATTTAAATTTATATTTACATATTTTTTTGTGATCAAAGAAAACTGAAGGAGATATTAAACCATCATTATTTTTATTTTTTACATGCTTATATAACAATTCATGCTCCCTCAATCTCTATTCAGTACTGCACCTAGATTCACCTATATATGATAGCATACAATCACAAAAAATTGATATATGACATTACTTTTCTGCTTTCCAGGTATGACATCCTTAGAATTATTGACTAATTTATTAATATTGTTTGGAATGTAGAATAAAACATTAAACACATTTTTATATAAATCCTTAAAAAAATTTCACTTGAGGATTTAAAATAAATGCAATAGGTATCCATTTTTTACTATTAATCTTCATTTCTTTAAATTATTATAACTTTTTTTTAAAATTGACATAAAGTATTGTTTATTTGTTCCATTTTATAACCAACATCAATCAATTCCTTGGTAAATATTTCAATATTTTTCAGTTTATCACATTGCTAATGACATAATTTTTCATTACAAAACAAAAAAGATCTAAAACTTGCCATCTTATGCATCATTGGTACTTTTGATTTACAATTTACATAGACTCTTTTTTTGCAGTGGCTTAATTATTAGTTTATTATTTAATATAATATTATCTCTTGTAATCATTAAATCTAAATATTTGATATTATTGTCCTGTTCATTTTCAATAGTCCATTTCAAGCCATTCAACTTATTTAATTCCTCTACAAGCAAATTTATACTATTAGTATTTCTGAAAACAAAAACATCATCCACATATCTTTTGTAAATTTTAATATTTCAAAAAGTACACATATTTAAAATACTACTCTCATATGTAGATAAAACGAAATTGCAAACTTGTGCAGTTACAGGCAGACCCATAGGCCAACCTTTAGACATTTTATAATATTGACCTTCAAAAGATGCAACAATGTTATCATTAAAATTTTTAAAGAATCATCAATAAATTTTATCATGTATTTACAAATACTTTTACTTTTTAATGCATGTTCAATTATTTTTATGGTATTCATTCTATCAATAGATCCATACATTTCTGAAACATCCAATGAAGCAATAACATCATTTTCATCAATCATCAAATTTTTAATACTATTTACAAAGTCAAACAATGAAGCAATAGTATTTTCACCAAATCCTAAAAAGTCTTGTAAAAGTTTACCAATATATTTAGAAGTCTTATAAATGAATGAACCACCAAAATCTATCATAACTCGCAAAGGATTACCTTCTTTATGTAATTTTATATTTGCAAAAATACGAGGACTTATAGCACAAGAATGATATATCATATAGTATACATTAACAATATGATTTGTTTGAAAGAAGACAAAGCTTTGTGTATGTGCTTGTTGACAAAATGTCAATATTGATACAGTTAAAATGCAAATGGACAAACTTGGTTTCTTTTTGATTGAAGATTATAATATAGATGGTCAAAGAATAAAACTTATTAACAATATTTTAAAAGTTGGTAAAAATAAAGTTTTAAGTAATAATGTATACTATATGATATATCCTTCTTGTGCTATATGTCCTCGTATTTTTGCAAATATAAAATTACATAAAGAAGGTAATCTTTTGTGAGTTATGATAGATTTTGGTGTTTCATTCATTTATCAGACTTCTAAATATATTGGTAAACTTTTACAAGACTTTTTAGGATTTGGGGTAAATACTATTGCTTCATCATTTGACTTTGTAAATAGTATTAAAAATTTGATGATTGATGAAAATGATGTTATTGCTTCATTGGATGTTACAGAAATGTATATATCTATTGATAGAATAAATTCCGTAAAAAATAATTGAACATGCATTAAAAAGTAAAAGTATTTGTAAATATATGATAAAATTTATTGTTGATTCTTTAAAATTTTGTAATGATAACATTTTTGCATCATTTGAAGGTCAATATTATAAAATTACTAAAGGTTGGCCTATGGGTCTGCCTGTAATTGCACAAGTTTACAATTTCGTTTTATCTATATATGAGAGTAGTATTTTAAATATATGTATTTTTGGAGATATTAAAATTTACAAAATATATGTGGATGATGTTTTTGTTTGTGGAAATACTAATAGTATAAATCTGCTTGTAGAGGAATTAAATAAGTCGAATGGCTTGAAATGGACTATTGAAAAGGAACAGTACAATAATATTAAATATTTAGATTTAATGATTACAAGAGATAACAGTATATTAAATAATAAACTAATAATTAAGCCACTGCAAAAAAGAGGATATATAAATTGTAAATCAAAAGTACCAATGATGCATAAGATGGCAAGTTTTAGATCTTTATTATTTCGTAATGAAAAAATATGTCGTTAGGCAAAGTGATAAACTGAAAAATATTGAAATATTTGCCAAAGAATTGCTTGATGTTGGTTATAAAATGGAACAAATAAACAATAGTTAATGTCAATTTAAAAAAAGTTATAATAATTTACAAGAAATAAAGATTAATAGTAAACAATGGATATCTATTCCATTTATTTCAAATCCACAAGTGAAATTTTTTAAGGATTTATATAAAAATGTGTTTAATGTTTCATTCTATGTTCCAAAATATATTAATAAATTAGTCAATAATTCTAAGGATATTATACCTGTCAAGCAGAAAAGTAATGTCATATATCAATTTTTTTGTCATTGTATGCTATCATATATAGGTGAATCTAGGTGAAATATTGAGAAGAGATTGAGGGAGCATGAATTGTTATATAAGCATGTAAAAAATAAAAATAATGGTGGTTTAATATCTCTTTCAGTTTTCTTTGATCACAAAAAAACATGTAAATATAAATTTAAAATTGATTTTGAAAATGTGAAAATTCTTCATGAAGAGAGAAACCATAGTAAAAGAAAATTTCAAGAGGCAATTTTTATAAAGATCTCCACAAACTCAGTGAAGTTCAACTCACTAATATTTATGCTATATTCGTAAAGTATTTGAACCCAGTGGAAGAGTTTTTCCACTTGAGTATTCTCTACACAGTAAGAAGGTTTCTTATTTTGATGGCCAGAGGTATTTGGTATACCTATGTTTTTATATGACTAGCGATGAAAGTCCTAGCATATCTCAACCTTAGTGAAAAGATTCTCTCTGATTCGGGTCACTACCTGCCTCATATTAATATTTGATATTCCTTACGTTTGTATGAGAGGATAGCCATGATGAGCATTATTATAAGTATAGGATGCCAGGTCACAACTCAATGTCTGAATGAATGCAGATAACGTATGTGCAATTGGTGTGTTTGAATATTGTTTCTGTAGATTTGATTTAGCATACGAGCCAAAAATAAATAAGTTAAATAACTGTTAAGGGTTAAATAAAACTTACGAATGATTGGGCATAAGCAATGCATATATAAATGTATTTAATAAATATTTACATGGCCAGCTGAGATCTTCGCTGGAAAGGTAGTATTGTTAAAATATTATTATGTTATAAGAACATGAACCTAGAGAGTGCACTATGATGATGTTTGATCTTAATGCCAATTTATTTGCAATAACTTAGTCTCACAACTGCCATAGAACCTGTGAAACCTTTGATCATATGATAAATGATTGCCCAGCATATGACAAAATCAGAACTTTCATTACTTATCACTGCCACATTTCCCTGAACAAAATCTTAAATATTAAATGCTGCTTCCTGTCCAGGGATTATGTCACCACAAGACTCTCAACCTTTCTCACTTATGCCATCTGGATGGCCAGATGTCGCAACAAATTTACCTTTCCTCATCCCAAGCCTGAAGACACATTCATTTCCAAGCTAAAGGAATTTCGCCATGAGGACAGAATAATCTCTTCCAGATTTTTATTTGACAACACATGGAGCCTGATTAAGCTGGATTAAAAACACCAGTAACCACATCAGAACATTTGGTTGCCTGACTAACATGGATAACTATTATTTTTGATTTACAATTGTATCATTATTACATATGGTTTTTCAATAAAATTATTTATAAATAAAGATTAGGGCAAAAGAATATTTAATCAGGGTGATCGGATAAGATCAAGAAATTTGCAAGGGAATAATAACTTTAGATTTATTAAATAAAATTATTAGATTTAATTAGGGAAAAAGTCGATTATGTATTTTCTACAATATATCTGTAACAAAAAGGGAAAGCATTGAAAACGGGAAGAAATTGGTATTTACCATATTTAAGGTAAAAAGAAAGTGTAGATATAATGTACTGTATATGTTTTGTATTGATATTGAATTATAGTTTGTTAAATAAAATTTGTTATTTGTTTTAAATAAAATGTGCATGTGTCTCCATGTTTTTGTGGGTTATTATTATCTAGATGTTTCCAATCCAATCATACATCAATATAATATTATTATGAATATTTGAATTATCATGTACGTAATTAATATTTAGTAAAACTATTTAAAAGGTTAATTTTAAATGCATAAAATTACCAAATAATTTAATATTGTTGAACTATAAATCGTGAATAGAGATAGTATTGAGTGATAGCGAGTGCAGAGGGTGGGCATAAAATCCTTTCTCCATCCGTTGTATTCAAACCTCTCTAGACGCATTTTATTTTATTATAATTTTGTTATAATTGCGACTATGTTTTATGATGTGTTTATAAAGATTTAATAAGCTTAAAATATTTCAGCTTTAATGTAAATTGATATTATATTGCGTTAAAGACAACTGAGATCACCTTGGAGGCGATCAAGAGAGGAATGTTTATCACCAATAACCTATCACAGCTTATTCGATTTCCACACCTAATTGTTCGAAAAACCATGAGAAGAGATTAGAATGAGAGGAATTGAGCTAGCAAAGAAGTAAGATTTAATGATAAAATAAATAATAGTGTAATCGACATATGGACGTGAAATTGATGAAGGGATGGATCAGGAAGGTGGAGATGAATATAGAACTTTATAATTAGAATAAAATTTAATTGTAGCTTTAATCATAGTGAATGGGATTATGCTGAGAATAGCCTGGAATTCTTAAAGATATTAATATTGTCAATTTTAATGCGTTCTCAGTGTTCTCTAAATTAATTATGTATTAATCCATTCATGAAATATTATTACTAAGAGTATTGAATTGAGATTTAACCTCTATATTTTATTGGAGCTGCAATTTGGCACCCTGGAAATTAAGCTTATAGATGTTCTGTATCATCATCATCATCATCTCAGTAGGCCTCAGAAATAGTGATAGCTGGGAATGATGAAGTATCCATCGATCCATTCTTAAAATGTTGTATATGGCATGCAATTTATCTGCAAATTTGTAAATGCCATATAGTTTAAATATAGTATAATTAATCCATAACGTGGATGTGCGATCATTTGAATAAAATTCTCATTGGTTATAATAAAGTTATAATTAGTTTAACCTATCCAATAATATATATGATATTTGTAAGCTCTCCCAATCGTTTTAATGCTATTTAAAATCCAATGTGGATGACCGATCGAGAGATCGCAAAACGCTTTTTATGTTAATTTATTAAGTTTTTATAAGGTTAATAAAATAAAGAATAACTTTTCATTTGTTTGAATTGATTTTATATAGTTACAATTGGCCTGTAACGCGGTCGCACGAAGGAGGTTATATTTAATTTATACGTATGAAATATATTAGTCTATGCATTATATTTGAGAAATTATTAGATTAAATCTATACTTAGAAATTATTTGATCTATACTTAGTATACCAGAATATATACGATAGATGCATTGCATATTTAATTGATACTTAAGAAATGCATCTGTCGTTAATTTATATATTTAAGAAATGTTCATCTTCTTTCAAAAACCAATAATACAACTGAATCTTCATTTAGTTAGAAAAATCAGCATGTTCTTCTTCTTCTCTTGAATTTTTTTAATTGTTAGAATATATATATATATATATATATATATATATATCTATATATTAAAACAATTATAAATATTATATATATATATATATATATAATGTTTACATCCCTGATCCTAATAGCTTCCAGTAAATATAGCATTGAGTTGATATAATTGATTTGCTTAATTAATATAGTCTTGCATACTTATTAATTACATTTTTTTTTACTCAAAAAGATATTTGGACAAGTCTTTGATCATACACTCAGTCAGAGGGGTACAGTATTACTGATAAATTAACTATCAATCATACCTATGATTAGATTGAATAGCATGATCTTACAAATGTCAGTCATTTTTCTTGATCACAGCACCTCTCCATAATGGCTGGGACTATGCTAATCTTCTAAAGTAAATTGCTTTTTGGAGATCCATGTCAGGAACCATCCAGTTGTATAAACTTTATATAACTAAAATACCCTGGATAATAGGCATAACAGTATACAATGCTTGGAAGATAACCCAGACTAGCTCTAACACTATGAGGTAGCAAATCCAGTGGATAAATGAAAAACACATATAAACCTTGTTCAATTGTTTTATCATGGAAATACAAGTTAAGGAAAAAGAACAGACAAAGTAGTCTTTAGCAAATACTTTTTATCCCCATACACAGGCACATCAGTGTATTAATATTTCCATTACACATATATTAAATACCTAAAAACAACAACAACAACAACAACAACAACAACAACAACAACAACAATAATAATAATAATAATAATAATAATAATAATAATAATAATAATAATAATAATAATAATAATAATAATAATAATAATAATAATAATAATAATAATAATAATAATAATAATAATAATAATAATAATAATAATAATAAATAAATAAATAAATAAAATGTTTTAGTAATATCTAATTTATCACATTCTTCTTCAATTATGTAATTCTAACATTGGTCAACTCAATATTCCTTCCTTCATATTATTTCATATATATTTAATAATGTCTTTACATTTACTAATAAGTTCAATATATTTACCAAGGTTTTAACTTGGATGGGACATTATATTTATTTGTGACCATTTTGAATGATCATCCCTTCATGGTACATCCATTTAGTCATCAGCTTTAGTTCCTTTTTCATTTTCCAGAACTTCAGAATGACAATAGAAGAGAATATAAGTGACCAAGTCTTATATTACAGATGAAGTAATGATGGCAAGAGACATAGATATTGATGGTGATGGATCTCAGGGAATAAAACACATATGGGCACTCCTGTTGTTTTCTTGCAATGCATGATGTTATTTGGTTGATTATTATTTTACAGTTCATTGCATACTTTCTTAATAAGCTACATCTTCTGCTTCTTGCTATCCTCTCAGATGATCTATGACAGACTTAAAAAATCTGTTAAACTCAAACTCTGGACAAACTGCGAGACCCACTTCAAACAAATATTCCAGTGAATTAACAGAATTTACTTCCACTCAAGTTGAACAAAATATTAACTAACTTTAATCTATTTAGTTTTTGTTTTATAAACTCTATCCCTCTACTGTTCATTTTTATTTATTTTTGCTTTAATAGCTTTTTTAAGTAAATGATTAATATTATCATTTTTAGTTTAACTTATTAGTCATGAATTTTCCAAAATTTTATTGCATTTCTGCCAATGAGATAGTTACACATAATATGTCACAAATTATTTTATTTTTCGATTTATAATTTGGAATTACATTTTTCCCATTTACTTCAATTACCACTATTTTAATTTACATTATGTTTTTCATTATACCCTATTTTTTTTCTTTCTACAATATTAATTCTCTTTTAGAATTATATTATCAAAGATAAAAACAAGAGACCTGGTTCTGAATCTTAATTTAAAACTTAAATTATATTTTCATCAATTGTCCAAATCATCATACTCCATACGTAGAGAAAGGATGGACAAAATATAGACCGAATACATCATATTTATATATATATATATTAAAGATCATTTATGTTTTTTACACAAATGTGATCATGGATATCAATTGTCTCATCATCATCAACCATTATCAATCCACTGCAGGATGATGGTCTCTCCAAATTCAATTCATCTTTGCTGATCTTTAGCTTCTTTTCTCCATATCACTCCTGTACACTTTCTTATTTCATACATCCATCTCACATATTGTCTTTTTATCGGTCTTTTACAATCTCTTGGAATAGGGAACTTGGAATTCTGAGTACAAATCCCTTTTAATTACACTAAATTAAATATGAATAATATATATTTACATATATAATATGGGTACTAGTACATATAATACACTCCACCACTTAATGACACTAGTTTCCACCCAACACACATCAATATGCAGTTTTAGTAGCCTAACTTATGGTGAACATGACAACAGTGTTGTTGTAGCTGTAATAGGCCACTGATGGTGATGTATTATACACTTACATAATGGACCATTGTGTTGCAAAAGTATTCCTCAAGATAGCACAGTTGACCTACCACTACAGTATGATTTGATGGTAGCTGTATTTTAAGTACCCACAACTCTTAAAATATTCATTACTGCATAATTATGAGAAATCTTAATAGAAGTAGTAGTACATCATAAGAATTGTCAGTCATCACACATGCTTCCCTATGATTTGTAAGTGAACACAACTGCAAAAGGTCAGGTGAAAAAGCAGAGTTTGGTCGAGTTCATGTGAAAATGCATGGGTTTCATGTGATTCTGTGTGAGAAGAATAAAATAGCAATATCAAGTGTAAAAATGGCATTGAAGCTCAGTGAATTGCTGGCCACATATTTTTACTGTTTCTATACCAAATTTTTTATAATTTGTAAATAGATTTGTTTATTTTTTATTCAATAAATGTCCAAATTATTTAATGGAAAATGGTTGTTGTTATTTATATAATTGAAAACAAAACTAAAAACACTCTCCATCGAAAAACAAACTGTAGGTTTATTAAAAATGAAATGTTTAATGATTTCTTTAAAATCATAAAAATTAAGCAAGAACTTCTCTATAGCATAAATGTTAAAAGAATATTCCAAAAGTGGAAAATTAAAAAGCAAACCAATATCCTTCCACCATCTAAAAATAAAGAAGATCTTTCAGTAGCATAAATGTTAAAAAAAGTATATAAAAAATTAAACAGACGATGTTTTAAAAACAAATTAATCCCATTCCACCATAAAAACAAAGTGTTTGTTCATTAGGAAGCAAAGCAATCCCTTTCCACCATCTAAAAATATAGAAAAACTTTTCCGTAGCATAAATGTTAACAAAAAAAAAAAATAAAAAAAATAAAATAAAAATAAGAAAGACGATAATTGAAAAGCAAATCAACCCCTCTCTACTATCTAAAAACAAAGTGTTTGTTTATTAAAAACGAAATGTTTAAGTCTTTAGTAAAAAAAAAAAAAAAAACTATACTATTTTCGAAAAGTGTAAAAAACAAAAACAAAATACTGTATATATATAAAAAGTAATGTACAGAAATTTTTTGAAAAAATTAAAAAAGATCATATCTAAATGCATACAATTTATCGTAGTTTATCATATCATCAGTCCGTGAACATATATATTGATGTGCATTGGGTGAAAACCAATGCCATCAAGTGGTGAAGTGCATTATATGTACTAGTACAATATTATGTACATATATTTTAAAGGAATGGTTTTTTACATGGTATGATAATAGATTAGCTAGATCATCATATAGGGTAAGAGAGTTTGTCTATGTTCTCAGAATTTATATAGCCAAACAGCTTTTCATCTCATTCTTGCAAAATAGGATATTAATACCCAAAGATGTATCAAATTTCTATTCATATATTCATCTAGATGTTATTATCTTTAATTGCCATTACTCTCAGATTTCTAATTCAGGAAGAGTCTGCATAGTCATCTAGTCCAGAGTATATTAATATCATTTAATGTGTGGATATAAGCAAACATGTATGAAGATATGAGGGTATGTGTATTAAGGAAACATATAAAGTAATTTACTTAAAATAAATAAATAACTAAAACTTATGATGTCAACCTAAATATAACTTGTGTGTTCATAAGAAACATGTTCTAGTAAAAGATTATAATCATCCTCCTTAATCCATTCCAGGTTATAGATGGTAAGATTTGAGGGTTCTAAAACATCTTTTATGTTACTTATAAATTCTGTTTTTAGAAGGGCTGTTTCAGATTTAGAGTTTGTCGACTCATTTCTCAATACTAAATTTGATGTTTAAAAGCATAGATGGTAAATGCTAGATCAATTTAATTTCAGTTTTGGCAATTAGAGTTCCATGGGTGATGACTGTCTCCTCCTGATGTCACTTTGTGATTAGCAATGTATGTTTGGCTGTGTATATATATATATATATATATATATATATATATATATATATATATATATATATATATATATATATTGTAACCTTTGAAAGATATAGAGAGAAGGGGGGAGTAAAAAGAAGATGAAATGAATAGAAGAGAAAAAAAGTATGAGAAATGGAAGGAAATGAGAGAGGAATAGAATAGAAATGAGAGAGATGAAGAAAAGGAAATGATGATTATGAGGAGTTGATGATAAAGTAGAGAAGAGAAAAGAGAGAAATGATGAGGATGGGAAAGGAACAGAAATTGGAAAAGAAATGATGATGATTATGAGAGAGATAGAGATGAAGAGAGAAGAGAGATGATGAGTAGTAGTAGAAGAGAGAGATGAAGAGGAGAAAAAGAGAGAGAAGATGAAGAGAGAAGAGAGATTAGGAGAGATGATGATGAGGAGAGGAAGATGAAGAGAGAATGAAGAAAGTGAATAGAGACAAGTGAAGAAGAGACTTTTGATGACTCAGCTCAGTGGGGTTAAAAAAATTTAAAGAAAGAGATGATGATCCAGAGATGTATGATCAGATAGAGACCAAATCCAATACTAAGACAATTATAATGATCATGGCATGTTAATGATTTACTAAGATAAATTTTAAAATCATTAGCTAATAGTTATTGGAATCAGCCTACCATCAAACCACACTCTCTGAATAAGAATAAATGATACTTTGATTGGAAAGACTATTACATTAAATGTAAAACTAATAAGGCAACAAGAGCAAACAATCTCAGGGGTTTAAAAAAAAACTAAAACTCTTGTGCAAAATAAAAGATTATATAAAGTTGCCTATTAAAGAATTGCTAAGATGACTAAACAATTGTTATCTTGGCCGACCATAAAATAACTACCTTGTGGTTCAAACATGGACCAATAAACAAATCAAATATTAATTTAATAATTTTAATGAACCAATCTAAATTTAGAATAATAATGGCCTATTACTCAAGCAAGGAAAAGAGCAAGGGTTCTTTTTATGCCTTTCCTCGTACTCACAGACAACCTACTAAAGACCTCAAATGTAGATGGATTACAATTCTTAACTATAAGATGATGATAAACAATGTGCAGATAATGTCAGATAATGTGCAGCTTTTAAAATAATAATAAATACTCTTCTGAGGCATTAATTTTCTATATTTTTATATTGCATATTTTTAATCTAAGAAGATATAATGATAATTCAAAATCAATTATAAATGTGCATTTAATTAAGTATCTGATATAATGTAATTATCTGTTATGGTGATTCAGTCTCAGAATCACTTGAATTGGCATGGTTTTATACTTCAAACCAGTATCAAATATATTTTATAAACTTTAGCATATGTTTGTGAATTTCTGAATTGAAAATTTTTATGAACTGTGAAACTCAAGACAATAATATTTTCATATAAAGTAAAGCAAACAGAAACAAAACTTTTAAAATAATAATAACAAGGTTTATTATTTAAACAATGAAATAACGTGAAAGCTAAAGCATTCAACAGATATGCCATAAACATGCTAATGTGACAGACAATAAGATGGAATAATGACATCACATGCCCTCTCAATTCTCAAACACAAGTCAGAACTATAAGAAAAATATGGACCCATCTTTATCTATGCCTCAATTATATTTATATATATATATATATAAATAAGCCAGACTCAAGCATTTGGAACTAAGAGTGTGAAGCTTAAATACCTTCACATTTAATTCAATGTGAAGGTATTTAAGCTTCACACTCTTAGTTCAAAATTCTTGAGTCTGGCTTATTTATATATATAATTGAGGCATAGATAAAGATGGGTCCATCTTTTTCTTATAATTCTGACTTGTGTTTGAAAATTGAGAGGTCCATGTGATGTCATTATGCCATCTTATTTGCTGTCATGTTAGCATGTTTATGGCGTATCTTTTGAATGCTTTAGCTTTCACATTATTACAATATTATCTGTTTACGCTTAATAAATTTTATATATTTAAACAATGAAAAGAAAATCTTTACAATCAATTTTACCACAAGCATAGCCAACATGGCGCTGGAAACTTTTATTTACAAAATATTTTGATTTTGTTTTAAAATTTTATTTTTGTCTTACAAAAACAAAATAAAAATGATATGAACAATTTCTTTAGCTTCAATGACTGAATACCTATCCTAGATTCTTTTAAATGGGTTGCATTGCTAAATAAAGAGTATCTATAATAGCAAGCAAAGGCTATATAATACCAAATTCTAATCTCTTTTTAAACAATCAGAGATTTCAAATCTTTTAAAACTTAAATTTAAAATAAACTGAGTCTAATAATTAACAATTCTATTTCTTATTATAATTATTAGCATATTAACAATATGGTAGTGTTATCTAACAATCAGAATAACGCATAAGAAGCTTAAACTTATAATCCTGAGCTTAACACATGCTAAGTTGGTATAAGCATATTTAGCATATATTTAAAATATTATCAACAGTTATACTGACAGCACTAATTAAATAGCCTGTGATATGATTAAGCAAATCTTTTAGCTAATCTTAAATTAATTTAAATATATGGGTCACTCCTTCACCAGAGGTCATTTATACAATTAAAATAAATTTTGTCCACATAAAATACTACCATGAGTGTGTGTTAAAATGAAAGACCTAAAAACTTACAAATCTAGTGGTGAAAATCTGGATGACATTTTAAAATTAGTATGTGTGAATTGCCTCTTATACCATATGCATAATTTAACATACTTAAAATAGAAATAGATTATTGTTGGTTGCCTTGTGCATGATAAAATTATTATAGCAACATAATTCAAACATTGATATACCTATGGGCCTTAAAATAGTTCTCAAACAAGCATATCTTGTCATAACAAACCTAAATACAACATGCAACATCACCTACTCTGGTGGAATTTAGCATTAATTCATCATGAATGATAGGCCAAAAATATAAGAACACATATGCTCTGCAGAGCTGGATAAGAGTGTGGTGACTTTCAAATATGCCTAACTTTGAGGCAGAAAACATGATGCCTGGACATTGTCTACAGTACATCAAGAACAGGAAAGATGCACCAGGAAAGCATGATCGTCTTCTCATGGGATTCCAATGCTTGTAAATGTGATTATGATCACTGAAAAATTCAATATAATAACCCTCTATGGACACAAGCACTATCAATTTATGGAAATACAATACTATAAGGATGGAGGACCTTGTCTACTTCATAAAGCAAACTTAAAATTATTAACTAATCCCAACTCTGTGAGGCTAACAAATACTAATGACAAGATATAGACTTCACCTGAATTAACTAAGTTATTCCTAAGAAATTTAAAATAATGACATGTATATCTAATACAAAAACCAATAAAGTAAACTGTGTCAAAACAACTACTATAAGAAATACTTTAAAATTAAATGCATATAAAATTCAAGGCAAGTCACAATGCACACATAATAAGATATTCAATACTAAATATAGTGACTAGTATGGACTTTTAAAAGATTGCAAATTAAATGTGAGAATATTAATTTTCAATGCATATAAAAAATACTTGCCATTATTATTTATATAGCATTCATAAAACAAATGAATGGAAACTCTCTGATAAACTTTTTGGCTGGTTTAAAATGAAATTGAGTGACACATCCCACATATAATAAACTAAGACTGTGATATTTAATTCTCTATGAATGAAATTATCAAATGAACTTAATTTGTAATATGCTCAATAAATATAAATAATAGCATATAATCGACCTGTGAATAGCAGAATATCAATCTCCTTATTCTATACCCCATTAAAAATTAAAATTGTTACATTAGTTTACCTGTTATACTTATGCCAATAATTTTATACATATTTTAAAACAAATAATATAGCATAAATATTTCTCTGGTTTCCTTATTTTTTTTAAAAAACCAATAAACCACGGATAGTAATAATAATAATAATAAAAATAATACAGTAACTCGGTACATGGTTTCAGCTCCATACTGGCTTTCCATTCTAGATAAGTAGATAATTTGTTGAGAATAACTTTATTTGATGATATTCGAAGCTCTAATCAAAATGTTCATAAGCATGGCAATGAATGTTAATAAAAATGAAACATGTTTTAAATAGTTCTTCCAAGACATATTAATTCCTTCCTTTAAAGATATACTAAATATTAAAACATTAAAATAAAAAGATAGGCCGGCATTAAAAAAAAAAAAAATTCTTCAGATGATAATATTTTATAGCATCCTGGGTTTAAATTCATAATAATATTGCTTTCTGATTTTTAATTCCATTTTTTTTTTAAAAGAATGCATTTCTTTTCTTTTTTATATAAATAAATAACTTTTAAATTATTTCTCATATAGCATTTTGAAATTTTTATTTCCAAATAACCTTTACTTCCCATTGCTTAGCATAAGACATAACTTATTTATTTTTTAATGTTCATATTTTCATCTGTTTTTCAATTAGCTAAAATAAACCACTTTCATTTCAGGTCAAGATATAAACAACAAACTTTTAAGATACACTGTTATTTGAAAATTCATCCTTATTTAATGACATTCTATAATATTTTGTCCAACTATTTTTGGAACAAGATAATTAATATATCGTATTCAATACCTTGCAGTTGAACACTATGCAAAATCAATAAAATTATACTAACGCTTGGCAGATACAACTTATTCTTCCTGAGTTTAGCACAGTACATTTATTTCTTCTAAATTTATTTTAGAAATAAGTATTATTAAAAACATGAAAATATTTTAAAATCAATATCAAGTATCAGGAATAAAATTTAGACTTAATGACAGCTTTAAATATATTGTTATACAAGGAGATTGACACATTTTAAAACTATAATATAGTTCACTATAATGTCTTTCATTTCTCCTGCTTTATGTTTTATTTAATTAAATAAATAATGAGTATCCTCCAGCTAAAATAATTCAGTACAACAAAGTAATGTAGCCATGTACATATTAATAATTTCAATTTTAATTTAGGTTTCCATTAGATAAAAGATATGCACTACTTATATAAGATAAGAAATATATAACTTCTTATAAACATTTTATTACTATGGTTTCAAATTCAGACTGAAAGTTGATATCAGAAACTATTACCTGTTAGCTTAGCAGTTTTTCATACTTGTAGAACAATTTAAAATATTTTATTTAAACATACTTTTTTTAACAAAATAATAACTTTAAAAAAAATTGCAATTTTTTTTTATTTTAAAAAGAAATTTATAATTAGCCACCCAAGAACACACACCAAACTCTCCAACACCTATTTATATCTGATAAATTCATTACTCTGCCCACTCATCAACCTCTTTTTAAAACCAATCAAGTTTGATATCTAACACTTCTGACAGATCAGCTGAAATTGATTGCGGATGTAAATTGATCTAACCATCTGAAAACGATGTGGTCATTAACAGTTTATAAACAAAAGTTAATTTTTAACTATTTTATGCAACACTCTAAAATAAATTTTAAATTAAATTAAATAAAACAAATATAAGAATTAGAAATAGTTATATTTATCAAAACTTTTAAACATTTAGTTTTAACAATTTTACTCATTCATTAGTTTTGAATCAATACTACAATTAAATTATTATTGATTCCCATAGTCACATATCTTTGCATAAGTGTATACACACTTCCACACATGAATGACCTAATTAGCTTGAACCCTACTAGCTAATTATAATTTATTTTAAAACTACAAAAATAAAATATTACTGAATATTAAATTCAAAATAACTTTATAATTTAATGGCCAGTCTAAATTATACCTTTTCAATATTATTACACTGCTTTAAATAAAATTTACAGATTATTTTAAAACTAATTTAATATTATTTATTTCAATCTATCCACAACATCTGTTTATTACAATTTAGCCACTAAATGAATTAAACAATGGTTACTTTACAATACATTTAATATTATTTATCAATTCACAAATATTTATGACATTTCTTTCAAGTGAACTAACTATTTTACATCTCTCATTAAACTAATTACTACATGTTACTATTGAAATATATAATTATTGAAATTTTTACATTTAGTCCTATAAATACCCAATAATTATTGTAACATTACATAATATTATCCTATACTATTTATTAACTAATTTACTTCTATTTTTATCATTAATTTATTTTAAAATTAGAAATAAAAAGTTAAGCTAATGGCCACTTCAGCACCTTTTGGAACCAAGTGAAGTTTCACACACACACACACATATATATATATATATATATATATTGTACTATAATAAAGATCCAAATGTTAAAATATCAAAAATCCAAATGTTCATTGTAACATAAATAAACTGATCAAAAGGATTATAATATATTATTTAATTAAGAAAAGATTCAAATATAAATATTTAGCTTAATAAATGAAAAAAAAAATGGTAATAGAATTTTTATCAAAGAGAAAAGAATTATTTAACCTGAGTAGTGGCTATTAAACAAAGATCAGACTGAGTTATCAATCATATTAAGGGTCATTGGATTAAATGAAACGTACTCCTGGATAGTAGCTAAATAGCCATAAGGTCATAAATATTAAAATGATGAGTAGGAATAAATTAAACATATTTCTATAATTAGATTTCTCAAGATATCACAATATCAACAATTATAAACAAATTATTAATAACAACTATTATAACTCAGGTATATGAAAATCAAGTGAGGTGAGTACACTGGTAACTCAATCAAATATCTCTCAATATATCCAACTGTAGATTTTACTCACTTTCATTTCTTGGTTTTATGTTAAGTGCATATTTAAACAAATACCAAATGAATATAGTCTAGCAGGGTGCCACTAGATTATCTGAATCTAGACACAGTTATATATAATAACCTTTTCACATGTACCGGGTTTGAATCCCATTTTGCTACTTTATTTCTAATAAAAATGGAGAATTTTGCTTTTTAGAGTCATATCACTGTATGCACTAATATTTAGATAAGCATAAAACATCCTTAAACCAAAGTGGAGTATATAAAATTCATTAGACATAAATCATTTCTCAGATCTTAACATAATCAATGTGTTTCATTATTTTATACATTTTACTAGCTCAGATTATATTATTAATTTAGGATAGCAATTCACTCATCCTTGCATGAAATAGATGATGGGATGGTGGTTATAATAATACAAAGAAATCACTAAATACTATGAAATCAATATTTATTTATGGCCTTTAAACATTTAAACAGCTCATTAATTAAAACATGATGATGATGATGATGATAATGATAACGATAATGATAATGGTTAATCACAGATTTAGGACTAAGCCTAATCATAAAACCTAATTCTTAAAGAAATTCATAACTATTGCTAATCTTAGCATATTTAATCATATCTTAAATAACCAATATTCAACCATTGATGATAAATGATCACAACCAATAAAAAAAATACTCTCAATGAAATATATATGTCTCATTTAATAAAACAAATTAACATTTATTAATGCATTACTAATATCTACATGAAAATTTATAGATTAACATGAAAATTGATATGAATAATAATAATAATAATTGATTATATTGCAATCTTTTGATTAATTTCAAGTTCTTACCCCTTTCCCATCAAAGATGTAATGTTTATTAAATTGGGTAACCAATTTGTTAAAATGTTCCATCCACAAGAAAAGTATTTCATAAAAATATTCATTCATTGGCACACATACTTTATCATCTAACATGAAAGCAGAATGAATAAAAATAAATGTTAGTAAAATTGGAAAGAGCAAGTTTTTCAGAAACAAGTTTTAAAGTATCTTTCTATCCCCCTCCCTTCTACACTCTGAAACCTATACTTTGTTAAAAACAAAATAATTTAATATTTTAATACTGCTTATTCCTTCACATTCACTCGCAATTATACACAGGTAAAGTATTATTATATATGTGTGTGTTTTTATCCCCATAATAACAAAATAATTATTTAGAACAAAATAATAATAAAAAATGTGTTACATATTAATAACATTTCATAACTTTAAGTACATCTAAAATTGTTATTAAGAAATTCTTGGTTTCAATTGATCTTGGTTGTTTTAAAAGTTCTTTAAACAAAAATATACCACTCTGTTGCTAAAATTTTACTAAGTCTTTGATATTATAAAGAAAATATATAAAAAAAATTATACTACCAGTTCTTTGCAGGACCTTCCAATGAGTCAAATTTATCTTGTTCAATGTCTATATTTTGCATCTACCATTTCTGTTTTTCTTTGGAACAATCTCTTTCTTGAGGTGTATAATTATTTCATGATGATGATTCCATTGAGGTTATTTGCCTTAGTGGACAATTTGGAAATCATTATATTAACTTTTCTTCTCTTCCTGGCAAGCATGATTCTTTTAGTGGATGAAGTACAGCAGTTGTTTTCACGTTTATAAATTTTCTGGGTTTAAACTCAGTTACTGGAACAATTAATTGGACTTGATGATTTAATATTTATCAGTAGATTTTCCTGATCACCTTCAATGCAGGTGAATGTTTTCTTCTTTCTATTTAAAAACATCTTATTTCTCTCAGTCAGTTGAAACGTGTAGAATATTATTTTTTAGTCAAGACATCTTTTCTTTCCTATATGATGTGCTGGCTGGATGGTCTGGTCAACAGACGAGACATATATTAATTTTTCTTACCCCACCATCCTTATATTTTCAACATTCAAAACTTGATATAAAAATGATTAAAAAAAAAGGTTATCTAGCAGAATTAAAAATGCTTGTCTGCTTTAGTTTCAATAATTTTAAAAGTCTCTATAACAATATCAACTGATTTTCCAGACTGCTTTTATATCTGATTTTTATTTCTATTTTTGACCAATTCATTTTTAGCTGGAAAGTGCAATGTTTTTTAGGAACAATAAAAAAATATCACACACCTGGTTTTCAGACTTTTGTTTTGAAGGAAAAAAATAGACAATCCTTTTTTACACCTATGTAACATCTCAAATTTTGAGCTTCTTTCTTTTGATCTGAAGATGGGACATCTCTAAAATTAGACTTCTCACATCATCTCTAAGTTTTAACAGAAAAACAACCCATATAGTACAAACTGTTGAACAAAAAAAAAATAATCTAACAGATTTCTCATTTTTCTTTTAATATTCAATAAATAAAAATGTAGTTTATGTATGCAATGTACACACACACACACACATTCAAATTATTTATAAACTGACATTAAAATAACCTAATTGCTAGCTTCGTAATTATAACACTAATATTTAAAATTAAATCCTTAGCTTTTAAATCCAAATAACAATTATGGAAAAGTAAAATAGAGAAAGAATAAAATATTAAAATTTATCAAGTGTAGGTTAGTTTTAAAGAAAGTTAAAATGTTTAATATTTGAAATATAAAACAATTAAATAGCTTACACATACATTGCCTATATATGTGTAACTTTGCTTTTTATCAGAAAAATTAAATATTGAATAGTTTAAATGTGTGTATTACCTTTCTATCAACACACAAACAATAAAGAATATAATTGTTGACCCACTCTCTTTCTGTCTAAAGCTTTTAGAACTTGATCTTGTAGGGTTTTAACTTGGATGCCCTGCAGCTTCCTTTTTATATAAAAATGTGATGATGATTTTTGTTTTACATTTTCTTACATGCACATTACTATTATAAATTTAGTGACTAAATTGTAATGGCACAATATATATATATATATATATATATATGTATATCTATATAGTAAAAATATTGTTCTTATTTCACATATATATATATATATATATATATATATATCTTGTGAAATAAGAACAATATTTTTACTATTAGATATACTGAATTAAAGTTAATTCAATCTCTGGCTTAAAGTTAGAAACAATTTGGAAATGTCGAATAATTTAAATATAATTATGGATATTTCACTTTAGAATTTTCCAGTTAGCTAGATTTGAATCTATATACCATTTATTTTTTTACTAAATATAAAAGTGTTATTTCCATGAATATTTAACTTTAATGGCAATTGAATTCTCTATTCAAACTGCAAGTTCACTTTTAAGGTTTAACTTTATGAAGGTTGTTCATTCGATGAGATTCTTTTGTCTGATCTTTGAGAAGTTAGTTGGTGTTTATATTTCCTAATAATTAAAATGAGGATATTCGGTGTAAGCTGATTTTTGATAACTTACTAGCAGGTTCTTGGTTATGAGTTATGATTTAGATTAATTATGTATATTTTTATTATTGATTGTATAGACATATACAATGTATTAATAACTAAAAATATTATTTCTTTCTTTAAATAATTTTTCCTTGTTTACTTGTTTTAATGTATCTGATCATATCACACTCATATTGCTATAATGTATAGGAGTCACATCACAATTTATGAGGTGTTTTTAACAAATACTGTTCATACATAAAGGTTTTATAGTTTAAGTAAGATGTGTATTTATCGTAAAATAATTATTGATTATTTAATTGGAGAAAAATAATTAATGGTTTCTCAGTTATAATGTTTGTGATTAATCTCATTTTTTTATTGAAATTAATTTTGCTTCATTTTCATTTATTTGATCTTGGATTCAAATTAGACAAAGAGTGATAATAATGGTAATTGAGGGATGTAACACTAACCCATAGACCCCCCCCCAGTAAAAAGTGTTAAATATGAATGATATTAATTTTTTATTTTTTACTGTTTCTCATTTAAGGATTGATTTAATATTTTAACTTAGTGTTTAGCTTTTTTGGTGGTTTTCTGATTTCATTTAGGTGATATTTTGGTTTATCTTTAAATGACTTTTCTCTGAAAAAATATATTCTACTTTTTTTTGAATATATTGATCTAAATTTATGCATAATAACTAACACATTATGTGGTGCTAGGATTTTGATCACTTAAGTTTATCTATACTCAGGAGTAATTTTTACACAATATATCTTTAATTCATATATTTGATAGTATTAGGTATAATGTATTTATAGTTTTATTTATTCCTAATGTAATGGTATACCAAAAACATTTATACCAGAACAACTGATGAGAGACGCAGCTAAGTTTCGCTTTGGATAACTTGTGCATTAGTTTAAAGATAGGTCTGTTAACTAGAACCTATCCTCTTTTTTTTTTTTGAGACATAAATGGATTTTCTTTGGTATCAGTTAAATTAGAAAGTTGTCAATTATTTGGAAATGAAGCAACACATTTGAATAATCAGTCTACGTTTATAACAATAACTGTATGTTTCATTATTTATTCTAGAAATAAGATTCTAATTTATTACTAAAATTTAATTTTCCAAATATATCTTCAGACATAAATTTTATAATGTTCATCCTTCCCTTTGTGTTTCTATCAGTCAATATAATTCAGGATCCTAATTACTAGTTACGTTGATTTAAATTCATACCCTGCATATTTTTTTTTGAATTAAAATGATTTAAATTTATGTATACATACACATTTTTAAGCTACAACACTAAAAAATGGAGTTATTCCACATGGTCATAGTCTGGCTTTCATATCCTGAGGTCTTAATACTATGTGGCCATTTTTATTATTTGCTTTTTAAGAATTTGTACTGACAAATTTAATGAAAGTGAAGGGGACCTCATAAGTGTTACCCAGTTTATGGAACATAAAGGATTTTTGATTCCTATTGTGTGATATTTAATATATGTTCGAATTTTGATTTTAATGTTTGCTTTCTTATTATTTTTGTCATGTTTTTGGCCTTTTCGATTATTATATGACATATGTCCATTTTATCTTTTCTTCAATCAATGGATATTCCCATGAGTATAAATATATGTTATTGGGAAAGAATTACAGTTAACTGAAATGTTTTTTTTTTTCTGATGGTTCTTTGAATTTGTGGTTATACTCGAATCCTGATCGTTTGAATATTTTTTTAATTTAATGAATTGGTTTATCATATTGGTTTGGAGGATACTGGCTTTGTTTTGAACTGCTATAGGTGATTAGGTAGTGTGAGAATTCATTTATTCTTTCCTTGGGTCAAAGGTATCTTATTACTCTTATATGCTTGAGGCATATACTCTCTTTCATTACTCGTTTTAAATTAATCTCTATTCTAATTTAATTTTCTTGGCATCAATTCCATTGACAGTTTCTAAGATAAGATTCAACTTTTCTGTTGTTGTTTCTGGATCATATTCACAAAGGCTTACAATTTTGTGATTTTTGATTTTGTTTTGTTTTTTTACTTTATCTAATTTTTGTCTTCTAGATTTTTAATAGATTGATTTACAGAATTGTTGATGCTTTCTATTTGATTTAATATGATAATATGATTTTCAAGAAAAATTTCAATACTGTTTTTATTTTGCCTCATTTCTGGTTCCATCAAGTTTTGATTCATGTTGAGGCACAGATACTCATTTTTCATAGATTGAAATTTCTTCTCATCAGAATTTATTTTAGTGTCTTGTTTTTTTTTTAAAGATGATTTACTTATATATGCATATATTCTATTCATACACTAAAATCCTTTTGGTAGTCTTTCTGATTTTGATGAACTTTACATTGCCAATTTTCCTATTCCCTTTTCACTTCTATACATCTAATATCAATTTTTCTTTCAATTTTTCTTGCCAATTCTATAAATCTTTTTTCAAATTTACAATCGTTTTTTTTCTATGACTTTTTGCTGTACTTAGGATACTTCTGTTTTGATTTCAATTTTCAAGTTGTCCATCCTTTCAGATATATTTTCTATCTTTTTAGACATTTGTTAGATCATTTATTTTATTTTACATAAATTTATTGTCATATTATTCACATTGAATTATATTTGCAGATGATCTGCCTTGATAAATGCTTTCATATCATCTATCTTGGCAGATACTTTTTGTTGATCACTTTCGAACATATATTGCATCATTATCATTATGTGATTAAGTAATATATCATTTGTCTTTACTTTATCTTCCTCTTGTTTTTCTAAAAATTTAGTAAATTTTGGAGATTGAACAATTTTTTCTGTGGTCCACATAGATATCCTAATGTTCTGTTTTATTTCTAGATCTTCTAAAATAAAAAACTCCATTTCTTCTTTTTATATCTCACATTTTACTTCAATTTCAATTTCTTTTTCATTATTAGTTTCTCATCATACCATTATGACTTTGCTTCTTGTAATCACCTATTTTCTTATTTATTTTAACTTATTGTAGTAAATAATTTCAACTTTTAACTCTGATAAATATTTCTTATACCGAGGGACAACTTGGTAATATTCATCGTCACTAATTTTCACTATCCTTGGCAAAAAAAAAGTTACAAAAACTGTTATTTTATTTGACATTTTGTGTTTACTATTTCATCCCTTAATATTAAACCCTTTTAACCCATTATCTACATGCTATTATACACAACTTTTAATCATGTGTTTCAATATTCATGTGCAATATGTCATATCAAACAAAAATTTTGTAAAGAAATATGTTTATGTTTTATTATTTTATTATTGAAATTATTGAATTGTACTATTATATAAAATTTGATTACTTTGTGACTGAATGTATTACATATAACAGAGTGTGATATTAATATAAAAGTCTAGGCTCCATTATTGATTGTGCCATATGTACAAGAATGTGTCTTGAATCATAATATTGATGTGTTTCAATGCCGCACAATTGGTCATGCCATATGCAATGAATGGGTTTTTACATGGCCTAATAATAGATTATCTAGGTCATCATAATAATTAAGAGAGTATATCTAGGTTCATTGCATGTATGTACTCATGCCTGCTTTGATCTTATTTGTGGGAGATTGGATATTAATATTCAAATATGTATCAAGGTCTATCCATATACTCAACTCACTCTTATCCTTATTTTCCATTATTTACAGATTTCTAACTCAGAGATAGTCTGCATGGTCATCTAGTTCTGGTTTATATAGATATCATTTAATGTGTGGGTATGTGTAAATGGGTATGTAGGTATAATGATATATGAGTGTCTGAATACATATGTAAATGTGTGACAATATCATGACAAATTGAAAAATTAATACAGATAGTGTAACGGACCAATGGCCCACCCTCAACCATTTACCTAAATTCATTCCACGGTATATACTGAAACAAGAATCTGGCCGTCCATGGAAAATTAAAAAGATCCTGCAATACTACAGCCAAAATAGATCTATACTACCATTCAACCCGCATTCATTTGATATTACATACGGGATCCATCCAATTTTCATGTCAATCTATTAGATTCCCAGAATTCAAACCCAGTCGCAATCTGAGTAGTTACTCTGTTCAGGTATAATTTAAAAGTATATATCTAGCCAATGTGGGCAATGACTTGACATTATGGTTCATATAGTACACTTATTAAGTACCTATCACATGTATGTTTCCATATCAAGAGATATGTAAATTCAGTGATGTATTGTCAACAAATTACATACAACCCTTAATGTAAGATCAATTTAAATTAACAAATTTATTTTAACTTAATATAACACATTTAAATATATAAATATATACCTTTAAACAACATAAATATGATTTTTACCACTTCCACCTAATCTCATCCAAACAAAAACAAAAAAAAAATACATAAAATAATAATATCATCAACTATGTGTCAGTCTTGGTATACATCATCATCTACCTTTCATGCCATCATATAATAAAAAAAAATTACGATCATTAATACTATCTAAACAAATGATATTATTTATATGTATATATTTAAATTCAATAAATAAATAAATATGATATCATCATATTAATATACAAATTATTGTTTTGTAAATATACTTGAATTAATGGGTTTGTTTGTGACTATTATCAGTTATGAGAACTGGAATTGCCATCAATTGCTTAAATTAATCATATGTACTTATAAGTAATGGTTAGTATGCAACTTGTTAGTAAGTGGTTAATGTGGGTTTGATTAATAATTTACTTTGTTACTAAATGTTATGCCTTTAATGGGTCAAATAGTAAGTCTTACCTTCCTATATACTCATTTCATCATAGTCCAATCCTTCTTTCTCTTCTAACAAAAACATCTATATTTTTTAAATTTCTAAAATACATTTTACATAATGAAATGCATACATTTAAATTCTTTCGGTACTTCCAGCTCAAAAAAAAAAAATCAATATGGAAGTAAAAAAAATAAAGGATAGAAAACCTTACAAAATTTATAACATCAGCATGTCAACCACAACAAACAAACAGTTACATATCAACATACATTTATGAATGATTCTGTAAACATCTTGATCAACATGAGTATTTTCTTTTAAATGGAAAAATTTATTATAAATTGGGAATTTTCAGCATCTCTTATATTTGCTTCATTTTTCAAATTAGTGCCTTCAACGATTTATCCATCTCCCACAAGCTGAACAAGTAGTTTGGATAATCCTTCATTTAGCAACTTTTACAATTGATCTATAAAACTTCACGTAATATTTGGTAGCCATTGTATACATATATATGTGATGGTGGGAATTCACACCTATAGATCGTGTTCATTGCTCTCTTCAAAACCATCTGAGTTGCCTTGACCTTTTACAAGAGTCTTTAGCACGCCTGCATCATTCTTACACTATTATATATATATATATATAATTTTTATATCAGCAGTGAGTACGTTATAGCTATATGATAAACAAAACATGATTAAAGTCAATCTTTGGATAATAAACGTTATTATGTCTACATTTTCAACAGTCCTAGAATTATCAAATGCTTGATTATGTGAATAAATATCTTTTCACATGTCTTATAATGAATAGTTCAATAGGCTTATAAATAAAATAAAAAAATCTTGGTGCATATTATGCTTTAATCAACAGATTATAATTTATTTAGTTTTTTAATTTCCATTGTTCATGTAAAAGTTCAATTCCAATGGAAGCATAGTAATATTCCTCCATTTCAGTTTTATTTTTTTTCTTTCTACATGTATATCAAATTAAACAACTTACAGTTTTATGCATCCTTGCATGTCCAATATTCTTTCTTTAAAATGTTGAGAAATGTTTTTTTTTACCAAAATATAGTTTGCAAATTATCTGACTTGCTATCATTAACGAATAAAGAAAAGAAAATCTTGGGTATAACTTTTTCTATACATGTTTTTAATTTTTCCAGCCATTAGAGAAAAAAAATAGTTGTTGTTGTTATGGTTATTGCATACATTCTATCAGGTTTTCTCTCCCCTTTCGCATTACAATACTAAATTATAAAATCGGCTTTTTTCTTTCTTTACAAAACTTTCTCAACTGTTTGAACAATATCGTTTTGTCAAAGGTTATTTTAAAATATTAATAAAATGAAATTTAGTAACAAAATTTATGATTTTGTTTCAAGCATTTCCAGTTCATTAAACTACAATATAATTTTTTTCATACCATTATATATCATCAACTTACACTGTTCAATAGATGTATTAGCTTTTATAAATCAATACATCCACGTATATATTTATGTTCAATGCATTTAATGGTAAGGATAGGGATGAGAACTATAGCAATCCTTACAATAGATACAAATGATAGTTTTTAAATATATATATTTAGTATGTTTATTTACAGTAAGCATAAATTTAGTAATAAAATTTATAACAAAATATAACTAATTTAATTTAACATCGATGGATATTCTCTGATTATGTTTATTTTAAATTATTGGTCAAACCCCTTGCTACCATCAGAGAATATTGTCGAAATTAACACAATAGAACCTTATATTACAATTTATGATTATTTAAATCATCCTTGCTTGCTAAATTATTTTATTAAAATTATAATTTCATATTACTTTCACTAATTTGATAAATTAATTCACATTAATCATATGCTGATGATGATATGGAATCCTCTTGCTATAGTGTTTGATTATGATAAAGACAGGAAAGACCATTTACACTAAAAATAGTTAGTCAGGTACACCAAAACAATTAACCCAAATGACCAGTACTAAAACTGAAAGACAAATAATGGTGTCACTGTACAAATGTTGGCAATTAATATATATTAAGGTAAAATTTTACCTCTCCCTTGATAATCAGACCTATAAACAAGTAAGTTCTCATCAAAACCAATTTTTTATTTTAATTTACAATAAAGCTAATAATATTTAACCCTTCTATTAAGTATCAATAACTTATACCCCTCTTCCATCCATGTTAAAGAAAAGAGATAAATAAAGTAATTTACATAAAATAAATAAATTATTAAAATTTAAGATGTCAAACGAAATGTTACTTGAGAGTTCCTAAGAAAAATGTGCTAGTAAATATTATAGTCATCCTCTTTAATCCATTCTAGGTTATTGGTAGTAAGATTCAAGTGTTTTAGAACTTCAGTTAGGTCTCTTATAATTTCTCTTCTTAAATAGCCTGATTTGAGATATAAAGTTTGCCAATTCATTTTTCAATAGTAAATCTAAGATTTCACAACATATATGATGGATGATAGGTTGATTTTATTTCAATTTTTGCAATTACAGATCCATGGGTGATAACTTTTTCCCCTGATGTCAATTTGTGATTAATAATGCTTGGTTGTCTGTTTTTCTATTTATATATTTTGTAGAATCTCTTGAGTGAAGTAAAATCAATATTTTTACTATTAGATATCCTAAATTAACATATGATTGTTGGCTAAAAGTTAGAAAGGCTTTGAAATGTCTAATAATTTGACTTTAATTTTGCAGATTTAGCTTTAGAATCATTCAGTTGGCTAAATTTGAATATATAAGCTTTTATTTCTTTACTGAATATCAAAAGGGTTGTCTCCATTAATATTTCAGGTAAATCATAGCTGAATTTTTAATTCAAACTGTAAGTTCGATTTCTACACTTAAACATTATACAAATTGTTGAGCTGGAAAAGATTATTTTGTTTGGTCTTTGATAAGAAGGTCGGTGTTTTTTTTATATTTTCTAATTACTAAAATGAGGATATTATATGTAAGATAATTTTTGATAACTCTAACTACCAGATTAGTGGTGATAATTTAGATTAATTATGCATGTCATTATTAGTGATTATGTATATATTATATTAATAACAACAAAAATATTTATTTATTTTCTTTAAATAATTTTTGTTTTTTACTTGTATCTAATCTATGCATTCATATTTCCCTCATATTATTATTATAATGTAAAGGAGTTACATCACAATTGATGATATGTTTTTAACAAAGGTTTGCATTTGTCTATATTGTTTATGGTTTAATTAAGATACTATTTATCATAAGAATAAATTACATGGTTAATTAATGAGAGAAAATAATTAATGGTTTCTTAGTGATAGAGTTTATGATAATTATTTTTATTGAAATGAATTTTAATTCATTTTCATTTATTGGCCCTTTAATTAAAATTAGGTAAAGCTTGTTTTAATGGTACTTGAGGGATGTAAGGCCACACACACACACACACACACACACACACACACACACACACACATATATATATATATATATATAATATATATATATATATATATATATATATATATATATATATATATTGTAACCTATAAAAATGAGCAAATAATTAAATTAAAATCTACCATGCACAAGCTTGGGGACAAATGAGAGGAATCATGGCTTGTATGTCTTTAAAGCACTTTAAGTTTTCACTTGTGGGTATATGGCTTATCAGGGAGCCACTAGGTTATCTAAACCCAGACACAGTTACATTATATATCTACTTATAAATGGACCTGGTTTGAACCCATTTGTAACATTATTTGTAATAAGATGTAGGATTTTGTATTTTAGAACTATATCCCATTTGTACTAATATTAAGAAAAACAAAACATCCTTATGTTTTAGTTGTGCATATAAAATTATTAGACAAATTATTACTTAAGATTTTAATATCATAAGTGCATATTTAACACTCTCACAAGTCTTTCTGCCTCATATTAAATACTGTAGGCTTATCAGTTCATCTGATGAGCTTTGATGGTAGTCATTTTATAATGGTTTATGAATGATAAGTAAGTGCAATGATAACCATTATTTATCCTTGGCTATTAAACACATTTATTTAGACTATTGATTAGAAACATGATGAAGATGATGATGATGATGATGATTATAATGATAAGTCCAGCAACAATTAATCTCACAACATAAAATTTAGCTTTTACAAACATATAATTATTTGCCTAAAATATTATATTTAAATGGTGCATTCACAATTAATATTCACCAGTGATGATGAATGATCATAATTAATCTCACAACTGAAAATTCACCTTTTACAAACTTATAAATATTTGCTTAAAATTTGTGCATTAACAATTGATATTCACCAGTGATGATGAATGATCATAATTAATAAGACAAAGAATAACTCATAATAAAGATATACACCTCTTTTAATAAAAAACAAATTAACATTTATTACTGACTGATAAAATATACATAACATTAAAATGCATATATAAATATTATATAAATAATAATGAAAAATTGTTTATATTTAAATCATAACATTAATACTGAAAATCTTCCCCAATTTTTTTTAAATAAAAGTAAACTCTGATGTTCATAGCATATAGTAAATGTGTGTATTAATTTGTACAGTGAATAAGTCAAATTTCTATATCCCAAAAAAAAAACATTTCATAAAAAAGTAAACACTCTATATATGCTCATAATTGCCTATTGCTTATGACAGATATATTTTTACCTTCATAAATTTATATAATATTAAAAAATAACTAATTAGAGAAGGAATAGTCAGATTATAAAGATGAGAGTATTTACAGAAATAAGCTTCAAATTACAACTCTCTTTTTTTACCAATGAAGGTCACTCACCATTTTTAAAAAAATCCCATTCTCTTAATGTTAAACTTTCTACATTCATACTCAATAAATATGCATGTAAAAGTAAGCATAATTGTATTACTACATGTGTGTAAGTGTTAATCCCCTGTATGAATAAAATATTACAACATATTTCATAATTTTGAATTAATATATAATAATACATTTTATGAAATAAATACACATATAAATGATTAAATGTAATAATTTTAAGCAGACATATTATCAAGAGAACAATATTTATTATATGACAAATCTTCTTTACTCAATTTTTGGTTTAGATTCAGAGATTTAAAAAATAAATAAATGGATTTGTTATTAAAAGGATTTGTTAATAGTCATTGATAGAAAAATATAATTAAAAGTCATATTGCCAGTTTTTTAGTTTTCTTGAGGCACACATTTTGCAAGATATTAAATTCAGCTTGTTGAAAGTTATTAATTTGACAGCTGCCACACATCAATATGTAAAATGTGTATATTTAGCAATTATAGTGGTTTACTGAAACAGTCCTATTTTTTTCTTGGCTTAGGAATTTCTTTTACTGCAATGATGATGGTAAAATCACTTGCTTCTATAGGAATCATTGAACACTGAAGTACTTTCTTCATTTTTTCTCAGTATAATTACTCTTAATAGACCATGAGTATTTGCTATTTTTCATATATTTGGCCTTCCCCTTTGGATTTGAAGTCAATAAATGGTATAAATGAAATAGCATGGTTTCAGAAATTTTAACATTTTAACTTCTTCCATTCATTTTATATTTAATGGTGAGCAATCAGTTTCTTTTTTTTATTTCTTTAGCAATCAGTCATAAGATGTTTAATACTTTGGGTTTAAAATCTACAGATGTGCGTGGGTTGATGGTTAGATTGGCACCTGGATAAATGTGTTTTTTTCTAGCTCATCATTATTGCCATAGAAAACTTTTAAACAAAATCTGATTTCTATCTTCAGCAATTTAGTTTATTTCTCCCCTGTAATTTAGTTTATTATCCCCACCAACAGAATTATTGTCAGGTTTTTATAGAAGCTAGTTTCTTTCATGAACTCTCAAACAACAACCAATGGTTTTCATTAATTAAACCATCTAATTAAGACTTTCAAAATTGTCAAGTTTTTCTAAAATTAATTGTTGAGACTGGTCCCTAAAATGATCTGTATTATTAGTTAATTTCAATGACCATTTCCTCATTTAAAATTAAACATTATCTCTGTCTTTTTATTAATCTTTGAACTAAAGAATGTCAGCTGGACTGTCAGCTGGTTGCTTTGAAACATTTTAAACATACACAAGAATAATTGTTCTTAAATAATTTAACTGTTTTAAAACAATATAGCTTTTTCATAAAAAATATAAAATGATTTTAGATTAAAACTTTTCTTTTAATATATGTATCCAAATACAAACACACTCTCAGATATTCAGACATTCAAAACATGCATATTAAAAATGATCTGAATGATTTTAAAAATTATAACTCAAAATTCAGAAAATAAATTAGTAAAACAATTAGAATTAAATTATTATTATAGAAAAAATAGCAGAAATTATTAAGTATAAATTAATTTTGAATGATGATAATAAAAATAATAAAAATATTTATTGAGTCTGTATTTACAGATAACTGTTTATAATATTTTAATTCTAACATTTAAACACTACTACTATTGAATGATTCAAAATATATTATCTTTCTTGTTTTACCAATAGAAAAATAGAGAGAGCATAAACTTTTTTTCCACTCTCTCTCTGTCTTAGGCATTTGGGGTATTTGATCATGTAGGGTTTGAACTTGGATGCCCTACAACTTCCTTTTCCTGTAAAAGAAAATATGTTGATGATATATATATATATATATATATATATATATATATATATATATATATATATATTGTATGAAATAATTGTATATATCTATTGGAAAAAATGTTTATCACTTACACAAACATTCATTCTGCCCTATCAGGCAACTGAGGTAATGGTGTTTCTTCATCTTAAACTCAGAGGTGAAAATCCAAAAGGCTATAAAGTCACTAACCAAGGCAGCAGTTGGTGGCTGAAGGCGGATGGTGCTAACAATCCCCTGATTGCAGACCCAGGCTGCCATTTGATGATGACTTTTTATTTAGGTACTTACAACAGCAGATCACTTTCAAATGAAGGAAGGTTGAAAGAATTAGAAGAACTGTCTTCATTAAATGGGACATTATTGGACTTTGTGAAGTTAGAAGACAAGTTGAAGAGATCATTGATTTAAAAAGTGGAAATGTTCTCGATTATAAAAGCACAAATATTGAAAATACAAGTGTCATAGGATTCATTATAAATAAAAAGTGGAAGAACAATACTGTGGAGATTGAAGGTGTATCGGACAGATTGGAAAGATTAGATATACAACTTAACAGCAAATACCAAATGCAGATAATTCAGTTTTATGCTCCAACCATAGTGATGAAGTAATAAAGGATTTTTATATGGATAAAAAAAAAGCTTTTGATCAGTATAAACAACATTTTAAATTTCTTATGGGAGACTTTAATGCTACAATTGGTAAACAAATGCAAGGTGAAAGTGCTGTAAATAATTTTGGTTATGTTAATAGAAATGAGAGAGGACACAGACTTGTGGAGTTTTCAGAAAAAAACAACAACTTTATATTATGAATTCTTTTTTGAGAAAAATGTTCAAAGGACATGGATATGGAAGCATCGAAATAAAGGTACAGCAGAATTGTATTATATTTTGACTAACAGAAAATACATATTTCAAAATTGTAATGTTTTTAATAAATTTAACACAGGAAGTGATCATCGAATAGTAAGATGTAAGATACATGTTAATGCAAAACTAGAAAGAAAAATTATTAAGAAAAACAATATTTATATTTGATATTATTAATCTTCATAAACATTCTAATGAATTGAAATTAGAACTTACAAATCAGTTTTAAATATTAGTAGATTTTGAACATGAGAATGAAATTAATAGGAAAATAAGAAATCTGGTAGATGAAGCAACAATTTACCAATAAAATTTTTACTGAGACTAGAGAATTTATGACGAAAAAGCAGAATATGAAGATATACAGAAATGATGCATTAAAAAAGATTGAATATCTCGAATTTTGTAAAATGTTGCAGAAAAGAGTTGAAAATGATATGAGGAATAATAAGTGTGAACTGGCAAGGAAACTGTAGCAGAGAATAAAAGTCTCAAGAGTGTGAAACAACATTTTGGTATTGGTAGGAAATTTATATCTACAATAAGAAAAATATGTAATTATTACTAAAGAGAAAGATGACACCATGAAATAGGTAAAAGACTTTAATAAGAATTATACAGTAATAATTAACAAGTACCTTCTATATCTATTACATCTTCCAAATTGCCCACAATTTTAAATGAAGAACTGAGACATGTAATTAAATGTATGAAGTAAGGAAAGGCTCCACATAATGATGAAATTAGAATTGATACATTAAAAGAAGCAGGTGAAGGAATATAAATTTTTTAGTAAAGTCATATAACAAATGTCTAAATGATAAAGATGTACCAGGAGATTGGAAGAATGCAGTATTAATATTAATATTTCAAAAAGGTGATAAAGAAGATCTTAGAAATTACAGACCTATCAGCCTTTTATCAGTTTTATACAAAATTTTACCAAGATAATTACAACTCATCTACAGAGAACATTAGATTTCCACCAACCAAAAAAACAAGCCAGATTTAATAGTGATTTTAGTACAATAGATCATATCCAGATATTGAGTGAAGTTATAGAAGGACAAATGAATGTGTTGCCATTATGTTTTGGATTTGTAGATTATGAAAAGGCATTTGCTTCTATAAACATTTCTTCAATGATTAAAGCTCTGGATTATCAAGGTATAGATCCAGGCTATTGTCATATTTTAAAGAATATTTATAAAAATGCAACAGCAACAATTAGATTACATAAGGATATTGGGAAAGTCAACATTAAGAAGAGTGTAAGACAGGGTGACTCCATATCTCCAAAACTTTTTCAGCAGTGCTGCAGGAAGTATTTTGCGGATTAAAATGGGAAGCTAAAGAAGTGAAACTAAATGGAAATTATTTAAGTCATTTAGATTTTGCAGATGATGTACTTGTTTTTGAAAATAATGCTTTAGAGCTGAGAAAATGTTGCCAGAGTTATCATATGTGAGTAGGAAAGGAGGACTAAAGATAAATGTTAAAAAGACTAAAGTATTGTTTAATGGATTTTTTCAAAGTGTGAAAATAAACATTGACTATGATGAGATAGAAGAAGTTAACCATTACAAATACCTTGGTCAGATTATTAATACAGATGGAAACATAATCGATGAAAGTAATCATAGAATTAAACTTGGTCAGAGTGGTTTTTGTAGAAATAACTTGATACTAAAAGAAAATATGCCTATGTGTTTGAAAATGAAAGTTTTTAATAAATGTGTTTTATTAGTTTTTACTTATTGGTCTGAGACTTGGACAATTAATAGAAGAGCAATACAGAGTCTTCAGACCACTCAAAGAAATACGGAAAGATATATGTTGCAAGTAACAAGAAAACATCGAAAATGCAATATATGGGTAAGAGAACAAATAGGTGTTACTGACCTCATTGAAAGATTAAAAGATTAAAGTAGAGTTGGGCTGGACCTATTGCTAGCAGAGATGGTTATAGATGGACAATTGGAATCTTAAACTGGGTTCCAAAAGATTGTAAAAGACCCAGAAAGAGACTACATGTGAGATAGATGGATGAAATAAGAAAGTATGCATGGGTGATATGGAAAAAAAAAGATGGATAGAACTTAGAAAGACCTTCGTCCTGCAGTGGATTGATAATGGTTGTTGATGATATATATATATATATATATGTGTGTGTGTGTGTGTGTGTGTGTATGTGTAAAAATATAAGTACACATTATAAATATGTTATATGTAAGTTTCAAATAATTTAACAGTAAAAGTCATAAAATATAATTTTTTATTAATTACATAGTAATATTTATGAAATGTAAAGTCATAAGGATGTTTAATATCAAGTTATATTAGTTTAATATCAAGTTATATTAAACTTGTTTATTATTTTAGAGTTGAAAAGAATTATTACATAACCATAAGCACTTTGGATGAATTAAGATATATATATATTATTTTTGTTGTGAAATTATTTCCAATTTATGTGTAAATGTTTTTAGATTTATGGATTCTATTTTAGGCAATCCTTAAAAATCAACAACTAGAAACTTTCTAAACTGGCAATTTTTCAAGAGTAGCTACACAACATTGAGAAAAACAATACAAAGAATAACTTTGATAAGTCAAAAATTGTACCATCTTTTAAGTATTACATATCTTGTTATATCTATACAACTGCTACATTAAATGTATAAAATGTAAATGATATTCCATTTTTATTGCTAATTAGAAATCTTTAGTCACATTTTTACTAATTTAGCAACAACACAAGAGTAACTATGATTTTTTCTCTTATAACAATATTAAGTACACTTTAAAAAAATATCCATTGACTACATTATAATAATATCAGTGTACTATTTAATAAGCTTTTCACACTCAATTTGATTGGAAGATATCTTAGTAAATTTAAAGGTGTAGATTTTTAACTATTATTAAAAACTCAATTTCCATTTATTAAAACATTTACTCTTATAACATCTCGTTAAATCATTAAATTAATTTAAATTAGAATGTTAATTTTTACGAATTTACTTATAAACCTATGTAGCCTTGCATATCATTATACTTATTATCCATGTAATATATTGTTAGAGTGCAATTTGAAAGTATAATTGTAGTTGTACAATTGTAGTTGTAATTTACTGTTTGTCTCATTCAAAACAGGTTAATGTAGATTTAATTATATTATTTTGTATCAATAATTTCTCTCTGTGATCAAATTGTAATTATTCATGTTTATATAAATATATTGGACAATAAATAAAGGATGGATCTCACTTTTATTGATAAAAATAAGTTCCTTTGACAGCACATAGAGATTGTTGATTAGTATTCATTTTGATGCTAAGTGTTAATTTATATATATATTGGTACCAATATTGTATCGGTACATATATATATATAATTTTTGGCTAAAAAAATATTAAAATAAAATTTTCAGAAATAATGCGAAGGTTAATAAATAAATAAAATATATGTAAGTCAGAATAAAAGTATCAAGACTTTTATTTTCTATTATTAGTAGTTTAAATGAAATACTGCTTGTTAAAAGAAAATAATCAATAAAAGTTGTATGATTCAGTTTGATATTGTTATTTATAAAAAGTTTAAATAGTTTTTTTTTTTTATTAAACAAAATGCAAATCGCTAAAAGAATAATAAATTCATAAAAGTTACTATTAATTAATAAGAAGGGGATCAAAATATAACTTAAAGCTTAAAATATAAATCTGTACATGAATTAAAAAATATATCTCTTTTAAGTAAAAGAAAAAAAATCTCTTTCATTTAAATGAGTTATTATAATAAAATATACATATGCAGAAATAACAAGAGATAACTGTGTGTGTGTTAAAAATATTAAAAGAAAAACAAATGAAAACATGTAATTGGAATGTTTCTCAAAGATTTAAGTATTGTATATGCTCATAAAATAAAATATTGTAACCCATAACGTGCAATGGCTACTAATTAAAAATCCACAAAAATAATAAGGTGCAATGACCACTAATTAAAATATCTCAAACAACAGGATTAAAAGCTTATCAGAGGAATGCGATTAAAAACAAGGAAGAAATTTCAATAACAAATATAGCTGAAAGTCATCAAAATGGCAACAGGTCATCATTATAAATAGTCCAGTTTTATTCATCAGACAATCAGGTCAGTTCAGTCAATTAAACAGTTCAGATAAATAGTTCAGTTCAGTCAATAAAGAGTTGAGATTACAGTTGAGTTTAATCTGTCAGTGAGTTCAATCAGTTAATATATTATCTATCCAGAACCAGAGACCATGCAGTGCTGAGCAGCTTTTAGGAAAATATGACCTTGCTTCTGCCCTTAGTCTAATAAGATCAGCAACTTACCCGGTAAAGTGATGCCTTCCTAACAACTTAAAAAGTTGCCAGAAATATTTAACTGTCCCCAAAAATAGTGCCAGCAAATAATAAGAATTAAACCTCCTCAAGAAAATCTCACATCCAACTGGTTGGAAAAATATTCAATTGCAGTAACAACCAGCAAGAACTCCACGTTCAAAGACTAGGTAACAAGTAACATTTTTCTTATTTCCATTTGTAAGTAAAGTAGCCATTGCAATAGTTTAAAGTCTCCCAGAGTCAAATAATAATGAACTCTGTAGCATGCATAAAGAACTGTTGATGTGCATGTTTTGAAATATTGTGTATATTAATGTTTATGATATCTTATATTAATTTCATGTATATATGTAATACTTAATGATATCTATATTTATTGTATGAACTCAGAGTGTGTTTTTAGTCATTATATATAATTATCACTGTCTAATTTAAATGAGTCTTATAAAAGTATTTCAAATCAGAATAATAAATATATAGTTTAAATAAATTATCTTGAACATAATATTTGTCAGTCAACTCTTTACCACTAATTAAAACAATAATTTGTGAATGTATTACAATAGACTGAGGTAGTTGTGGTATATACTTTAGGCACTGAATTAGTTGGCCATCATTCAAACACATTAGTTCTTGTAGATGACAAGAACCTGGGGTTTACTCTGAAACAAAAAACTGCTTTGGATAATAGATGTTGAATTCTGCAGCTGAGAAGAAATATATTTCCTGGAAATGTAGCTGTATTTATATATCTGATATATACTCCATGGCTTGGATATAGGAACTTTTTGGGTACTCTGCCTAAAGGACTGGTATGGAGCAATAATTAAATTGCATTAGGGTAGATCAAATATATTAAGAATAAATTATGTCTCATATTTTGTATAAAAGTCTTATAATTTTGCCTTCATAAAGTTATTGTATTAAAGAGTTAAAGTATTTAGATTCTGATTACTACTTCTTCATGATCATATAAACTGACCACCCAATACAATATACATAATATTATTATTCGATGTCTGTATTTTTTTAGTTGACAAAGATTACTGGAATAATTGAAAGCATTCCTAAGTGGATAATTTTTTTTAATTATTTAGTTACTGTATTTACAAATATTCAGTTATATATATATATATATATATATATATATATATATATAATTACTCCACTAACCTAAGAAATTTAACACTTCTCTCTGTAAAGTAAATAAATAATTTAGAGTCCCTATTTCAAAATAGCTGAAATACAGACTCTAATATATTTATATATTTATTTCTCAGAGGCTAGTTCTTAAATTTTTATTCATGTGAGATGATTAAATATTTGATATTTATTTCAATTTAGAATTAAGCACTGAGATTTTATATATATATATATATATATATATATATATATATATATATATATATATATATATATATATATATATATATATATAATATATATATCATATGGGCTGAACTTCATTATGGAGTATCTGAAGGAAGTTCAGGTCCATATGATTTTTTCAGTTGGAGAGCTGACTTTAAAGACATGTAGATGTCTAAAAGTTTCAGATCTTCTAACAATTAACTTTTAGATAAATGCTTTGCTTGAGTTGGTTTTTTTGAATCTAATGTCCCAACTCCTCACTGAAGAACCATAGGTAAATTGGTCTGGGATGGGGAAATCTAAGATAAAATGATTTGAATCCTTTCTTATATAGCATTTATATAAATTAAAAAACTTGTTTAGAGTCATTTATTTTATATATATATATATAATGTAAATTATATGTTCATGTTTATTCATATGTTTGTATTATGTTGTTGAATCTGTAAACTATAGAAGAGAGTAGGTAAATAAAGCATTGTGTAACAGTAGTAAAGTGCATGGATGATTTAGTATTATATATGCAATAAGAAAGAGTAGTGATCAAAAAAGTAATAAATTGTTTATTAATACATTTTTAGAACCTTCACATCCAATTCCAGAACTTGTAGGTAAGTATATATTATTTATCATTCGATTACAAATACAAATAATATATTTAATATTGGTTTTGATATATATTATAACTTCTAAAAGAAGTAAGATGTAAATCAAAGTGAGAAGAAATGCAGGAACTAACTAATTAAAACCAAGATATAGAAATAGACGAATAAAAATAAGGATAACAAATGAATGAATAGCCAAATTTTAAAATAGTAAATTTTTGTTAATAATAATAAAAAAAAAAAAATAACATAAGAAGCTCAGTGGATCCAGAATAAATGTCATATGCCACAAGAAGAAGATATACAGACATAATCAATTATAATAAATTATCAATAAATATAAAACACTAGTATCAATGACATAAGAGGAGAACTCTCACCTCACTCTAATACAAATAAAGGTTTCTTGGTATTGCAAGCATATGCCATTGAGCTTACAATTAAAAATACTTTTTTTTAGAAATACAATTACCATCTTTCTTATCAGCATCATAAGCATCTTTTAAGTATTTCATTGCTATAATTAGATAAAGCATGATATTTAATTTGATAAAATTTGGAAGTATTATTTTAATATTTTCTAGAAAAATTCACATTTGAAAATAATTTCATTAACAATATAATTTTAATTAAGGTGGTACATGAAATAAATTAGGGTATTTCAGGATAATATGATTGTTTTAATCATCAATTAATTTTTTTAATCATTCATATCTATTCTACATAAAATAAATTCTAACAAATAGAGTAAAATATACATTTTTCACTAAGCTAATGTCATATCACAATTACAACAACAATAATAATTATTAATTTAAGTAAAATGTAACATGATTTCTTAATTTGTAATAAATTCAATAATAATCTAGGCTAACATTCAAATATCAATAATTGTAAGGGATTTATAACCATTCTAAATAGCATAGAATAAATCTTAATAGTTTACAAAGATGAGCTAAGTCATCTTTTAATTTAAATTTATCATGGAAAAATAAATATGGTATTTCATATTTCTGAAAACAGTTTTAGAGTGAATAAGCAAACAGAGTGTTCTTTTAATAAGAAAATTAAATTGACTGAAGTTATTTCAAATAATATTATGCAATTACAGTTTTTATTAAGAAAAATAAATTATTTATTAGATGTAATTTTTGTACTTAATATAATTTTATAAAGTGACTCTTATTTAAATGAGAGAAGAACAGAAAAAAACAAGAAGTCTTTAATTTTTATTTTATAATGATAACAGTTTTATAATTTATTTATGTGTATAATTTTTGCTTACAATGTTATTTTAAATGCATATTATCTTATGTAATCATGGTTTAGTGTGACTTTTTATTTAGGAATGCTTATTTTCACCAGTATTGTTGTAGATTGTGGTATGTGTCTTTCTCTTATAATTTTTACTAGTTAATTTCAAAAGAGATGGTAACATTAGTCTTTCTCTCATAGCTGTAGTCTTACTAACATACTTATTTGGAAATTGAAGTTTAGTCACTTTCTAGTTTAAGTTACCCATATTTAGTATTATTGTACATGATGTGCATTGCCATTATTTTTTAACTAGTGACAAAGTCCAAATTTATTTTCTTATTGCCCTAAAAAGTAGATGCACTTTTTTTGACTTACATCATCATACTTTTACTTTCCCTTTTCTTAGTAATTTAGTTTATTTTTGGTATGTATTTTGAAAAGCATTGGCAATTATTGTCATTTTTATCAAGGTTCTAAGGAATGCCACCCTTACCTCTTTTAGGATTATTAGTTTATTTAGATGTGAATTATATATTGTTGATGTGTAGGTCCTGTATTTAAGCTTTGATGAATTAGGATATAAATATGATAAATAATTGATTTCAATTTTTTAAATTATATTTTAGGCACAAATACAATATAGATCTCTCTTATCACTTCTTCATTGTTGGAATGATAATCTTGTATTTAAGTAATTTTAAATATTCATTAAAAGGGGCATTACTCATGAAAAGGATATAATCATTGTATGGATCTAAAAAAATATTAGAATCTACATTAACAGAAAGTTTATTTTGAATAACTCATTTATTTTAGCATAGTCAATTCATTTTTTTTATAAAATTTGTTGTAACATAACCTTATAACATAATTTTAAAATAAAGCAATGCTTGTAGAACCCATTGGCTTTGTGAACCTAAAAAATATAATTGTGTCTTGTTATTACATGCATTTGTTTTCTGTAAAATAAATATCTGATTTGTTATAGTCTTTTATTCATATCATTGAATCATTAAGCAGAAATATAAACAATAATAAAAGTATCATAAATTATGTTAAACATTTTGATAAATGAACATTGGAATGGATAAGTGTTAAATATAGACATGAAAAACATTTAATTGCAGTTTAATAAATATTTGGTGTTTAATCCATGAAATCCTGCTTTATGAATGACCATATTTATTTATTTTGATACCATAATTTATTTAATTTTATTCAAGAATAAACATAAAGCTTCTATATTTTATATTTTAAATATATGAATATCTTGTATGTTCACAGAACTTTGTTGTTGTACATACTGTTTCTGTTCCTGTTTAATGGTTGAATAACAAAAGTAGTTGTCTATTTCAGCAATATATGTATAATGAAGTCAAATAATTGTATTTCTTGTAAATATTAAAATGTTATAAATGACTGATAATGTACTGGTTGTAATTCACTAAGTCCTCATTAAACTGAAATTATAAAGTTCATTAACTGTGGTAAATTCATTTCAAATAATACATTACAAAAAAAGTGTTTTTATTTAAAATGTCATAAAGTTATTCAAAGCATTTAAAAATATTGTTGCTACTGAGAATTTTCAATATTCAGTAACAAATTTAAATATTAAACAGATATGAAAATGTCTTGAAATTGATAATAATTTGTACTTTGTCACAATAATAACAATAATGTCTTTTGAAGTTTTTTAGTGTGCAATATTCACTTACTCCAAATTTAACTTTTGTGTTGTCAAAAATTCCAGTCGGTCAAGTGAGTTAAATCTCTAAACTTTTGAATGTTCAATTACAAAATTAACAGTAAAAATATATTTGTCTTTTAGTATTATAGTCATTTTAGTTTTATTTGTTTAAAGCAAATTAATAATTTATCAGATTATAAAAATAGACTGAAAGTTTTTTCAAAAATAAATTTGTATTTATAATTATAAAAATATTCAATAGCCATGAACCTAAAAAGAACATGCTGTAACCTATTAGAAAATAATGCATACATCATTTATTTATTTCTCAGATTATGTTCATGTAGAAGTAAATAATTTTTATTAAAATATTAACTATTTTTTTAAATAATTATATTTTCAATATATTTTATCAAAATAATTTATGATATGTAAAAGAATATGAAAAAATACTCTAAAATATATGTTTTCATTTTGAAAATCAAAACAAAAAACTTGCAGATGTCAAAATTGTTGACAAGCACTCCCTTTTGTTCAAAATGAGAAACAACCAATCAGCAACTTGGAAAGTCCATTTTTTTTCATTGTTCTAGCTTCAAATTTAAATATTATTGATTTTTAACTTGTTAAATAATTCTAGGTCAGGCAGCAACTTTATAAGCTTTAAAATGAGCATAAATTCACTATGATAACATAAAAATAAACGTTTTTGTTTTTTTTTCAATTTGATTACAATTATATAAGGCACTAGAAGGTTTAACTCTCTCAGTGATTTTTTTTTTTTATTTTGGCTTGAATCTGTCTTTTAATTAATTTTACAGTTCTGATTATCTTAATCCTTTGCTCAGATTCACCGAAACAACCTTGATAAGACACTGTATAGTTTTTTTAAATTAATTTTAACTATTGATATTAATTTTATCATCAATCTGGAATCTTGTAAACTAATTACATAATGAAAGTTTTACAAACATTTTATTTTTACAGACTAATTTTTAGTCAGATTTCACATTTACTTATTTTATTCATTATAAAAGTTTTTCTTTACAAAAGGAGAGAAAAAAGAGTTAAATCTATTTTCTAATTCTATTTTAAAATGCCCCCTCCAATGTAACACAGTATTTTTATATTTTAAATTTTTGTTTAAAAAATCTTTAAATTAAGCCATTTATAATTTATTTTTATATTAATTTTTTAATAAAAAATACAGACATGTAATGTTGTTGATTAGCAGTTCACTACTCTGCCTTTTGTTTGAGAGTAAATTGTATCTTTTGACCCGTTTTCTCTCTAACATTTTATTTATTTTTTTTTTTAGCTTTACCACTTGATTTTTTTTATTTAAGTAATATTTTTTAGACCAAATAAGTTTTAGAATTGCTACAGCTCAATATAGCACAGATGATGACCTTTCTTAAGCTACTCTTTTTTCCAGACTGGCAATGTTGATCCAACAATCAAACACTGTTTGATGACTATGAGGACATCATTCATCTTTCTGATGTGAAGACGGATTTTGATGGAGGCAGAAGAAGGGTTTTCTTAACACATACTGAATTACACACACATCCATATATATATATATTGTAACTGGACTGCCATACAACCCTTTTATTACGTCAGTTGTAACGATTTTCTGATGAGCATGCTGCAGGAAGGAACTATCAATTGATATTCTTAATGCAGATGTTAATGCCCCCCTACAACAATATTTCCTGCTCATCAGAGGATGTAGTACATAGAGACTGGAAACATCTAAACATTTCTATGTTTGGTTTCCCAAAAAGCGCCATTAGAGTTCCGTCTCACTACAACCTGACTGGCCTAGGTCTAGTTATGTCAGACGTAGCTCAGAGAACATGAGATTCTCATGAACCAGTGCTATAACTGATGAGTGATGCATTAAAACAAAACAGAATTGGATAACTGGATAACCAATTTAATTTTTAGTAACAAAAAAAAAAAAAAATTATTAAATAACAATTAATTTGCAATTTCAACAATAGTTCATTAATTCCTCTATGAAAAGAAGCTTGGAAATATTCCAATTCAATAATAGTTCATTTGAATTCATTTATGGGAAGAAGCTTGTGAATATTCTAATTCAACAATAGTTCATTAACTCCTTTATGAGAAGAAGCTTGGAAATATTCCAATTCAACAATAGTTCATTTCGAATTCATTTAATAGTTCATTTTGAATTCATTTATGAGAGGAAGCTTGGGAATATTCTAATTCAACAGTAGTTCATTAATTCCTCTATGAGAAGAAGCTTGGAATATTTTAATTCAACAATAGTTCATTATTTCCTTTATGAGAAGAAGCTTGGAAACATCCTACTTCAACAATAGTTCATTTTTGTATTCCTTTATGAGAAGAAGCTTGGAAATATTCCAATTCAACAATAGTTTGTTTTTGTATTCCTTTATGAGAAGAAGCTTAGAAGCAGTCAAGCATTTATGGTTTATACAATAATTCATTTTGAAGCAGTCAAGCATTTATGGTTTATACAATAATTCATTTGTTCATTTAAGAGAAGAACCTTAGAAGCAGTCAAGCATTTATGGTTTATGCAATAATTCATTTTGAAGCAGTCAAGCACTTATGGTTTATACAATAATTCATTTTGAATTCATTTAAGGTAAGAACCTTAAAAGCAGTCAAGCATTTACAATTTAGTCAAATATAAAAGTATTTTCATACACATAAACTCTGTTTGACTTGTGGAGTATTTATCATTTAGTAATTGGAGCATTTCCAATTTAATCAAATATAAAAGTATATTCATACACATAAATTCTGTTTGGCTTGTGGAGCATTTATCATTTAGTGATTGGAGCATTTCCAATTTAATCAAATATAAAAGTATATTCATACACATGAATTCTGTTTGGCTTGTGGAGCATTTATCATTTAGTGATTAAGGCATTTCTAATTTAGTCAAATATAAGAGTATATTCATACACATAAATTCTGTTTGACTTGTGGAGCATTTATCATTTAGTAATTACAGCATTTCTAATCCATATGGTAAATACGTTCAAATATTTTTATAAATAAATTTGCGTATAACTATTTCATAACTTCATTTTATAACGTATGATAAACATGTTTTAATATTTTATAAAACAAATTCTATGTACTTATTTCATAACTTCACTTTATAACATAAGATAAAGATGTTTTAATATTTTATAAAACAAATTGTATGCAACCGTTTCATAACTTCACTTTATAACATATGATAAAGATGTTTTAATATTTTATAAAACAAATTCTATGTAATTATTTCATAACCTCACTTTATAACGTAAGATAAAGATGTTTTAATATTTTATAAAACAAATTCTAGTAATTATTTCATAATGTCAATTTATAATTCATGACAAAGATGTCTAAACATTCTTATAACATAATTACCTTCCAGTTTTTTTTTTGCAGTTCAGTTTACTCAACAAGACGGCGGGTTATTTCATTTATGGAAAGTCATGGCATAGCGTGGAGAGAATGAAGCCGCTAAATTACCCCATTAACATTATAATTCTTCTAGTAAAGCTTTCTTTTTCCATTGTCACTTTTTGTTAAAACTATATTTTAATGTGTCAGAAGAATTAAGTAATACACTTTTTTTTTTAAAACAAAAAAATTTAATATGTTCTGCCTCTCTGCGTAAGACGAGAGAGAGAAAAAAGTTCTTTTCTTCCGACAACGTGTCTAATTTTAATACTGCCTCAGTTTAACTCAAGTATCTTTTTTCTTTCTTTTTAATGATTGGATAATTAATTTCTTTTCTTTTTATTGAGACAGATAAAAAAAATAAGATGATATAATATTTTATTCAAGTCCATCAATCACAAAATTAAATATATGATTTTTTTTAACAAATCACAGCTTTATTGCGTTCCCAATTAGATTGAATCATGCTAGACGTTTTTAAATGGGGGGGGGTTCTTTTGAATATTTATATGAGAAACAGCATAACTGTTTCATTACCCCTCACCAAATTTTGGGATGAAATCGCCTGGAAGTACGATTTCATTCCATATACTATACACATTATTTCTCAGTACTGCCTGGTTTTAGATATGCTGATGAATGGGTAAGATGAGCTGGAAAAGTGAATACATGAACCATAGCCTCCAATGCCAGGATAAGTAGACGGCCAAGCACAAACTACCAGTACACACCGCCTCATGACGTCATGAGAAAATACCTCATTTTTAAGCACTACCTCTCTTGTACCTAGAAGTATCATCCAACCAAGAATAGGAGCCAGAGAAAAAAAATCAATTTGGCACTCAGCCAACCCTGCTCAGCTTCGGTGAGTCTTAGGGGCTATCATTTGGCCTATCCATGAGACCAAGGCCTATACATGAGACCTATATATATGCACTGCTGGACTACTCTTGGAGCACAACATCCAGGTCAGGATAGTGCTGAGCATATACTTTGGAGCATCATAACACAATGCATCCAAGCAGCTCTGCTCAATCATCCACCATCTCAACATGAAAAACACAAGTTCATGCATCACTACATCACACTCACAAACTTTTTCCATCAGCTATCTCTATTTTATTCTGAATTATAACTGCAACTTGGTTTGGAGAGACTGAGGATCATGATCAGTTCTCCTATAGTCCTCTTTTGTATTATGAGGTGACATACTTCTGGATTGTCTTTTTGTTGAAAATTTATCATGTTTAACATTACTGTAGTGTCTTGTTTCTTCATTTCTGTATTTTCTTTGGAGATCATTGTTACTGTTTGATCTTCTAATTATACGCGTCCGATATGGGCCATGAACACCATCTGTGAATTTTCTCCTGTTCCTCTTCCATGGTGGTATTTCATTTTTACATAAAAGTTTATTTTTAAATGGTTCTTCTGCCATAGTAATTATTTTTTGGTATTTGTAAAGGTTTCTTGTTGCTTAATTCTTTTCACACTGATAAATCCCGAGTTTTCAGATTCCTTTTTGGTGTCTTTTCCTGCGTAAGCAACTATATTTTTAATAACTGTCTTTATATTTTTTTTTCTGTACTCAATTTTTGATTTGAGTTTATTAAGCTTTTGTTTATAATTTTTATATATGGCTGAGGACTAACACACATTTCTTTCCAATTTATGGTTTCTTTCTCTATCTCTGTTACTATTTCATAGCATATATCAGACAATTTTTCTGAAACATTTTCTTCTATATTGGACAGTTCCTTAGTTATATGAGAATTAAGTTTTTGATTATGTTCATTTTCATGTTTTTCATCTTCTTGAGGATTAGAAGATTTTAATTTTACTTTATTAGATTTATTTTCATCCATTTGAAACTCTTTTACTGTATTTGATACAATTTCATTCTCAGCTTCTGTATATGCTGTTTCTTTCTTTTCAATTTTAGAGGTATATTCCAAAATCAGAAGTTTTCCTGAAGGTAGACTGACAATTTCAAGATCACTCTTTGTAATTTCAATTTCTTCCTTTTTAACAATCTCAAATTTTGCTTCATCAGTAATAGGGTATTCAATTTGTGATTCCTTTAAAATGTCTTTGGTTGGAAATTTCAAAGTCTCTTCCTCATCCAATTTTTTAGACTGAGTTATTTTTTTCATTAACTGGTTGAACTTTTCATTCTGTTTTTCCACTGCTTCCATAATTTGTTTTCCTATTCTTTGGTTTACTTCTATTGCTTGCTTGTTATCTTCTTCTCTCTGTTTATCCCTTTTTTGGTTATCTTCTTCTCTCTGTTTGATATCTTCTTCTCTTTGTTTATCCCATTTTTGGTTATATTCTTCTCTTTGTTTGATATCTTCTTCTCTTTGTTTATCCCATTTTTGGTTATCTTCTTCTCTCTGTTTATCCCATTTTTGGTTATATTCTTCTCTTTGTTTGATATCTTCTTCTCTTTGTTTATCCCATTTTTTGTTATATTCTTCTCTTTTCTTTTGGTCTGCTTTTATAATTTCTATTATCTGAGCTATCATAGCTATCTTTTCTGTTTTCTGAGCCTCCATGTTTACCATTTTTCCTTTGTTTTCTAAATCAGTAAGCTTCTCTCTCCATCCACACCATGACTTTACTCCATCTTTTCTGTTTCATTCTTTATGCCATTCATTTTTGTTTTGTTTTTCTTTTAAACTTTTATTTTTTTAACCTTCCTGAACAAATTACATCACTACATCATATGCACTGTTCATATCACAGAATCGTGATCTGCTTATGCCTATGAGTAGGCTAGCTAGATCGGACCTCACAGTAGGGTGGCAAATTATCCAGCCTATGAGTAGGCTAGCCAGATAAGGTCTCACAGTAAGGATGACAATGTAATAGGTGCCTATGGTTAGGCTAGCTGGATAAAGCCTCACAGTTGGATGACAAATGTAACCGGACCGCCATACAACCCTTTTATTACGTCAGTTGTAATGATTTTCTGATGAGCATGCTGCAGGAAGGAACTATCAATTGATATTCTTAATGCAGATGTTAATGCCCCCCTACAACAATATTTCCTGCTCATCAGAGGATGTAGTACATAGAGACTGGAAACATCTAAACATTTCTATGTTTGGTTTCCCAAAAAGCGCCATTAGAGTTCCGTCTCACTACAACCTGACTGGCCTAGGTCTAGTTATGTCAGACGTAGCTCAGAGAACATGAGATTCTCATGAACCAGTGCTATAACTGATGAGTGATGCATTAAAACAAAACAGAATTGGATAACTGGATAACCAATTTAATTTTTAGTAACAAAAAAAAAATTATTAAATAACAATTAATTTGCAATTTCAACAATAGTTCATTAATTCCTCTATGAAAAGAAGCTTGGAAATATTCCAATTCAATAATAGTTCATTTGAATTCATTTATGGGAAGAAGCTTGTGAATATTCTAATTCAACAATAGTTCATTAACTCCTTTATGAGAAGAAGCTTGGAAATATTCCAATTCAACAATAGTTCATTTCAAATTCATTTAATAGTTCATTTTGAATTCATTTATGAGAGGAAGCTTGGGAATATTCTAATTCAACAGTAGTTCATTAATTCCTCTATGAGAAGAAGCTTGGAATATTCTAATTCAACAATAGTTCATTAATTCCTTTATGAGAAGAAGCTTGGAAACATCCTACTTCAACAATAGTTCATTTTTGTATTCCTTTATGAGAAGAAGCTTGGAAATATTCCAATTCAACAATAGTTTGTTTTTGTATTCCTTTATGAGAAGAAGCTTAGAAGCAGTCAAGCATTTATGGTTTATACAATAATTCATTTTGAAGCAGTCAAGCATTTATGGTTTACACAATAATTCATTTGTTCATTTAAGAGAAGAACCTTAGAAGCAGTCAAGCATTTACAATTTAGTCAAATATAAAAGTATTTTCATACACATAAACTCTGTTTGACTTGTGGAGTATTTATCATTTAGTAATTGGAGCATTTCCAATTTAATCAAATATAAAAGTATATTCATACACATAAATTCTGTTTGGCTTGTGGAGCATTTATCATTTAGTGATTGGAGCATTTCCAATTTAATCAAATATAAAAGTATATTCATACACATGAATTCTGTTTGGCTTGTGGAGCATTTATCATTTAGTGATTAAGGCATTTCTAATTTAGTCAAATATAAGAGTATATTCATACACATAAATTCTGTTTGACTTGTGGAGCATTTATCATTTAGTAATTACAGCATTTCTAATCCATATGGTAAATACGTTCAAATATTTTTATAAATAAATTTGCGTATAACTATTTCATAACTTCATTTTATAACGTATGATAAACATGTTTTAATATTTTATAAAACAAATTCTATGTACTTATTTCATAACTTCACTTTATAACGTAAGATAAAGATGTTTTAATATTTTATAAAACAAATTGTATGCAACCGTTTCATAACTTCACTTTATAACATATGATAAAGATGTTTTAATATTTTATAAAACAAATTCTATGTAATTATTTCATAACCTCACTTTATAACATAAAATAAAGATGTTTTAATATTTTATAAAACAAATTCTAGTAATTATTTCATAATGTCAATTTATAATTCATGACAAAGATGTCTAAACATTCTTATAACATAATTACCTTCCAGTTTTTTTTTTGCAGTTCAGTTTACTCAACAAGACGGCGGGTTATTTCATTTATGGAAAGTCATGGCATAGCGTGGAGAGAATGAAGCCGCTAAATTACCCCATTAACATTATAATTCTTCTAGTAAAGCTTTCTTTTTCCATTGTCACTTTTTGTTAAAACTATATTTTAATGTGTCAGAAGAATTAAGTAATACACTTTTTTTTTAAACAAAAAAATTTAATATGTTCTGCCTCTCTGCGTAAGACGAGAGAGAGAAAAAAGTTCTTTTCTTCCGACAACGTGTCTAATTTTAATACTGCCTCAGTTTAACTCAAGTATCTTTTTTCTTTCTTTTTAATGATTGGATAATTAATTTCTTTTCTTTTTATTGAGACAGATAAAAAAAATAAGATAACTTAACATTTTATTTAAATCCATCAATTACAAAATTAAAAATATGATTTTTTTTTTTAACAAATTACAGCTTTATTGCGTTCCCAATTAGATTGAATCACGCTAGACGTTTTTAAATGGGGGGGGGATCTTTGAATATCTATATGAGTAACAGCATAACTGTTTCAATATATATATATATATATATATTGTAACCTTTATGAAATTAAAATAATCAACAGAGGGAGGATAGAGAGGAAAAATAGAAAGAAAAGAAAATAGAAAGAGAAGAAGATAGTGCCAATTGTAACATTATAGAAATAGCAACAGAGGGGGTGGTAGACAAAGAGAGAGAGAGAGAAAAAGAGAGAAAGAAGGAAATATTTAGAGAAAAGGAGAGAGAAGAGAGAAAGAGGGAGAGAAGGAGAGAGAGAGAAAGAAGAAAAAAATAGAAAAGAAATAGAGAAATAAAGGAAGAAATCAATTGTAACCATAAAAGAATCAGTTAGCATGTAAAAAAAGGGGATAGAGAAAGTGAAGGGGAGGAGAGATGTAGAATGAGGGAGAGGAGAAGAGAGAGTGAAGAAATATTATAGAGAGAGAGTAAAAAAAAGAAAAAAATCCAGAGTCTTTTCAGCTAGACACAGCGGGATTACAATAAAATATTTTATAAAAAATGTTAATATCCAGAGACCAGCAATAAGGTGTGAGGAAAATTGACAGTGCTGCTAAACAATCAAGGCACAATAACAATTTGGAAGAAATTGTTAATAAGATTTAAGTTTTAACAAATACTAAAAAAATTATCCTCCACCAGATTACATCTCTGAATCCAAAAAATTTATAAAAAAATTAAAACCTTTCCAAATAAATTTCTTATTTAGTAACCTAAATAGATACTACAATATATCAGTTCCAATAATACAACTCATAAGACATTTCATGAGACAAAGTATTATCAAATGTGCTTTTCTATAACACAGGGAATAATTAACAATTACCTATCCCACACTAATTAGAATTTATAATTATATCTTGAAAAACATGTATCAACTAATAAAAGATCCACAAGAGCATATGTTCTCAGGGGTTCTACTGCAACTCTTGTGATAGAAACTCAAATATGAAGTTGTTAACTGAAAATAAGTAAATAAATAGTCAAGTGAATGATATCCTGGCTGACTATAGGAGACAAACACTTCCCTTAAAATGACTGCATCCTATGATAAAATAATAATATTTATTACAATAAAATATTTACTTAAATATTTGATCTTGTAATTAAGATATTTATTTACAATTTAGATTATCTACAACCTTTACCAAGGTATCACTCGAGATGGGAGAAAGACAAAGGTGCTTTTTATGTCCCTCCACCTTCTCACAAAACAATCTTCATAAAATAAAATGAAATGGACTTTGAGATAGAAATAATTTGAAGAATGTACAATCTAACATGAAGAGCATGGACAATTTTCATTCATAGAACAAAATCTTCTGTCTTTGAAGATAGCATGGTTAACATATTTCTTAAATATTATTTTGGTGTCTAAAATGTAGTGTTATCTGTTATAATAATTTCACTTCAAAATCAGAATTAAAAGCATGACTATATTTCATCTCAATGGAAATAAAATATACTGTATTTTAAAATTTATAAAGCAATTAATGTTTATTCATTAATCAAAGTTGGGATCTTCAATGTTAAGCAACCCAATGTTAAGTGATCCAATGTTAAGTAATCCAAGACAACAATAAAAAATAAACATAGACTAAATATATTTAAATCAAAAATTAATTGGTTTATTAACAAACTATATTAACTTACACATACACATTACTTAGAAAGTTTTGTCAGGATAGCGCTGTTACAATAATAGATTACCGGACTAATAATAACTACATTTTTTTTTGTAAACTTAATACAGTCCTACTAAAGCTTTTGCAAAATCAAATATAAATAAACAAACTACACAATAGTTTGTTTAATAAATGATTATAACAGTGAATTATCAATGGCTAAATCTAAGTCCAATATACCTTTGATAAAGTAAATTATCCCTAAGACAATTTTTTTAATACATTTTAATTTTTGTGTCCCAAATATGGAATTTTACTAACAAAACAAAATTTTGTTACAGATAATTATTTCACTTATACTTGTTTAAATCAAGATTATATGATAATATTCAATAACCAAGTTTGGTGAAAGAATCTAATGACATGAAATTATTTACCCATAATCTAAACAACAACTGATGTGTTTTCTAACTATATTTATTTTAAATAACTACTAATTTAAAGTAGAAAAATAACTAGATAAATAAATTAAGCAAATATTAAATGGATAAATGAATGGACATTTTATCAGATGTCATTTATACACACTTAAGTTATAAATTCACTGTCCACATAATGTAAATCATCTAAATAAAAATTTAAAAATAACTATGTGACTTACACCTCCATTGGAGAAGTTCTGGATGATTGTAGCATATATATAACATGTGTGGATTATATCAACTGTCCATATGCTTATAAATTACACATTTACAATTACAAACTATTGCTGGTTGGTTTGTGAATGATTGCAAATCATTATAGCACAAAGCACATATATTCTTACACTGTTAAGCACTAACATAACTGAGTGCATCCTGAAGGAATCTCATCCTTCAAACAAACTTATCTTGACATTACATACTAAAAATACAAGCAACCTCACCTACTAGGGTGGAAAATTTAGTTTTAATTAAACTTCATAAGTGATAGGCTCAAAAAGAAGACTCCACAGAGCAACTAGCACAAATATATCAAAAGCATGTTGGCTTTCAAAATAACACCTACATTTGAGGCAAAATAGGATGTCTGGACTTTTGTCTCAGCACATCAGAAAAATATATGGAGAGGCTCACCAAAAACATCAACAGGTACCTAGAAATATGTGATTACAATCACTGGAAACATAAGCACTATCAATTCATGGACAAATACAATACAGATGGGGATGTATCCACTCCATTCATCACAATAATAATAACTATAATAAGCAAGGTCTGATATAATAAGGTGATTCTACAACTCACAATACCAAGATAAAAACTTCACAATAGTTGACTAAAGTTATATCTATAATTTTAACCTCCATAAACAATAAGTAATGTCTGCACCAACAAATAAATTTAAAAGTCAACCAACTGAAATATAAATAAAGATAATGACTAGCATATGAAATATTGGCACTAAGAGATAATGCACACTAGTATGGAATATTAAATATTTTGACTTATAATAATTGGTGGACATGAATAAAATGCAACCAAACTGTGAGAATAATAATTCTCAAATACAAAATATTAATGACTAAAAATGACTATTGCACTTATGCAAATATAATAAAATTAATTAACCTCTGATAATATAAATGCTTGGTTGTTTGTAAACACTATAGTCAAATTATTATACATTTAAAATTACTATTGCAAGAGATAAAAACTCTAATACTTGAATAAGCAAAGTAATCACTTTAACTTGACAGCATATATTGAATAAAAATTAAATATTACCATTATGAATATGTGTAGAATATCTACACTTTTACAAACCCTTAAATATTACATTTGGCATAAATAAATATCTGGCACTAGAATATCACCCAATATTGCATAAAATATAGCAACATACTAAGAAATATTACATAAAAATATTCATTTCTTTTCTTTTTTACCAATAAATAAAAAAAAAAGTCCATAAGTAATTGTTCTCACTAAGACGCCACGTAAACGAATTTAATATAAATTTGATGGGCGTGTTCTGCATGGCTTCATAGACAAATGAATAAACATTTTTTTTCTTATTTTTTTTATACATGACAAAAACATTTCAAGTAATAAAATGCAAACAGTTGTTCAATACTACAAATAATTTAAAGATGTAAGAATGAAACAAAGACATATAATTACAAGTATTTGTTGTGACAGTGGGAATGAAAATGTTGTAGTTTAATTATTATCTTTCAGCTGATTTAAACTCGTATTTGAATGTCCATAAATTTATTTGTTTAATTGAAAACGAAGCTTCATGATAATTTTTGTTTTTTTCTTAAAATAAAATAAAAAAATTTAACCTTTTAGTATTATAGATATTTAAAGCATTTCACATACTTATTTAAATTTATTATATAGAGAAATATATATTTACAGGTGATTTTAAAGTAATTGAACAAGCCATTCTTTAGCAGAGAATATATTATCTTTACCAAATGTCTATAAAATATTTTTGCTAATGGTAATACATAAAACAAAGACTTAATATAATACTTTCCAGTACTTTGTTACATATTGTTCCTTTCCCAAGCAGAGTTTTATACGTGAGGGATATTACTAAATAAGTTATATTCAACATTTTAAAGTCAATTCCATGGTTTTTAGTAATAATTAAATATCATTGGCAAAACAGACAAATTACTATAATACATAGTTTCCTTTAAATTTAACTTTACATCTGTTAGAAAACTTATTGTCTTTTCTTATCATGAATAATTTAAGCAAACATAAGCTGATAAATAGTTCTGCATAAATCTTTTTAAGTAAATGAGATAATTTATTTTGCACTTGCATCTTAATAAAAATCATTCAAAAATAATCTTTAGTAATTTGATAAAAATAATCACAAATTTCCAGAGCATTTCTTCCTAGTGGTGAAAATATAATTGCAGGCAGTATCAAGAAGTGAGGATTCCCAAAAATTTATTCAGAAGGCATTCCTGTTCTCCAGAATAACATTAGTTTTTTTTTACTTAACACTTTTATAACAAAAAAAAATTATAACAAAATTATTACTTTATATGTTTTTTTACGTGCCAAAAGATTAAAATTTAGCCCAAAGTTCCTCTGCCAGTTGATGTAAAATGTGGTGAAGACTGTTAACCCTGTATTGACCGAATGTGAATACGCGAAACCAAATGAAGACAAAAAGAAGAGACCCTTTATTGTCTGTTTAGACCATATTTATACCTTTTTTTTTAAAAAAAGCTGTTTTTTTTAATTACCCAATCAATAAAACAATTCAATGTTCCCATGACATTAATCTGATCTACTTATTGAAATAGATCAAATCACATGATAAAACAGCTAAATTTAGTAACAAGACTAATAAAATCTTTTTGAAATAAAAATAAAATATTAATAATATTACATAAAAGAAAGAATTACAATTTCTTTAATTAAAATTGAATTATCTTTTGAAATGAATTTAAATTAATACCATTGGTTTATTAATTTAACCTTACAATTATTTATCAATTTATTTATTATTTATATATATATTAAAATATGAGTTTAAATAACTTATAACTAGAATTATTGAATTAATTAAGACACACTTTTTCTGCATCCACATGTACACACACACATTGCAGACCAGGAAACAATGAAACAATGTCTCGATTTAAGCTTAATTTATTAACTACTTTTAATTTAAATAATTAACTATAACTGACAACTGAAATACTTAAAAGTAATTTAGTAAAAAAAATAACCTTAATAAATTTTAAAACCAATTTAAACTAACTTTTATTTCCTTAATTTTAAAAATGTACAAAATAAATCCCAAACTAATTTTTATATTCTTATTTTTTACTATCTTATAAGTAAACTTATCACATTATTAAAAATACTGTTTTCTGGCACATCTTTGACTATAACTCTATTATTCCACTAGCAAGTTTAATTTACTGAAACAATTCTAAACAGTTAATTAAAAATAAATAGGCACATGCTGCTTTTTTTGTTTATTACTTATTCTGCTTTTTTTGTTTATTACTTATTCATTAACTTTTTTTATTTATTTAAAAAAATAATAAATATAAAACAGCAAGCAATTGAAACAAGTGCAAACAACACTTGGTCATAATATATATATAAACAAAGCTTTTTATGCTGGGTTTTTCTACCGGATATTTGGATCAGCCCATGACTTGCTCCAATGGGACTGCATCCTAGAAAGAAAATAAGGTCACTGCAAATGGCATGATTCTTTGACTGACCTATTTGACTTATCCTATTGACAATACGTATGAGATGTGGGAATTCTCCCCCAAAGAACTGATTTGTGGTTTATTCTGGTTGTTCCCTGTTCACACATTTTCAGTAAGAATTTAAATTATTTCACCCAACATATTTTGGATGGACCGAGGAATTTCTCTTCTCGAACCTCACCTGAGAACTATTCCCCTGTTTAATCTATTACAGTTAATATTTTCAAACAATCTAAGCATACTATACTTTCCTCACTTTATCTATACACTCCATCATAACTCTAATAACCCACATACAATATACATCTACTTGAAAGGTTTTATTATGTTTTCTTTATTCTTTTAAATATCATAAAATTTTTTATTTATTATTATACAATTCATTCTGTTTATATGGGCTTTATTTATAATTTCTTTTTCATTTAGTAACTTGATTCTCTACAAAGAAAAAAAAATTTTTTTTATTATTGTATATTTACTCTAAAATATTATTTTACTTTATTTTCTTTATGTTATTAGTTCTTAATCAAAAACATTTTATTTATTTAAGTCTATTCGCATTTTTTCCTTTGTCAACTCCAACAAAAAACTTTATTTTTAAAGCAAAGCAACTGTTTGACTCAATATTTTCAATTGAATGAAGTGTTCGTGCAACTACAAACCACCAGTAATAATGTTTTTTTTTTTATTTTTACCACTTTCTCTCTACTTTTTAATTACATTATTTATTTAACCATTATTAATAATTTTATCAATATTATAACTTGTTTACCTTCGTCTATATCTCTTCTCACACTGCTCTTTGATTTCACTTTTATAATTACGCAATTTATCATTTATTCTAATTTTAGTTTCGATTTTTTTTAAAATTTCAATTGCAATCTTACTTTTGAAATTTTGCTTATGTTGGGTCAATAGGGCACTTCAACACCCCCACATTGAATGTCATTTGAACTGGGTCTGTTTAAAAAAGTTGTTTAATTGTGTTTAAACTTTATTCAACAAAATTTAATTTTATATTTTTAATATTATGTGAATGGACTGGCCCTTCAAGCAGAAGGGACAATACCATCGATAGTAGAGCTATCAATGGTACACACAGTGAGACCAAGCTATGCAAAGCATAACACAATCACATTTGCAGACTGTGGACTATCTCAACTGCTAGATTCATATCTTTGCCATTGAAAACAATTTATTTGTTTTTAGGATAAACCTCAGGCACAAGCCAATCATAAGTTATATAATCAGCATGCTTTGGGGAAAAAACCTACAATCCACTCCTCAATATATCCCATGACTATCTCACCCTTTGTTTCAGGGTGCAGCATATTTACTTAACACATAACATAATTTTACATTAAATTACTGGTGACTCAGTGACAAGAGATCAAGAGAAAATAGACAAAATAACAATTAAAGCAAGCATTAATATATAAATATTTATACATACATATATTTAATATAATATAAAACAATGCAATATTTAATACAGCTTTACACTGTTGCACATGCACTTTAAAGATTTTAACTATAAATGAATGAATACTAACAATCAACCACAAATCTTTAAAGTGCATGTGCAACAGTGTAAAGCTGTATTAAATATTACAGTTTACAAACATCGCGCTATAAAAAAAATGATTTATTTACATACATAAAACAATGCAATAAATTTTATATAAGAAAAATATGATGGACTTTAGGCTATATTTATAATAGTCTGTTAATTAAAGTTCATTACATTTAAAATGTAAGTGTCTATACAGCTATTTAAAGTATCTTTACCTAGATTTTTATGATTGTCACTTTCCAACTGGTTGTCTTATTGGTCTCTGTCAATGGTTACAGGGCTTGTCTTCCATTCTTTGGATCAACAAGGGGGGAGATTAGCAGTAGCATCAATTAACTATATAGGAATTTGTTTTGGGCATTGGTTCTGGCAAGCAGAGTTGATTGCTGAATGCTTGGGACATGAAGCCTGTCAGACACATCCATGGCTTATGCAGCTTCTCCATTACTGTTGACTGGAGCAGTAACTATCAGCTTACTACTGCATTTACAATTTCTGAATATTCTGTTTAAAAAACCCAAACTCCAAACAAATAACGAATTGACAACTGGAATAACTTGACCACAAAATGCATACCAGACTGTATAACACAAACCAGAGTGTATAGTAATAACACAAACCTGATTGAAGAACAATAACCAATATGTAACTTTTAAATCTTAACTCTATCATTGTTTTATTTTATCTTGACTGCATTTACAATTTCTAAATATTCAGTTTAAAAAACCCAAACTCCAGACAAATAACAAATTGACAACTGGAATAACTTGACCACAAAATGCATACCAGACTGTATAACACAAACCAGAGTGTATAGTAACAACACAAATCTGATTGAAGAACAATAACCAATATGTAATTTTTAAATCTTAACTCTCTCATTGTTTTATTTTATCTTGGCTTGAATCTGTTTTTTAAATAATTTTACATTTCTGGTTATTCTAATCCTTTGCACAGATTCATCTAAACAACCTTGATAAGACACTGTAGTTTTTTTAATTAATTAAACTATTGATTTTAATTTTATTATCAATCTGAAATCTTATAAAGTAATTAAATAATATAACATTATATTTTTATTTTTTAAATTTTTGTTTTAAAAAACATCTTTAAATTAAATCCAACTAATAATTTATTTTTATATTAATTTTTTAATAAAAATTACTGACATGTAACGACATGAAACATTATTCATTAGCAGTACAATGTATATAAATATTAGTAAAGCTATACAACTAACATGGAAAGTACATTTTTTACAAATTACAATTAATATTGTCAGCACTTACGAATAATTTTATTCAAATAAAATATATTTATATAATGTAAAAACATTTATTAATGATTCTTTTAAGAAATAGTTACATTTTTATTTACAACTGTCAAACTCACTCCACTTATAACTTTGAAACCATCCACCACAGATAAATACAATAATGATTATTACTAATCATTTACTAAACTAGATATTATATCTAGCCCATTTATAAACTTTATGCTTCCCAAAAAATTAGAAACAAATATTTCATTACAATTATAACCCTAATAACACTCATAAAAAACTATTTGTTATGAAATTTATTTAATTAAAATTATAATTTGTAAAAATTATATCTATCATTTATTATTGTCTTAATATTTTCTACAAATCAGTTAAATGAATGCATTAGGATACAATTCAATAAATAAGATAATAAATGATGGATTTCTAATATAATTTTTAGCTACTTCTGAAACAAGTCAAGAAACAGTTGGTAAGTAAATATCATTTACATAAACTTTATAGATAAGAGTATAATAAGTATGCTTTACATTTATATATATATATGATTCTAATTTGCAACTTTTGAGTAGCATAAAATTATATTTTATTACATGTTTAATTTTTAATCCAACAGTCATCAATCTTTTATTGAACATAGACCCCTTTACCAAAAACTTTTAAAATGGTTATCAAATTTATAAATTTATACAATTCTCGATAATAAATATTTCACTAGATATCAAACATTTAATTTTAATCACTTGTAATTAATAATTGAAAAAAATAAAATGAATACAGGAATATGGCATTATCTTGTGCAGCATTTAATATAGAAGCCTAAGTAAAAAATACAAAGTTTTATTTTTTAAATTTTTGACATTTATGAAATAATTATGTAAATTTAAATTAAGTAAAAATATTGAAATCGCATAAACATAAAAATGAAGTGAAAAAATCAACCTATTCATATGGAATTAAACATAAACAAAATTATATCAACAAATGATGTTAATCAACATTATAAAAATAAGATTATCAAATAAATTAACATGGAAAACTGAATATAATAAGATGGGAGCATCTGAAGTTCTGTAAACAATTTATTCTATGTCCAGTTTAACATTAGTGCATTGCATTCTCAAATGTCCATGGTCAGTGATATTCAATAAATATCTGTTTTGAAGCAGATTTAAAACTACAACAAAATCTCTCTTTACCAGATCCAACAATGGAAAATACTTTTGTACAACATTCTATAGAGCTGGGTATAGAAGTGGGATATTGCAGGCAAAATTATTGATATCACTGAATTGTACATTAAGATCATCATTTATGTGATGATTATTAGTTTATCTTGCAAAATTATATTTGCTTCTGCACTATTAGTGTATGGGTTTATAATCCCATCCAGTATTTTCAATGATAGAATATCTTTGAATGTATTTTGAAATTTAAGTGAAGAGCTTCTAAGAAGTACAACAATATGTTTTTTCTTGGTTTGTGCCTATTTTAAATAAGTTGGTGAACTGAAAGAATTCAGATCTTGATTCTTTTGCTTAAAAACATTAATCTGGCAACAAAGACTGATACAAATTACTTTGCTTTGATGGGATTAAAAATCTCTTTTTGCAGTTGTAATTTGACATGAATACATTTGCTAAATAAATCGGTTAACTAAGCAATATCCATTTTACATTTAAATAATTTTTTTTAAATAGGAATTCTCATCTTCCAAAAACTCTAAAATAGATTGAAAAAGTGCAAAACATCACCAAACAAAACTTTTAAACTCTAGCACCCTTCTGTATGGAGAAGCAATTGATATAAGTCCTTGTCACATTTCTAGTATAATTGAGCAATCATTTCAGTGAAAACATAATGGTCCCTTCTCTCGAACCCAGGACAACTCTCAGACACACAGGGCATATGATGAAAAAAGTAGTACATTCAGTGGAGAATGGTATGGTTTCAAACTGGGCCTCATCGGCCTCCTCTCTTAGCACTCTCTTACCATCCTCTGCTCAAATGTTCTCAGACAGTTGTTCATCAAATAACATCAAGAATGAATCATTGTTCAATTCTGGCAAAAGAAAAAAGAACTGTGTAACTCACCTTTCTCCCAGCCTAGTTCATGACCTCTCCCATAAAATTTATCTTCCCTACTCTTTCTCCATTTCTTATGTCCATCTTGAAGTCATCATATGTTTATCTCTGTTGGTTTAAGCATTTAGGGCCTAAACTCAATCCATAGGTTATGCTCAAAGTATGGTTTGAACTAAACTTTCCCAATATCCTCCACCTTGCTAAAACTAAACTCTCCACTCACTGTAACTACAGGATTTACTCCACTTTGTCCACCTGTGGTTTATTCAAATATTTTACCATTTTGACATCTGCTGGAGGAGTCACCATCCTCATTAATACACATGCCCCCACCATCTTTTCCATTGCACATCTTGACTTACACTCTATTATCTTAAAGATGCAATTTGGGTGCTTCAGAAGTTTTATGATTTACTTATATCTGCCATCCAATGATACCCTCATTAGATCTATTATTCACCAAATCAACTACATCATAACTGCCACCTCCCTTTTCATTCTTTTTCTGGGTGACTTCAACATGAGCTACCACTCCTTTATAAACAAATCTCTACAACACTTCTCCAGAAACTTAATGTGTGGTCAGGACTTTTTCCCAGACCACACTTACTCTTTCTACACTTAAAACCATCCGATTCCCATTGATTTAACATTCTACTCTTCTTATATCTATTTCATGATTGAATCAGCCCAACTTCACACTATAAGCATTTCCAGATCACAAAGCATTACACCTTTCTTTTGACATTGATTCAGGCCCTCCAGTAAATTTTGCCTCAGAAGAGCAATATAATTCCTCAACAAACAAAACATACCAATATCACTACTTTCAGAAATTTACATATACCTTCATAAAATCAATATCTTTCAAATAGAGCACATCTCTGCATAGATAGCATTTGTGAAATTCCTTCAAGCTGCTATCTGCAAATACATCTGGAATTCCCAAGGGTCATTCAAGTTGCTGGCTACAATGGACAAATTGCAGAGTGGCTGAATGATCAGGAGTGTGGGATGTTATATATTAGCACCATCATTCAGCTGAAACTTTAATACCATGATGCCCAAAGGGCCTTGGCCAAGTACATCTCAGTCAAACATACCCAGAGGTATATGGGGAATCAGCATTGTTGGACCAGAACTTACCTAATGTGGGCTTTTGGTACACATGAAGCAAACCACTTCCTTGTCCATCATGGTTGGCAACAAATCCTATGTAGGTCAGAAATTGCTTTTTTTTTGAGAAACCATTACAACCACACAGTTTTCAAAACTGACATTCCTTCTGTCACTATGCCATCAACCTCGAATGTCAACTCTGGCCCTGAGAACACTTTGGCAAACTACTTAACAAGCTGAAAAGTTTTCTTGACCATGTCCACCATGATTTTTATGCTATTCTCAAGCTCCTCCTTCTTCTCCTAGATCATTTCACCATCCACATCACCCTTAACATGATTAACAAGTTGACTTCAGGTGATTAGAGATCAAGGGTCTCTATCTGGTTGCTTTGGTCTCTTTCCTTAAGAAAAATCAGCCACCTACTGAGCTTAAGAGTCTTAGGTCCATTTCAGTGACTCCCTTGCTCATTAAACTTATTTGGTTTACCATCAAAGAGTCACTAGAACAACTTATACTCCCTGCCTTTTTCAGCCCCACAGTTTGTTTGTAAAGGGCATTCCATGCTTGGAGCTGCCACATTCTTTAAGATAATCACTAAGCATGTTAGCTGGTGTCAATGTGGCAGAACTATTGCTGTTAAGTTGGATATTTGAACAGCTTTTGATTCTGTCAGGGTCAATCTGCTTCTTGGCATCTTCAGGGACCTTAACCTTCCAGAGGCCATCATGTTTATTTTCCACAATCTCCTATCCAACAGAGAAATCCTAGTTACCCTTGATGGAAATATTGCCCCTGGCTTCATACCCAATGTATTTATTCCTCAGGGCTCTCTGTTGAGAAAATTGTTGTCTACTGCATTTCTGAGTCCCCTCTTGCTCAGGCTGGAACTTGACCTCCCTGGAATCCTTATTGCTAGGCTAGGCAAAAACATCAAAATTATTTTCTTATGTAGATGATGTGATCATCTTCCATCACCCAGTCAATCTCCTCCCCAAGCTTTAACAGATCCTCACCTGGTACACCAAATCACTTAGGCTGGAATTTAGCAGTGACAAGTCAGCAGCTTGGCAATTTCCTTCTGGTAAACAAATCCCTTCCATCTTCAATCCCAAGCCACACAACTTCATCAGATTCCCCCTCATTTTGTCTTCTAAAAACATGAGAGTTTGGGTCCAAACTGCATGGTAGCAAAACATACCATTTACCCACCACACTATCACAGACATTTATCTCTCCCTTTATTGAAAAGTCACCCTCCTTAATATTCTAGTGTTTTCTAAGGTAACATATTTCCTCCCCATAATTCTACCTACATATTCTTTTGGATCCAAAATCAATGACATTTACACCCATTTTTTCTGGGGCACAAAGTGGTGGCCATCAGCCTAAAAAGAACTTGGTTTGCCTAAAATCCTCAATGGGCTGGGCCTGCACTCCTTTGACACAAGAAAACTCACAAAAGTATCCTCACATTCATAAGTCATTTTTGCCAATCTTGTGCACATCATCATTACTTCCATATCATCACTCCCATTGAAACTCTTCCCAATGTCAAGCCCATGTCATAGACCTCACTCATTTCCAACATTCTACAAAAGGTTAGCTTTGCTACAACTTCCATCATTGCCAAATTAATATACTGAGAGGTTTTCAATCAGATCAGAGACTTCTCCATTGTCTCCCCTAACATTCCTTAAACTTACCAATGCTCAATTAATCTTCAAATTTAAAAGATAGTCCCTTGAGCAAAGTTTATTGATTTCCTCTTCAAAATCAACTTTTGGAGCCTTCCCACCAATCAATTTTTGTCAACTGTAGGGATTTCACCAAATCTCTCCTTTATGCCAACTCTGTAAAATCGACAATGAAACCCTCAAGCCTTCCTAATCAAATGTCCCATTTTACTTGGAGTGACAGGTGTCATCAACTCCTGCCTTTTCATACACAAGAACACTGTCTTCAATCTCTGAGGATCTGTTAGAACAGGGGTCTTTACAACTATCACACAATCAGTTTTCCTCATCTATGCAATCTGGCTGCTCCAATGATTGGACTTAACTCTCTCTCTGTCTCTCAAAACCAGAGATACCAAACTTGCCACACCTACACTCCTCACTGACACCTGGGCAATCCTCCAACTTTCATACTCTCAGCCTCAGTCACAGGACTCATAAATATTTGTGATCTGTGTGGTCTCTTGCTCAATGAGAACATGTCTTAGACTTGCAACCAAGGACTGCTCTTGGCCGGGACTACTCACCCTTTCCATATCCCTTTCCCTTTTTTATGTATCCTTTCCTTTCATCATGTTGCTCCTGAACATCATTTTAACATGTAATCACTTCTTCGTAAACCTTTATTTTAACTGTATTTGTATCTGTTTTTATGAATAAACTTTCATCACTGAGAAAAAAAAAACATTCAAGTGTTCAAAGTATTTTTTAGAATTTTGTTCACAATTGTTATATCTAACTGAAGTGATTGATGCAATTTGTCACTATGGTTCTTGTCTACTAAATGTTGACTATAGACTATACAGTGAAGTAAAAGCACTTCAGGCATATGTTATTTAAGATAACATATAAAATTATGGTAACAATCAATGCTCCATCTATAGCATCAGATATTATATTTGTCAATGGAATCAATTTTTCTTTGAAAAATATCTACATTACATTAAAAAATCGGTTTTTTGCCTCATGTATAAGTTTCTAATGTTCTAGCAAAAAGTAGCTCTTCATGCACTTTGTGGTTTTGAGAAAAGGCAAAGTATGCCAACACAAAGCTTCATTAGTTGGTAAGATTGACTCATTCAGCTGGATTTAAGATTATTAAATGATTACATTCAGTTAGATAAAAAGGTTTTATTTTTTAAATGATTTTGCAAACAGTATTCTACATAGGTGATTCAATTCATAGATAAGTCTTTGAATAGTTTTATTGCTCAAATGATTCATTTTTACAACATTTTGTGCATATTTCTGGCCCGGAGAATCAGTTTCCCTCTTCGGTGGGAATCATGCTATTCATGATGAATAGGGATATGTTATACAATGGCCTCTATCCATCATCATTTCTCTTCAAGATTTTATATTTAACTGATTGAAAGTGTGACAAACAATTTTTATCACAGTATTAAGTGATTTGTTTACTTTGATGCTTATGTAACATAATTGCTAAAGACTTTTTGGCATATGAGGCACATTGGTAAATGTTTGTTTGATAATGATGGGGACAAATTTTAGCTTCAAATAGGCCAAGCTGTATTTACTGAATTTTTTTGGTTAAGTCATATTAAGTCATATTATTATCATAACAAATAAAACATTTATTAACAAACAATTTTGGCAGTCTGTGTGATAAAAATCATATATAATATGTACTTACTTGAAACAGAATATATTTGTTTAAACTCTAATAAATAAACTGTGTCCTATGATTTTCTTTTTCATAATACTGCTCCTCAATAAGTAATTATGTTCAAAGTTCAAATCACAAGTAAGTACATGTCACATCAAATGAACCACTTTATAGTGTTTAATGAAAGTATGAATGTACAAGACTGAGATATTCTGCTAATATTAAATATCATCTTGCCCAACTACAAACAATTACAGTCAAACAATGGTTTTTCATGTCCACATATGCAAGTCAATTGTGCTACATCTATTTTCATGCATTTTTACATGTGCTTCTATTAATGAAACATTTTACCTTTTCATTCAGAAATTTGATAGGTAATAAATAAAGTGTTTTTCAAATAATTTGCTTCATAGTGATATATATATATATCATAGATATTTTGAAGTAACAAACAAATAGCAGTAGTAAGGGGGTTTACTTTTGGTGGTGTCGACCCTCAATTTTTTTTATTGAAACTATCGACCCCTAAAATGATCAAATTAACACAAGGGAGCTAATATTGACCAAGGGAGCTGATATCAACCACTTTGAAACTATTGATACAATCAATACTTATATATTAATTTCGATGGAGTATTTTAGGTCCTACGTGTAACAATATATATAATATTTACAATATATTTACATTATTTATACTTTAAGCTATCTATAATTAGACATGATTTGAAACTAAAATTTCAAGCTACCTTCAATCTTTCACTCCATGCTATACAACCAACACTCATGTTCACCTGTATGTGATCATGTGTATTTGTTGTATAAATTGGAGGGAGAATCTGAAGCGAGCTTAAAAGTCAGTCTTTGAACTTCCTCTAATTATTTGTATTTATTGTACCAGGAAACTTTTCACCCTTTGAATTCCTGACAAGCATACATATTATTGAACATGAAATGAATGTTACACATCAGAATAAGGCATTGATAATAATTCTATTAGAAATATGTAATTACATATTTTTAAACCATCCAACTGGATTGTTAATTGAGTGAGAGATTTAACCCAAGCGGGTGATTCTAATCCTTCCCTTCCCTGTTAAAATTTCATTCTCATGCTGATGGACATTAAATTGTTGGCCACTCCATACCTTTGAATGATCATATTTAATTCTGGCCTTTGCATGTCATTACCAGAAAAAGAAAAGCAACTCCCAAAGGATATGCAGCTGCAAACCAATAATATACCACATATAAAGAAAAATAGACATCCACATGACATCAAATATTTAACCCATGATAAAGCAGTATACCATTAGGCTAAGCTCAGTGTTCTCTTTATCTCAGGTTATTTTTATGTGGGTCAAACTTTTTTCAGAAATATACACTTCATGAAATCATTGGGAAAATAAATAAAACACTCACTCAATATATAATTAAAAAGGATAAAATATTTATTAACCCCCACAAACTCATTAAATAAAGAAAATCCATTTTCTAACCTCCTGTTCTTTTCATCATACACATAAAGTCATTTAGTTGGGGGATATCCCCCCTAATTCATTAAAATATCTTTGAATGAAGTGATCTGAGTTCTATATCTACACACACACACACACACACATATATATATATATATATATATTAAGTGTTGTATTAGTTCACACAATATCAATAAAAATATAGTAGTACATTTATGTCCATACATACATCAATTCCACAATTCAATAACATTTTTATAAATGTGGGCTGATATACACATATAAAGTAAAATTATTTTAATGCATTTTATCTTTCTTGAATCTATCACATATGTATAATTTAAAGATGAGAAAAATATGACAGAACTTGTGCATGTGTTTGTATAACATACATGTATCTTAAGCTTAATGTGAAAGGATGTCTAGCATAAAAAAAATCTGACACTGCAGATAAATGATCTGACATAAAATATATTAAACCAAGAAATAAAAATATTTCTCTCAATACAGACCTTTATTCAAGTTATATAGAGAACACAAAAATAGTATTAAAAACAAACAAATATTAACCTTTTAACCGCTAATTTTATCATTGGTTGTATCAGATAAAAATCAAATCTTTTAATTGGCCAACTCACAAACTGAAGACAAAGCCTATTGTTAAAACATATTCGCCTATAATATTAAATTCAACTCAGATACATTTATAAAAAGTATATAATTAATTTTTCAGGTTGTGAAAAAAACGAAAGTTCTTTCAAAAATAAATTGCTATTTATTTATTCTAAGATATTCAATATCGGCAACATAAAAGTTATAATGTAAACAAAAAGATCGACTTTTACGTTATAGAAAAGTAAATATTTCTTTTTACTACATCTTCAATATATTTACTTAAATCTTCAATATTTTTCGAAAATAATTTTGTTTTTTTATTATTCTCTCTGAAAATAATTTTAATTTCTCAAAATATTCTTTTATAATAATTAAATCGTATTCGAAATGAAAATCTCAGCGTTTTTCTTTATTTTCTTTGATCAGGCAATTTCTTTGTTCTTTCCAGCCAATCAGAATGTCTTTTTCGGCTGAGAGCATACTAAGAACCAATCACAAATAATGTTCCTTCTTTGTTTAGGTTTAAATGCGTTTTTTTTCTATTTTTTACTTCTAAAATAAATCGGAAGATGTCACCATCGTACAGAACTTTTAAAAACGAATTCAATACGTATTTAACGAATATTTTCGTATAAAAACTGGCTGAGTTAGAGTGATTTCAGATGTCGATGAGGAGCCTCGTAAAAAACAGTCTTTTGGTTAAATAAAAAAATTATACCCTCCATATCTTGAGACTTCATCTGGACATGGAGTGTCTGAGTGTGCTATACATCTCATCATCAGGGCAGTGGAGACTTCACTTCAACAAGATGTTGTTCAGGTTCTTTATCTTCATCATTAGCTGGACTTTAGGCAACTACATATTCACAGCTGGGATGGAGCTGGATGGGTGCACTGGAGTGGTCGTCTTCCTCATAACCATCTCACTAACTGATACAGAAGTTTTCTTCAGCTTCCAAGTTTGTATAAAATACTTTTTCTGCAATGGCAGTATCAATAAAACTGCTCCTTATTAGTTAACTAACAGGACTTTTACTGGAAACATAGCTCTGCTTTGTACCCTTTCTTTTTAATTTGTATTGGATTATACAATCAATATATTCTTATTATTTGTAGCCAGGATATATGGCCTCAGCATCATATAGCTGGAAATTATCAGACAAGCAATAGTGTCTCATTGTAACACCACAAGTTACCTGCCAAATTGAACTCTTCTCTGATGACCACAGCAACAACTAACAAAGAACTAAGTATATTAAGATATGAGAATCATAATTTTAATGAGTAATGTCCACACTAAAGTAAAATTTTGAGAGAGACAAGAGATCACAATGCCAAAATAAGGTATAAAGTCCTTAAAGCAACTGGTGAACAACTTATATAGCACACTCGTGACATTATTAATGTGGGTCTCCCCTTGAAATTATTGTGCAAGACAACTTTTAACTAAATGGCTAATGGATAAAGACAATGCACATAACATTTTATGTTTTTCTATTATTAATGCCTATTACATCTTTAAAGAAGTTTATATCTAATTTTTATCTTATGTTAACTCAGATCCCTTTAATTGATACACCCCAATTTAAAATTTGCCTCCAAAGGCAGCTTTTTATTATAAAGTCTTGAAACTAAAATAATACTGATCCACCAATTAAATCAGATTTTTTTCTGCAAGTATAGGCATCTGACTTCCTCAAACTCTTTTGTTTGAAAAATAAAAATACAAAGCAGAGTGACCATTAATATATTAGAATGTTTTAACATTAGATAAGATAATGGCCACTTGATTTGCTTAATACTTTAGAAAGAAAATAACCGATAACAATTAAAACTTAAATATAAACACATTGGAACATTTAAGGTATTTTCAATCATTTTATCTTTTTTTCTTTTTTTTTTTCATTATAAGATGTCCCAACACATAAAAAAAATTAAGGATAAAATTACACATGTAGGATATTTGTGTTTATATAAAAAGCAATAAAATAAAATAAAAATATTATAAGCATATATAGTACAATTATATGTGTAAAATTACAAATTTTATCTTTAATGTGTAGCTTTCATTGTGTTTGTGGTTAAGAAATATATACACAGACCAACCCCATCCATTTTATAGTATGTGTATTGTCCATATCTGCTTAATTATTGCAAATATATAATGATACATATACCAAAAACAATAATTTTATTATATATATATATATGAACTGTTACTTTAACTACAGCCACCTTGTACGTGGCCACTCTAAGAGTGCCCACCACAATATATATATATATATATATTTCATACGATGGAATTAACATCCATTATGTTGTCTTTATAAAATACTTTAACGTAAAATATAAATAAAAATTATAGACAACTATTTGAATTAATAAATAATAATAAATTTATTAATTCAAATAGTTGTCTATAATATTTATTTATATTTTATGTTAATATATATAGTAACCATATGGCTGGGCTCGATGTTGGTCAAACCTTATTTAAGTGGTGAAATGAGCAAAAAATTAAATTGTAATTAATAACAATTGTAATATATTAAATCAATATATTATTTTGCTAGTATGTAATAGTAATTGCCAGATTCTATTTTAAAATTAAATACATGTTGTCAATAAATCTCTGAAAGTAATAAAGACTCAGATTGTTCAAAATATGCTAAACCTTTCTGGAAGGGTGTATATGATATATCATATACAATTTATCAGATGGACTAATTTTCAATAATATTAAAATGACAATTTATTAGTACTATTATTAAGTATGTTTTGATCTTTTATTATTATTATTAAATATTAATAGTTAGAAAGGTTTAAATTTATAACTCTTGTAAATCAACATTTGTAATCAATCCTTAAGCATCTATTTATTGTGATTTAAGATATTAGTGAAGAGTTTGATTAATTATCACTAATGAATATAGGGAGAGAAGTAGTAATTTTATGCACACACCATGCTGTGATTCATCCATTTTTAATTGTACAACAATTCAATGTAATAAAATGTATAAATAACCCAACATAAGTAGTAGTGGGGAGGGGAGCTATTAATAGAAAAGGACTAGAGGAAAGACATTAACATCTGTAACAACAAAACTAAATAAACCAAGGAGCTGACAAAGTAATAACAATGGATATGAATTGATGAAAATCATTTTAAATACATTGTGATTCTTAGATTATGGAATAGAAAATTTTAATTACTTGCATGCATCTGATCTACTTATCATCAATCAACTATTGCCTAGAGGTAAAAAAGGAAACCATATTAAAAAAACATATTTTACCAAAAGGGATCTTAAATTTGAAACTGGACAAGAAATTGTAGGGATGGCATTTTATTCCATATATCATTATAAATTTTATCATCATAATCAATAGGCACATTTAAAAATCACATGTCAATTGTTTGAATGAAAAAATAAAAAAAAAATTCTGTGCAATCATTTATAAAGTAAAAATAAAATAGATTTTGCTTTTTATGTCAAATAGTAATAAAAATTTTATTAAAAAAAAAATAATTTGGACAAAACCTTTAAAATTCAAATAGAAGAAACTAAAATTTACTTCAAATGAATAATAAAGTTTACTGAATTTATAGTATGTGTGAGTTTATATATATATATTTAAAAAAATTTTGTTCTGATAAATCGTTTGGATCAAACACTAGCTTGCTTTGTCATTAAAAAGTGACAATTGAAATATGTTTACTGTACTGATAAATGCAAAAGAAAAGGTTTAACCCACAGTTATTAAATGTCTTTAATGGAAATACTGATAAGAGAAAAAACAATAACCATTCATTATATTATTACAGAAAATATTTAATAATATTGATATAAAAACATAAATGAATATATATTTGCTTCTTAATAACTGAGGTCCAATGATGGAATTAATAATTAGTTTTAAGTATTAACAAATGATGTCAAAACAATTTGAAATATTGAAGTCATCCCCAAACATTTAAAATTTATTACTACAGATAAAATAAAATTAAAAATGCTTTTGTAAAAGTTTTCTATTGCTATCAAACTTGAAGATATTACTAAAACTACAATTTAGTCAAATAAGTTGGATCCAAAATTCTGCACAAAATCATTATAAGAGCTATTATATTTTAATTTTATTACAATAAAGTCTTGATTATTTGATTTTACAGTACACTTGGATCTCGTTTTACGGGGATTTATTTAATGTGATTTTGAAGTTACATGATTCATGTTTCTTTGGAAGTCAAACTCCGATAATGCACTATTACTTTAAATAATAAATTTTGCACACTTATGTCATATTGAAAGTAATAGCACATTATTGGAATTCGACTTTCAACTTAGTACTTTCAATATTTTCAGTGCTTTATAATAGTAAGATTTTATGCAATAATGAAATTAAAATCATGATTTCCACATTTTATGTATACCCACATTAAATTTTATAAGATTATAATGTAAATTTGTTCAAACATTGTGCGTGTTAATTTTGCATTTTAAATCACATTCTGTTTTTTGCTTTTTAAAAAAGAACATAATCAATTATTAATTATTTAGTATCTGCAAGTTTATTTTTAATTATTTTTTTATTAACGACACTAATCATGACCGTGCTCTTAAATTCCAATGAGAGCTAAATGGTTGTATGTCTGGATATCACGAGCTTCGTAAACAATTAATAAAATCATCATCTCAAAGATTAATTACTAATTATGTTATCACTAGAAAACCATTAACACAACATGAGAGTGAAGTTGGTGCTAGTTGTATTTCCTCTTGTGAAGAATATGATTTTTTACCAGTTTGCAAATGAACCTGTTTATCGGCAAGTAGTGATAATAATTAAAACGTGTATAAAAATGCCAATTACTGTACTGCAAATTATGCATAAGAATATATTGTTTTGAATAAAATTAAATATTATAGTTAAAAAAAGTCTGTCTTGTATCAATTTTTTTCAAATTTGAAATTATTTATTAGTCATATTTTATTTCCTTATTTTTTTTTGCGTGAATTGTAAAGTAATTTTACATTGGTGCTTTGCTTTTATGCGATTTTTGAAAAATCACAGTCCATGTCCCCCCTTTTTCAAGGTAAGTTACATCTATTTTTGTGCGATTTCTTTTGCGCATGTTTTCTAAGGAGCCTATCTATCATGTAAAATGAGACCCATGTGCATTTGGATAAATGTAAAAAAATATGGATGCATCATTTCTAATATGTTTGCTCATAATGACATCATTTTCCTCATCAGTTTACTCTTAATGAAGGAACTTAGATTATGAACTCAGAAATAAAGTAAAACATGGTAATAATGTCTTTTTGTTAGCTTTTATTATTATTATTATATTATACTAGTTTTGGATATGGCATTAAGGTAGTTATTTTTTAATAGTATAAATTTGTAATGTGAAAAACAACGGTAAAAATAAATATATTTATTTCTTTATTTTCTTTACTGGTTGGTCTAAAATTTATTTTAAATTAAGTATGTTTAAATAGAGAGATATGTCAATCTATTATAATTATAAGAATAATTATTGATATTCTATTTATCAGTAAACAGACAAAATAACCTGCCAGAAGAATAACAGTATTTACTCATAATAACACAATTAACTTAAAACATGGAGTTTTACATATAAGCAGGGATACACTCATTTTATATTTTTATTATATTTTGCCTATAATTTAATATATCTACTTTAGTTTATAGAATTTGTGATAATTTTTATTGACTGTGCATTTCTTATTAATGCAAATTTTTTATGTTTTTAAAAATATTATATAGTCAGTTGACGTACAATACTTTTGTTGGTTCAATACACTCTTTGGTATATATTGTAACCCCTACACACAACACCACTTCTACACAATATATGAGAAAATGCCCAATGCACCAGTTCTATTAAGGAATATAATAATTTAACACTTTATTTGACTTCGAATTAATACTGAGATGCTTCTACTTATGCCTAACTTATAGCTTAGCACAGTGGAGGGTTATAGGAAATCAATAACCTATAGAACATAAATAAATGAAGGAATAAATACTAAAAACCATTAAAAAAAATATATGCCTCATTTATTAATCAACCAAATGATGGAGGCCAGCAGAGGTTCATTTGTTCAAACTAATAAAATATAATTTCAATTTGATCTCTTTCATAATTTAATATACTCTACATTATTAGCTCAATATAACTTTAACAAAAAAAAATTAATACTAAATAACTTCACTATCTAGTAAATCTTAATCTAAATAGATAAATAAATGTTAATTTGGAGATATGAAATCAGATCTCAGGGAATCTATTACAGTTTGATTAAAAAAAAATATTATCCAGTAATTTAAAACTAATTATAATAATAATACAAAATAACATCATCATCATCATCATCATCATCATCATCATCATCATCATCATCATCATCATCATAATAATAATAATAATAATAATAATAATAATAATAATAATAATAATAATAATAATAATAATAATAATAATAATAATAATAATAATAATAATAATAATAATAATAATAATAATAATAATAATAATAATAATAATAATAATAATAATAATTCAATTCAATTCATTTATTTACCGTACAAAACTACAGCATAAAGCCAATTACAGTATTGCACCATAACAAATATATAAATACATAAATGAGTTTAAATGACAAATTATTAATATAATTATGTGTCATATTTCAATAAAAGATAATTAACACATTTAAAAATCTAAAGTAAAATTAAATATCAGCATATAAACAATTATTATTAAGACATCAATAGTAACAAATAAAAGGGATAAATATAGAGCACATAAAATAAAAAAAAACAAAAAACAATTTTATATATATATAAACAAAATCAAGTTAAAACAATCAAATCTGACATTTAAATTTAATAGCATTACAAAATTGATTATAATCTAAATTGAAGTAATTTATATTGATCACAAATCTGATTATTAAAAGATGGTAGCCTAAACAAAGGAGAAAATCTAAGAACATTGGAATGACAAGGTTTTTAATGTAACAAACAGAAACAGACAGAGTATCATGCACATGAGATCTAATTATAACAGTAGAAATTGTATTAGACAAAATAACTATTTTATTAACAAGTTTATAAAGATATTTAATATATGTATATTGTCTTCTAGAAGAAAGATGAACAGTTTTATTTCTCAAAGAAACATACTTAGAAAACTTATTATACACTGATTGTAATAAATTACATCCCTGTTCAAAGCTAGGATTCCAAATGACTGAACAATATTCAATGATGGGAAGAACCAATGATAAAAAATAATTTAAATTTTGTATCACCATTGAAATGATAACCAAACCTTAGAATAGTACCTATAATTTTTAAAGCCTTACCAATAATCATTTCCAAATGAGGAAGAAAGGATCCATTACTAGAAAATATAATTCCCAAATCTTTTTGGGATTCAACAGAAATAATTTTGTGAGAATTAATAAAATAAGAAAAATGCAAAACTTTAGATTTTTTAGAATACGAGACTAAGGAACATTTACTGAAATTAACAGTCATATTATTTAGATCACATCAAACACTAAAATTATCTATATCCTTTTGAAGAAGAGTGCAATCAAACACAGATGTGATTCTTCTAAAGATTTTACAGTCATCTGCATAGCACAAAAGATAAGAAAATTTTAAGCAATCCTTAAGGTCATTCATATAAATGTTAAAAAGCATAGGTGCTAAAATACTACCCTGAGGAACTCCCAAATTACATTTAAAATTAGATGAAATAGTATTATTAAATTTAATATATGCAGTACGACCATGAATAAAGGATTGAAACCAATAAACAAGCTTAGTAGAAAAACCTATTTGATATAATTTGTGAAGAAGAATAATGTGGTCTACTTTATCAAAAGCTCTTGATAAATCAAAATAAACAACATCAAGTCTCTGATGGTCTTCAATTGCATCAGCTATATGATCATAAATTGTTAACAAATTAGTTTCTACAGATCTATTAGGTATAAAACCATGCTGTGAAGAAGAAATGAGTTTACTAACATCTAAAATAATTTTATTATAAACACACTTCTCAAAAATTCTAGCAATAGTATGTATAACAGAAATAGGTCTATAGTTATTAATACAATCATGTGATCCATTCTTAAAAATTGGGACAATTTTGGCACACTTAAGCACATCAGGAAAAATACAAGAATTCAGTGATAGATTAAAAATAAATGCAAGAGGTACTGCAATAAATTCAGCTAGCCCTTTGTAAATAAATGAAGGAATATTATCATTTCCCAAACTATAATGAATTTTAAGTCACTTAATAGCCATAACAACATCATCCTTAGAAATATGGTCAATCATACAATGAACAGTTGAAGAATTACAAAATAATGCAATATTTGAAGATATTGTATCATGTGATGAATATACATCAGCAAAATGTTTTGAAAAGTCATTTGCACTTAAAGTGAAACCATGAGTAGCTTGAACCCTTTTCTTACCCAAACCAGACTTATTAATGAAATCCCAAAATTCTTTAGGGTTAGAAGAAATATTAACCTCAATTTTTCTAATATAATTCTGCAAATCTCTTTTATAAACATGCTTCACCAATCTTCTGAAATTAATAAAATTATTATAAAAAAGATATTCTGTGTTTTAAAATAAAGTCTACAATGATAAGACTTCCTTTTAATAATTTTGATAAGATCGCATGAAAACCCAGGAGGAAAACCCTTATAAAAAGGCCGCTTATTGGGAATATACAAATCAATAAAACTATTAAGAATCTTTAAAAACTCATCCAAGCAATGATTTACATCATTAAAAGAATACAAAAAATTCCAATTAACCTTAGAAAAGTTACTACAAAAATCAATATAATTACCCTTCCCATAATCCTTTCTTGAAATATTAGAAAAATTAATCTTTGAATGACAAACGTTAATATAAAACTCAAAAGGTGGATGATGAGCATCAATAGGAAAATTAACAGAAACAACTTGAAAATTACTAACTACTGTTGAATTACATAAAATATAATCCAAAGTATGATGATAGGAATTAATAAATGGGTTATATTGCTTAAGTCCTAAAAATTTACAGAACTTTAACATTCTAGAAGCCTTAGAAGACAAAACAGAAAAGTGTGTAGCAATTCTACCCTGATATAAATCTGGAATATTTAAATCACCAGTAATTATAATATTATCATAGCCAATCAGAAAATGTTCAAGAGGTGTCAAAAATAATCAAACTCTAACAACGACAAAGTGGGTTTGAGGTAAAAATTACCTAAAATAAATTTAAAATTGTGATTTAAAGTAATTTCACACCATGTAGATTCACAAAAAGAAGAAGAAAAATAAAGTTCTTTATAAAAAACATCTTTATGAAGAGCAATCAGAGTACCACCACCTCGAGAAATATTATCCATAGATCTGTCAGTTCGCAAAATACTGAATCTATCATCAAGAAAAGAACAATCAGGAAATTGTTGATTTAACCAAGTTTCTGTAAGTAAAATAAGATCAAAATGTTCTGTTTCAAAAAATTGTTTAATTTGAGCACATTTAGTCCTCATACATCTGACATTCATGTAAAAACAAGAAAGGCCTACCATGTTACCCACAAAGATAATGTAAATAACACAAATAAAAACAAAAAGAGAAAAAGAAAGAGATAAAGAAAAAATAAAAATAAAATAGATAGTAAAACAAAATAAATTCTCTTAAAACCTTAGAGAGCTGGCCAGAGATCCATAAAAAAAAGAAATAGAAGCACCGCAAGGCCATAAATTAGGGGATATTATATCATTATGTTTATGTGCAGAAACAGAAATATAAAAACAAGAAGACTTAGAATTATTCATATTAACTTTATGACAAACAATACTAGTTTGTAAATTATTTTCAAGAAATACTGTAATATCTTTTGAACTGAGATCTACTGGCATATTAGAAAGAAAATATCTATTATAAGTTATATTAGTATTAGAATAAACATTAGCAAAATTAGATTTATTAAATCTATCAGATATATTAATATTTTTAGTTCTTGAAAAGTCATTTTTACTAGAAGATAAAGAGGAGTATCCGGAATGATTTAACCGATAGTTGCTATTTGAATGAAAGTCAAGTGAATGTGATCTATAAGCTGGAATAAATATGGGAGCAGTATCAGGATAATTAAGAATTTTATGACTAATAGACTTTAGAGAAGATAAATTAACAGGAATACCTCCATTATATCTTTTGTCCATAAAAGAACACTCTGTAAATTATGAGCTGGAATGACTTTAGGAACTGCAGCTGGATAATTTAGTATTTTAAATTTCACAGACTTTAAAGAAGATAAAGTAACAGGAAAACCTCCATTATCTCTTTTCCCCATAAAATTTTTTTTTGTGATTTAAATTTACCATGAGAAAAAAAAAACAGAATCAGAAAAGCAATCATTAATGGAATTTACCTCAAGCCAGGATGAGTTATAAAAACATCTACTTTTAAGTTTGGAATGAGGCAAATTCCTAAATACATTATTATTATTATTATTATTATTATTATTATTATTATTATTATTATTATTATTATTATTATTATTATTATTATTATTATTATTATTATTATTATTATTATTATTATTATTATTATTATTATTATTATTATTATTATTATTATTATTATTATTATTATTATTATTATTATTATTATTAATTTCATCACTAACTAAATTAACTTCAGGAACACAATCATCCAATTTGATATTTTCACCAAGATCTTCAGGGCAATATGCTGAAGATGAACTTACAATGCTACCATCTTCAATAGCAGAAGAATTATCCCTAGCAATGGAAGAACTAAATATTTGATCAGGATATTTACATTGAATGCCAATATCATTAGCATTAACATTTTTACCAAGATCTTCAAGGTAATTGGATGAAGATGAACATACAATGTTACCACCTTCAATAGGAGAGGAATAATCTCCAGGAATAGAACTAAAAATTTGATCAGAATATTCAGAAGATGACAAAATGCCTTGAGTGCCAATATCATTAGTATTAACATTTTTACCAGGATCTTCAAGGTAATTGGATGAAGATGAACATACAATGTTACTACCACTTTCAATAGCAGAGGAATAATTTCCAGGAATAGAACTAAAAATTTGATCAGAATATTCAGAAGATGATACCATGCATTTAGTACCAATATCATTAGTATTAATAAGTTTATCTTTGATCACTGAAGTATTCGTACAACGATGAGACATTTCAATTATTAAATTATATATAAAAGAAATAGGAAGAGATAAAATCATTTCAAAATAAAAATTGCTAGAATCATGAATAACACTGTCAATTAAACTATCTATATTCTCCAAATTATTAGCAGAGTCAAATTCATTAAATGCAAAGTTTCCAATATTATTATTTCCAATCTTAGGAAATAAGTCAATATTATTAGTGGATAAATCCACATCAACATCTACATTAGAAAGATAGTCTAAGGATGAAACAGCTTTATTATTGTCAAACTCATTTATAGCAAACTTACCAACACTATTATTTCCAATAATAATAATAATAATAATAATAATAATAATAATAATAATAATAATAATAATAATAATAATAATAATAATAATAATAATAATAATAATAATAATAATAATAATAATAATAATAATAATAATAATAATAATAATAATAATAATAATAATTTAATTTATTAAACATATAATCTCCTTGTGATAAATAAATCATGCATGGAGCTTAACAAAAATACATGTGCAATAAAATAAAAAAACATTAATATACAATAAAATAATTAAATAGAAATAAAAAGTTTTTGATTATCATCAATTACAATCCAGTTCATAATTAATTTTCTCAAAGTTTTCCTTGATAAGTCATTAACATTAAATCCAATGTTTCTTATAAAAATATTATAAAATATTGGACCAAGATAACATTTCTGATATCTGCAATGAGTTTTAAAGTACACTGGTTCAAATAATAAATCAAAATCACTTGATCTAGTCACCATTATTGATGAAGAATTATATTTATTCATTTTTTTGTATTTAATATAATAACACAAAATATTCACTAAAAATAATTGATGAATAGTTAAAACTCCAGCACACTTAAATAATTCAAGTCTTGGCAAATCCAAAGGTTTAAACAAAATAATTCTTAATGTAAAATTTTGTAGTGTTTGCAATGACTTCAAAAAATATGCTGCAGTGCCACCCCATAATGTTATACCATAAGAAAGTTTGCTTAAGAAAATTTGTTTATATATACTTAATAGGACAGATTTATTCAAGCAATCTCTTAATCTATAAAAAAAAAAAATTAAGTTTTCTTAATTTTACTTGAAGCCAAAGAATATGTTTATCCCAATGTAAATACTCATCCAAAACCAAGCCAAGGTAAGAAATTGTTGAAGTCCTGGTAATTTTCTGACAAGACGTTTTATTAACATAAGGCAATTGAATTAACAAGTCTTTTGCTGGAATATTTTTAAGAGAATACATTATGTAATTACATTTATTAATATTTAGCAGTAATCTATTACTGTTCATCCATTGTGTAATTTTAAATAAATCTTCATTCACAAGTTTCTCAAGTAAACTATATGAAACTGCTGAAGTAACCAATAATAATAATAATAATAATAATAATAATAATAATAATAATAATAATAATAATAATAATAATAATAATAATAATAATAATAATAATAATAATAATAATAATAATAATAATAATAATAATAATAATAATAATAATAATAATAATTCAATTCAATATCCATTTATTATGTGCATTTCAACATTTACACTTTAACAGAAATACACAATAAAAAAAATAATAATAATAACAATGATAATAATTAAAATTTAAAAAAAAATTATAATCAAATACAAGCTAAATACATAAAATTATATATACATATATGTTCATAACTATACATTTAGTTGTTTTTTAACATTCATCACAAATTGATCGCAAAAAATATCAATATTATTAAAAATTAGATTATATACCATTTGCAATCTATTAATAACTGATTTACCAAAGAAAGTATTTTTACATATACTAATCTTGAAAGTTTGCATTTCTCTTAATAAGCGACAAGGTACTTTCAATTCTATTTTTGATATACAGTTATAATAATAATAATAATAATAATAATAATAATAATAATAATAATAATAATAATAATAATAATAATAATAATAATAATAATAATTTTTTTTTTTAATTTATTTATTTATTTATTCATTATGAAGCAAACAATAAATGTATAATACAGTGAGATAAATTCCATACAAGAAAAATCTTGTGTGAGGAATTTAAATGTAACAACTAAAAACACTAATAAAATACAAAAAAAAAAAAAAGTATAAATATAACATAAAATATTAAAATCAATCAGATATTGCATTTGGCAATTCAATCACAGTAGTAAATAATTACATCATAACATATAATATAAACAAACAAAAAAAAATAAAACTAATGCTTAGCATAATATAACCAGTGCCATAAATGCTTTTTAAAAATCAAATAAGATAGTGTTCATTAAATTCACAGAACAATCTCTTATAAATAGATATTAAATAATTTAGGACCATTATAACTAAATTGCTTCCTACTGGATGTTTTAAGAAAATTAAGTAAAGCTAACTGATATTTAGTAGATAAACGAGTATTTACTAAAAAACACTAATAAAATACAAAAAAAAAGGATAAATATAACATAAAACATTAAAATTATACAGATATTACTTTTGGAAATTCAATAACAGTAGTAAATAATTACATAACATACAGTATAAACAAAAATAAAATAAACAAAATAAAACTAATGCTTAGCATAATATAACCAGTGCCATAAATGCTTTTTAAAAATCAAATAAGATAGTGTTCATTAAATTCACAGAACAATCTCTTATAAATAAATATTAAATAATTTAGGACCATTATAACTAAATTGCTTCCTACTGGATGTTTTAAGAAAATTAGGTAAAGCTAGCTGATATTTAGTAGATAAACGAGTATTTACAACAGAAGATTTAGTATCCAAATGAAGTTTCCTACAATAAATATCAAGAATTACTCTATATTTATACAAATGGAAAACATCTAGTATATTAAAAGTGGCATAAATATCTTTAACAGATGTGGCACGTGATCTACCAAAAATGATACGCATTGTATAATTCTGTAAAACAGACAATGTAGTCATTGCAAAAGTAGAACAGTTCCCCCAAACTGATATATTATAACATAATAAGCTTTGATAAGAAGAAATATATAAAGTAATCAAAGCTGACCGAGGAAAAAATTAGATAAGTAGAAAAACATATAATTTAATTTACGTAAACGAGAACAAAGGAAGTCAATATGGTTTGACCAAGATAGTCTGGAGTCAATAAAAATACCTAGATAGCAAATATTATCAACAAAAGAAATGTTAGCACAAGTACAAGTGCTATTATAATGCCAAAAATACTTATTACAAATAGTAATGTTAAGCGAATGAATATTTGACCTATAAGAAAAATTAATAGCTTTTGTTTTACTCAGATTAATTGATAAATTATTAAATGCTAACCATTTACTAATTAGGATTAAATCATCATTAATTATTTTTTCAACAAAATTATATGAAACTGCAGCATAAGATAAAGCAATATCATCTGCAAAACCATAAATCTTAGATTCTAAAGGTAAAGAAAATAAATCTTTTATATAAATTATAAATAAAATGGGACCCAAAACTGAACCTTATGGTACACCATGGTTAACTGTTATAAAAGAGCTTACAACACTAGAAATATTTGTTGCTTGTTTTCTATCCTTTAAGTAACTCACAAACCATGAAATAAATCCACCACGAAAACCATATGAATATAAACGCTTAAGTAAAATTTTGTGAGATACAGAGTCAAATGCCTTAGACAAGTCTAAATAAATAGCAACAGTTTTATAATAATAATAATAATAATAATAATAATAATAATAATAATAATAATAATAATAATAATAATAATAATAATAATAATAATAATAATAATAATAATAATAATAATAATAATAATAATAATAATAATAATAATAATAATAATAATAATAATAATAATAATAATAATAATAATAATAATAATAATAATAATAATAATAATAATAATAATAATAATAATAATAATAATAATAATAATAATAATAATAATAATAATAATAATAATAATAATAATAATAATAATAATAATAATAATAATAATAATAATAATAATAATAATAATAATAATAATAATAATAATAATAATAATAATAATAATAATAATAATAATAATAATAATAATAATAATAATAATAATAATAATAATAATAATAATAATAATAATAATAATAATAATAATAATAATAATAATAATAATAATAATAATAATAATAATAATAATAATAATAATAATAATAATAATAATAATAATAATAATAATGGTTATGAAAATTCCCAACTAACATTTATTAGCAACTCTCACATAAGGTTTTAGACCATTACCAAAAAAGTTTAAAATTTTAGTTCTATTTCAATTTTTTTTTATAAATGCAGTTACTCATCATTGACACAGTACCCTTTAATTACTTGTGCCCATTCAGGTCGATTTATATGACAAAGCATAAGATAATGTTAAATAAATTAATTGCCTAAAATAAGTAAAAAGCCATTAAGTGGGGGTGGGTATACAATTTTTATAATCAAACTTATTATAAATTAAGAGAGCACTGTGGCTATATCATAAACTCACACATATATACAAATAAAGCCAATATTTAAAAGCTTAGAAGTATGTATTTGTAATTTTTCTTTTTTTTCTTTTTTAAAAGAAATGCCAAGATGTGTTTATAATTTTAAATATTTTGTTTGTTAAAAAAAATGCAAAGACGTTTATTTACAATTTGCGATTCTGTAATTATTTTTTTTAAAGTGTTTATGAAGTAAATGTAAAAAGGAAAATTCGAAATGTTACCATTTAATAATAATTTAAAAATAATTTCGCGATAGAAGTTTTAATGGTTATTTTTCGCTTCAGTCATGTTTGAGCAAGATAGGGGGTCTTTGTCTTAGATTTAAGAAAAGCATAAAAAGCATTCTTGTTTCCTATCCATTCTAAAATAATTTCAACTGGGCAAAAGAACTTGTTTAAACATGTGATAATGTGGGGAAAATGAATGTCCAATTGAAGTGAAATGTTTTTTTTTAACTTCAATTGTGTATAATGTAATTACTGAAAAGGAAAAATATGTTATTATACATTAAATTTTTCATTAGTGATATTGTGATCTGAATGGACATAGAAAAGTAATTGGAAAAAAAATTATTGAGAGCACTTAGGTGATTGCATTAAAATGTTTTGTGAATCGTCTAAACCAATTAATGAAACCAAAAAAAGGATTGACTGATTTTTATTTTTTGTAAGGGGTACCTGAATTGAGAGTGTATTGAATGGAGATATATATAGTGGTTCTCAAGTTGTGAGAGGGAGTTTATTTTCTTTTTCGAATGCTAATTTGAATGGGAGTCTAATTCTAGTATTATTGTTAATCTAATGCTGTTGTTGGAACTATTCGAAGTCTTTCAACCTTTCGAGTAATCATGCAGATTCTGAGTCATTCTAAACCATGGGACTTATTCTAATTCAAATTCATTCAGTCATTCTGAACCAGTGGATTTTAATTCATGCAATCACTCAAATAACCATTGAGCCATTCGACCAGTTAACCAGTCAGTAGTCAACAATTTAAACATCTGACAATTAAGTTGTGTAGAGTAAATGCCAAACAGTTATCTAGCAACTATTGGAAAGCCAAATGATGAGCAGATGATTATTCCACCAGCTACTCAGTTAATGTTGATACAAGTTCAAATTACAACATGCTAGTGAGGTCAGTAATTAACTTGGAGTTTGTAAAACAAAAAAAGACTGTCTATAGTGCATAACCATTGTCCAGCAAAAAAAGAAACCCAAAATCCTACCTAAAGATGCAAATCAAGTATTTTCCTGTCTGTAGAATGATTATGGGGTAGAAGACCACTTCAGTGCATCCATCCAGCTCTGCTTCTGCCATCCAAAATGTAAACACAGATTCAAATATCAAGTGATGATGATGAATTTCATGAAATTGTGCCACATTCAAGTCCAGCCCTCGCCACATTAGATGAATAGATGTATAGCCCACTCAAAGCCCAGAGAAGGGTGAAACATATAGACTATATCAGGTACACCCTATTTTTTTGTTTTGTTTAAATTTAATACACATAATTTCGTAAGTATTTATCCCATGGACATACATATATAAATACATCTTTTATATAACTTATTATTTTTTTTTGTTTGCTTAATTCACTTGTGTGTGAGTTTACAATCCACTGACCACTATATCTCACATATTAGTTATTCAATCCATATTTTTTAAGGAAGAAAGTTTCCTTTATTCATTCTAATGCTAGCTTTACTAAGTATTTCTTTTATAATTATATTCTTTTTGTTTTATTAAAATGATTTATTGATTTAGTAACATATGTTTTGTATATTTATTCAGCCTTTGGATGTTAATTTATTATCTTATTATAAATGGTATGGGATAATGGGCTAATAAAAGATTTATCTAATAATTCTGAAATTGACTGCTGCTATATATTTTTGTTTTGTCATTTATTCTCTCTAACCAGATAATTGATTAATTGTGCAAGTTTTCCATCCTCCATTCTTTTAACTGAGAATAGGAGTACACTGAGCTAGCAAATTGAATGCCATCTTATAAAAACTTAAATCTTTATTTATCATGAGGATACTTGTTTATTAGTTTTTTTGAATAATTATTTATCTTCATATATGCCCTATAATTATTGAACTTGCATATCCTATCAGGAGGAGAATTAATTTTTTTTCTGGGAGTAGCTCAAGGGGTTGGTTTAAAGTCTTCCCCCAAACATACGTAAGAACAAATCTTTTTATAAGTATCTTTTGTGTTTGTAATAATATTATGGTAAAGCATTTAAATTTCTCTTTATTTCGACATGTCGCCATATTTCCTTTCATGCTCAATATGTGCGCATACTTATTTTAATGGAATAAGTGGGTTGACCAGTACAATATATATATATATACAATGTTAAAGCTAAGAAAAGTCATAAAATATATTGTCATTATGATTTATTTATTTAATTAAAATTATTATCTGTAAAAATTATATTTATCATTTATTATTGTCTTAATATCTTTACAAAATTAGTTAAATACATACATTACAATAAAGATAATACATCATTGATTTTTACCATAATTTATAGTTCCATCTCAAACAATTCAAGAAACAGATGGTAAGTAGCTAACATTTAAATGGATATTATAGATAAGATTATAAAGTAATATGCATTAAGGCTACAACCTTAAAACTATGTGCCTGAAAAAATGACAATAGGCGCAAAATTTTAAAGTTGTAGTCTTAATGTATATTACTTTAAATTAATGAGTATACACTTTATAAATATAACTATTACAACTTTAGATAAAAGTATAATAGTGTTCATTTGCATTTCAATATATATATATATATATGAAAAAACAAAAACATACATATAATCAATATGTATACATTATATTTGTATTCTTATTATATTTATGAAAATAAATATATAATTTAGTACATTAGTATTTTTCATTCTTTAAAATGAAAAAAAAAACCTTGTTGAGAAAAGACAGTAGACAAGGTAATGACCTCTAAGTTCATGTATAGTTTATCGAATTAAAGGAAATGAAGTTGATTTAGTGTTTTAATATCAAATTGTATTGTAACAATGTAGAACGTGATATGCTTCAGCAAGATCATGGAGTGAGATATAAAAATAATTCTATTTTTATTTGAAGATTAAGGATTCTATTCTTTGTCAGCTATACTGTGTTCGATTTAAAAGAACAGTGTATAGTATAAAATCTATATTTTGAATGATTTAATAGTTATTACAAGACATTTCTAATATTTTTTTTAAAGAAAGTAATTTCTAAATTACTTGGTTAGAATATATTTTCGTGTTCAACATCATTCTAATCAGATTTTAAAAAGAACAAATTTATAAAAAACTTCAACTAAATTTAATGTACTTTACATTATAAGAAAAATGCAAAGTGGGTAGAAGACCAATTTATCATGGGATATATAAAATGCACTTGCCTAATCAAATATATGTGTGAATAACATCTTTTGCTGAATGCCTATAAAGTTATATAAAAATTATATCTTCAAAATGAAATTATAATTGTTAATAAAGTAATTGTGTATTAAGGAAGTTGAAATTTTCATACAAAGAGGAAACTAAACATCAATGTGGGTATCCTATTATTGTCTTTAATGTATAACAATGAATGAATTAAAAATTGCATCTTCAAAGGATTTTCATTCGTGAATTCCAGGAACATCTGAGACTATTGTATTAACTTTTATAAATACCATTTAAGTTTTTTGAAAATTATAATTGGGAAAGATTAATTTCATTTCCTTTATTATTGTATTCATTTCATTAAAGAAATGAATAATAAGAGAGAATTAATAGTTTAAAATATTTTTATTTTTATTTATGATTAATAAAGATTTAGATATAGGTTAAGAAATATTAATATGGGATAGGCATGTAAAAATATAAAGGGATAAAGTGAACTTGGAGTTAAGAGATTAAATTATTTTTAAATTCACTTACTGTTATTTTTATGACATGACACTACTTTGTTTATACTAATCCAAATAGTCCAATAACTATAATGCATGATAAGTGGATAAATGACTAACATAGATATGAAATATATATTTTTATATTAGTAAACATAAATTACGTACAATCATTTTAATGAATGAAAACATTATATATAAATAATTGGATTATTATTTGTATAATCTAATTAATATATAATAGTGTTATTGTAGAAGTCTTAATATTTGGATACTTACATTTTATATACGTTATAAAATCACGTAGTGTTATAAGTTAGTAAATATATCTACCATAAGTAAATAGAATATTTATATTTTTTAATATAAAGAAGTAGATATATAAATAATTTTATATATTGTAAAATTTAAGTTATTTATTTGTTAAATAAATAATTATTATGTTTTTATATTAAACTAAATAGTCTTCAATTTGTTTTATTTATTTATTTGATTTTATAAGATAAGAATAAACATTTAATATAATAATCTTTATTGATTATTATATTAACTTCAAAAAACCCATTTTAAAGAGTTAGTGAGATTTACCATTATCATTACTCCAGTATATTGATAGGAACCCCTGAAGACAGTAAATTGTTAAACTTCCCTGATTTCAAAATCTGAGCATAACGGTTAAGTCAATTATGGTGAAAATTGATTTGATGTTGTTTAGATATAATAATTTATTAATAATAAATTATTTATTGGGAACATATATAGTTTATATCAAAATTAAATCACTTCATTCTTGGCATCCTATAAGAAGACCTTAAATCTGACTATAGTAAGATACGACTGCCTTAACTTATCTTGTTCAGTAAATGCATACCATTACAATATATATATATATAATGCTATTTTGCAACTTTATGTGTTAACTGTTTAATGATTGTATATTTATTATTTTTGATGGAATACTTTACTCAATCAATATATATATTGTAGAAAAATAATATCATTCCCCCAAATAAATTATTAAATCAGGGGGAAATTTATATATATGTGTGTGCATATTATAAATATTAATAAGTAATATTTATTAGTAAGCAGTAGTGAGAAAATGAATATTATAAAAAATAATATTAGTAGCATTAGACTCATATTAAATAAAGCACTTCATTATATACCTCAGTTTGTTAAAAAATAAAACAGTCTAGATGAGATGGTTTAAAGGTTCACATCTAAAGTCAACAAGTCTACAACCTGTAAAGCATACATGTATAAAGGAAAAGCATAAATATGTAAACAGAGACAAAGACACATTCTAATTACATATAAGTTTTCATTTTTCTTTTTTTTTTCTTTTGTTGTCTGAGTTTGAAATTCTCAAAAGGATAGATGTTTTACAAATAAGTGAAGTCATACATTTTCTTTTGTTACTTGACTATTAATTGTAATCATTTGTGAATTCTGTTTTTTCTAAAATGACAGTGATTTTTGCTGGGAAACAATCTTCAATCTGGAAAACCTAAGGGGTTCCAGGAAACTGAGATATATATAAATCACTGTGTGTGTAAAGGAGGGTACGTTAGTTGGTCAGATTTAGTCAGCCTCTTTTAAGCTCTCAGGAGCAGAGTTTTAAAAAAAGTGAAAGCAAAAAAAAATGTTAAAATCTTGCTTTAAATAGTATAGAAAAAGATGTGCTGATATATAAAAACTATAACAGTTAAGCTATTGTGGAAGGGTTGATAAAAATTGAGTCCCTAAACAGAAGCTGAACAGTAAATTGGTGGTATAAGGAATGTGCATCATTTGCTACTTTGAAAAAGAAAAAAAAAAGGATTCAGTGTTTATATATTCTGTCCGCTGTGAGAAAGAGAGAATGCAGGGTTAACCACTATTTTTGTCCCGGAGGGTCTCTTAACACCTGAGGTCAGTGTTTTGTCTGTAAACTCATGTGTATTTCTTTAATACCCAATAAATGGCATGTTTAAATTCAACCACACATGCTATCTCAGAGACTTCTTTTTCACCCAGTGATTTATTAAAGTTCTGCTATCTTTGATGAGAGGAGGGGGGAAGAAAAAGATGTACGTAATCCATATATCAAACCTTGACTACCCTATCAGTCAACTTTTTAAAAGTTTTTTTTCTCTGTTCATCAAAAGTGTCAGCAATCACATTGAAATGGTAAAAACTAGTTAAACCAACACAGTCTGAGGCTATAGACAAGAGAGCCGTCTGTTGTTTAAACTTGGACATTAGTAAGAACTGAAAAATGGATGGTAACTTTGAAATTGTATTAATTTCTCTTTCTACTTATTAAAAATAATCGTGTGAAACTCTTTCTTTAAATCAAACATCTTTTCTTTTAATCCATAAACATTAAAAGTTTATTTATTTATTTTATTATTAATTATCATTACTAAATAGCAACACACAAATAGCTGTTAAACTTAATGTTTCATTATCGTTGAATATTTTTTGTATTATAATTTAATATGTTCTTTTATTATTGTTATCTAATGAGTTAAATATGGTACTTGAACATTCTGTCAATATATAATTTATAATATTTTTATTTATTTATGTGCATATTTAAATTCGATATAAAGGTTTGCTTGCTCAAGATTTAAATATTTTTTATATGTATAATTTGTCTATGAAGTAATAATATGAAGGTAAATTTTAACATAATATGTATGCTGACATTTTATGAGTGTGTGTGGAGTGATTGCTTATACAGACTTACATCACATAAGTTAAGTCAAATAGGATAGACAAAAATCATATTGATTAATATTTTTTTTGTTTAAGAGAGTAAATTAATGGCTTGTAGAGTCACACGTATGAAAGTGAACACACACTTATTGCATGAATGATTTTTATATTACCTTTATGACATATATAATAAATCTGGAAGATATATTGAATGAGGATTAGATGAAATGTTATTTTTTAATGTTTCATTTTAAACCAGCTTATTTTAAATGGATAGGAACCTACACATATATTTAGTTTTTTTTTATTTGATCACATCTACAGTATTTGATGTTTTGTTTTAATAATGTATTGATTAATGGATATAATAATTGCAGACAATTGGATGATTAAAAAATTGTTTTATTAAAAGGAAATAATCTTAATCAATATAATTATAAAAGATTTTGCTTTTGCATTATTATTATTGTTAGTATTGTTATTTTTTTAATTTTATCATTTAATTATAATCATTCATCATCAATAATGGATGTTAAGCATTGGATGGATCATTGTTTAAATATAATCATGTTTCAGGTAAATAAATATAAATTTATATAAAGCTAAAATTTTATGTTGTGAGATTAGTCATGACCATCATCATCGCTTAGTAAATATTAGTAATTAAGTCACATTTTAAGTATAATAACATTTTAAGTGAATAAGGGTTTATAAGAAACTAGGTGTCATGTTGTGAGATTCGGTATAATCAGTCATAATCACTGGTAAATATTAATGATTAAATCACAGTTTGAGTATAATGACGTTTCAGCTAAATATCTATAAACTTATTAAAAGTTAAAATTTAATGTTGTAAGATTATTTCTGAACATCATCAGCACTGGTAAATATTAATAATTAAGTCCCATTTTAAATATAACAATGTTTTAAGTAAATAAGGTTTTATAAAAGCTAAATTAGTTGTAAGTTAATTACAAAAGCTGTGGATTGAATCATCATCAGCAGCATAATTATCACCATTATATTATGATGAATAAATAAATTAAATAAATAGGTTTAAGGGCCATATATATAATCATCTTCACTATGTTTATGAGCCATTAGTAAGAGCATCTATGTCTCTGTAAATCCATGTACTTAAACTGAGGTTGTAACATCTGCAAAAGTAATAAATGAGAACTTACAGTATTGGGATCTTGTGAGTATATTGACACAGCTAAAATGTAAGTTTTTTTTTTTCCATTCATTCACAGACATGGGTTGTAAAGAATGCACCAAGAGGCTACTTTATCTAAATTTAGACAACTTAGTGACACCCATAGAAAACACATGTATATAGACAAATTGAGTAAAAATTTGATTTTCTTTTCAAACTTGATGATATTTAATATTAATTTTCTCTTGATATTTTTAAATAGGTACAAATGCCAGTGTGTGCGACTATGAACTGTTTAATATATATGGAAAAGAGATTTTCTTTATTGAAAGAATATATTATTAGAGATAAGTGTAAATCATGATGTAGATTTAACTATCATTTTTATTCAGTTGCTATAGGTAATATTTATTTATCTAGTTATAATGGGTAGTATATTTTATTAATTACATCGAGTTGCCAATATCATGAATATTTTTTTTGAGAGAATTATGCCACTGATTATTTTTCATTTTATTTTATTTGTTTAGAAATGAGATAACTTAGTTATCTCATGATTGTAGTGATTAGAACAATATCTATGATAGTTACAGAATGTCTATCATTATAATTCTTTTAGTTACCAAAAATGGCTGCCCAATGAGCATGATGCATTTGTGGCCACTATTTCAATTTATGTTCACCATGACTATTTTGGGACTTAAGAGACTTGTAACTGTCATACTATATTTTGTAATTACAAAATGGCACTCAATGTCAGACTCAAATTGTGCCATATACTTGAGAAAGGATTAGTCTATATGATGATGAAGGATGTGTAGTTTAAAAAAATGTGCATTTTTTTTTGTTATTGTGTAGATATATATTGGCCTTATGTTTAGATGATGATGATTACTATTATTTAATTTTTTTATTGATGTTGATAAATGAATACAGCCAGAAAACATTTTAGAGTCAATTTTAAAGGTAGTGTATGTGTGTGTAACACAACTTGAATTAGTTTGAGTGTTAATAGCAGTTTTTTAAATATTTTTGTTATCAATGAAATACTACTGGAGATAGACACAGAAACAGTGATGCATATTAGGGAATTTCATGTTATAGATAATCTACAATTTGAAGCTTGTATTGGATATTTGATTGTTTGAGTTTGATTGTTTATATTGCAATTTTGATGATAGATGGCTAGTTTCTGTCATTGCTTTGAGGATGTGATGTATTCATTACACTCATGACTGATTAATCTCATTTACTTCTCCAACCCAATTTATGATCTGTTATATTTTTATCATGAAGCAGTTAACAACAATAATGCCATGATTTTAGCTCTAAGAGTCCAAGAAAGTGAGCAAGGCATAGTTTTCTGATATATAATATTTGACTCTAAGACTCATAGAGAAAGAGAGAAAGTCATTATTTTTATAAATTACAACCCCTAAAACTGGAAATGAGCTGGATAATGAAACCAAGTTTGCAGCATGCTTTCAAGGGTTATGGTAGCTTTGAGTGATTGAATTTGGGTGGTATTCTAAGTGTTCATGTTACATTGTGTGCTTTAAGTGATGTGAGTCAATTCTTTTATTTATGTCATAATTGTGACCTACTAATCATTCTGTTGGCTGTTAGTATCTGTCAAATCTCCAGTGGAACAGTTAAGTATATAATATGATGTTTGGTCTCTGTTATAAATATATGCATGTGCTATATAAATTATTGTTGGTTGATTTATTAAATAAAAAAATAAGGAAACATTTTGTTAAAAGCATGAAAAGGCTGTATGATGGTACAAACAAGGCACACGATTATAGAAGTGGCTTACTCCTCACTAAGTTTTTTTTTATGAAAGAGGGTTTGCAGACTAATATGGTAATAATTTGTCAATCAAATATATAGAGGATTAAGTGATGATGAAATTTATGCTGCTAAAATATAAAGCACTAAAAAGAGATGATTGAGTAGATAATGAAAAAAAAGTGAACAGGAAATTTGATATAAATTTAGACAGATAGCAAAATAAATGATAAGAACTAGTGCTTTTAAAATTTGTTGGGAGATTTTGGGCAGTTAGATGACGTGGTTAGCTCAGTGTGTGTAAGGGATCAGGGGACAGAAGAAAACAAAATTATATAATAAAAGGAAAATATGAGATAGGGAATAGAAATATTTTAAGTACATAAGTATTTATAACTAAGAATAAAAGAGATTAATATATTGTGTTTATTGTTTGTATGGGCATTATGGACACTGAAAGGTGGAATATCTCATTAGGATACTATTCTACTGGCCCAGTATGTATGTATCAATACTACAATGTCTTAAGTATTGTGAAATTTGTCTCTAATCCAAGTATAGTTGTCACTCATCTGTGGGGGTCTTTCAACCCATTATTCCTGAACAACCAAATGATTTACTGGCTATAGATTTTTATGGGCCATTGTAACTGAATAGGATATGTATGTATATCTTGGTTACTTACACCATCTTCTCAAAATTTTTTGCTACCTATCCTGTATACAAAGCTAATGTGAAAGGTGCCATCAGAAATGTAGAAAGTTCTCAATTTATATTGATGGTAAAACCTAGAACTATGCTTACAGATCATGCTACATCTTTCCTCTCCAAAAAGTAGAACAGCTGGTTAGTGTACCAAGGGATTAAACATGTCCTTAATTCCATTTGTAACCCACAATGTAAACTCTGTGAAATAATCATGAGGAAATTAGGCAGATTGTTAAAAGTGTATTTGAAGGAAAATCATAAGAATGGGTGAAATACTTAGACTAAATAGTTGGGTATATCAAAATCACCAAAATAAATCTACAAATTTTGCCAAAGTTCACCTGCATTATGGAAGATGAAAACCTAATGTTATGAAGACTCCTTTGCCAACCATGCAGGAAGAGAAGATAAGTCAGGGAATACTTCTAAATAGGGCACAGACCAACATGTGATGGATGGACAAAAAGCAGATCACTAAAGGTCCAACCAAGCCTGCCCTGTTTAATGTAGGCAATCATGTCCTTGTTAGAACACTTCATGTTGTGGTCCCTCAGAAACATAAATTTCAAAAATTCTACAAAGTATATGAAGGGCTATTCTGTATCAAGGAAAGTAAAGGTGAATATGCATTTTACTGTAATCACCAGAGGGAGAAAAGGGCAAATATAATGCACATATTCTGAAGCCAATTGTGATCCTTGCATAAGAAATTCCTTTCTTGCATTTGATAAAAAAAAGAAGAGTGGGAAATAAAGATAGGATATTCATAAATATTATAGCTCTATTTAAAGACTACATTGTAATCATATCTATATTAAGTATATATATATATATATATATATATATATATTAAGTAATTAGTTAATTATTTAGGATAGGTTGTACCATAATAGACTATCAATTTTTTGTTTGTTTGAGGAGGAGGCGAATGTAGGATTAGAATGTCAATCCCACACATATATTATTAAATCAGACAATATATATATATATATATATCTGTGTGAGTGCACACTATAGAAAATAATAAGTAATATTTATAAGTAAGCAGTAGTGAAAAAATGAATATTGCAAGAAATAACATTAGTTGCATTAGACTTATATTAAATAAAACAGTTCATTATAAAGCTCAGTTTCTTAAAAAAATAAACAGACTAGACAGGTTGGTTAAAAGGTTGACATCCATGGTCAACAAATTTATGGCCTGTAAAGCGCACATGTCTGAAAAAAAGTGTAAATGTGTAAATAAAGACACATAAATATTCTAATTACACATAAATTTTAATATTTATTATTTTTTCTTTTGTTATCTGAGTTTTAAATTGTCAAAAAAATACATTTATTACAAATAGATAGAATAATTAAATTTTTTTTTGTTACTTGACCATTAATTGTCATCACTTTTGATTTCTGTTTTCTTTTTAAAATGACAGTGATTTTTAATGGGAAACATTCTTCAATCTGGAAAAGCTAAGGGGTTTGCAGAAAACTGATATATATATATATTAATTCTAATATTTTTACGGATAAAAGATGTCATATTATTATTACTATTTGCGGGATATTCCATATAGTGAAAAAACTACATGTGACGTTTCAGTACAATATCAAGTACCTTCCTCAGAGCATCCTCTTTCTCAAATCATAAGAATGCATGTGAGATTAAAAATCATTTTATCATTTTCTTTCTCCTCATATTTAAATTCTATTGGTTGAGAAGTTTTAAAATTTATTTTCTCTGCCAATAGCTTCTTCCAAATGTTGTTAATCTTTTTTTAATTTAGGCCCAAGAGCATAAATGAAAGGTGTGAATTAAAGAAGATTAACAACATTTTGAAGAAGCTATTGGAAGAGAAAATAAATTTTAAAACTTCTCAACCAATAGAATTTAAATATGAGGAGAAAGAAAATGATAAAAATAATTTTAAATCTCACATGCATTCTTATGATTTGAGAAAGAGGATGCTCTGAGGAAAGTACTTGATATTGTACTGAAATGTCAGCATTTACCTTTTTCACTACATGGAATATCCCGCAAATAATAATAATAATATGTCATATATATATATAGTAACCAGTTGGATTACATAGCAAACACTAGTATAGTGTGTGTACATAAATATATATATATAAAGTTGAAAGGAAAGGTAGAAATAAACACAGAATAAATTTTTGTAGATATTTTTTTATATTTCCTAAAATAAAATAATAATAAGTAAAAGGTTAAATAACTCTGGGCTTAAAGTAAAATTTTATTATGAAATTAATATTTTAAAAATGTCTGAATAAATATAAATATTGCATTATTATTAATTATTACTGTAATTTTGAAATTTAAAATTACCCTATTGTATTTTTGAAATTTTAATTACTTAAACAAAATTTTTATCTATTAGAAATCCCCTTAGTAAAAACATGTATATGTTTTTAAAGATATTAGTGAGATAAAAGTAGAAACTGTTTTTTTAATCAAGCTGCTGTTATCACCTTAGTTGATTCTATAAAAGGGCTGATAACAAATTAGCTCCAGTCTGGATAGTGATTTTGAAGAGAACAGTTTGGGTTGCAGTTTTGTAAGAATTAGCAGAAGAGCTAGTTGTAAAGTTGGCTAAAATATTTTGTGAAGAGTTGGTAACTGTAGCAGAAAATGGCCATAGTAAAGCTAGCTGCAAAGATGGCTAGAATAATTATCAAAAGAACTGCCAGGAGGATTTAAGAATGCAAAGAAGTGGCTGATTTACAACTCACTGATGTAATTTGAATTTACATAGAAGAAAATGGGTCAAGATTCTTTGTAATTCATACCTTAAAAGTGTTCTGGAAAACAGCTTGCAAACTTGAAGCTTACAAAATCCAAGTATAAGTGGAACTGACAACAGAAGGAAAAATGCCAACCATACCTGAATTGTATACTTTTGCCTGGTGATGACATTTTCCCAGATTACAAAAAAAAACAGCTTGCCCAAGATGAATACTAGCTGAATAAAGAAGTAATTCTATGTATGCTGCTGTTTATATATATACGCAGGGAATCACAAATAAATATGTCACATGTATATACAGTGTGTTATTTTATCTTAATATTTTTTAAATGACTTTTAAAATTATAAATTAATAACTTAAAGTTAACACAAACAATTAACTTTTGCTTGAGCTGAAATCTAACAGCAGTTATATATAATAATGAAATTTTAAATAATTTTTTTCAGATATATAAAACGATTTTATTTTTCGTTTATTAAGAACCTTGATAATTAATCACCAAGTACCTAGCAAACAAAAGGACTTTATTTAGTTTGATAAAAAAAAGAACTTATAAACTAAAATTAAATTTTAAATTATATATTTTGTTTATACACGTATATGTGAGAAATTTATATATGTTTTCCAAACTGAATCAATTAAAAATATATAACTATTATTGTAACAAATTTAAATAGGTAAAAGTCAGTGTGTATATACATGCACACTCATATATGTAAAATTTTAATATTTTATTTATTAAATGTCAATTCATTTATTGAATATTTTTTATATATTATAAATTGCGTTTCTGTGCACATATATATGTAAACCATAGTAATAATTTGAAAATATTTTATTATACTTTTTGTAAAAAATGTAACAATTTAAATTTTGAATAGTAATTATGTAAATTACAAATGTAATAATTATTTTATGTTTAATTGAAATGGCTTCATCATGTATTATAAAATGCGTGTCTGTGTATAGATATATGTATGCATTTATAAATACCCATTAAAATTAATGGAGTTAATGTGATAACTTGAATTTTGTAGTAATATTGTAAATTACATTGTAATGACTTTTATTATTGAATACTTTTCAAAATTAGAACCCTTGTAAGACCTTAAATATCATTTTTATTTTTTGTTAATAATAAACTTGTATTTAATTGTTAAAATTGTATTCTATCATCTCTTGTTCACATACAGTAATAGAGCTGTGTTCTCTGAGCTAGATTCAGACATGGATAAATGGGGATGTATATTTAGTATTTTGGGACATCCAGAGATGATCAATCATCATCCTGGTTGATGCAAAAGAGGATACTCTTTAAAGCCCATGCACTATATATTTTTTGTCTTATTTAAAAGTTAAGTTTATAGTTGGATAGTACATTAATGATACTTAAGTGGCCAGAGCATTGATGATGTTCAGCATGTTTTAAATGTCCCAGCATTATTGTTTCAATTTCTGATTATTGTGTATTTGAATGGATGGGCACTAAGCTGGTGCATCCAAATTATGTTTAAATAATTGACCAAGGTGGCAAAGGCTCAATAGGTAGCCTAGTCTAGAGAAGACTCATTTTCAATCCAATCACAAGATTGACTGTTGATTTATTGTACTGATTTATTTTATTCCCATCAATGATGATGATGGATGGTTATTTTTTTATTTCCTTATACTTATTTTTAGTTTAAAATGCTGGTTGTTATATGGTTGATAAATAATTATGCTTTTAGTTGATCTCATCAATCTCTCAATGATCTCAGAGATCTCTTGATCTCATGCTCCTCTTAAATATTTTTTACTTAAATATACTTTTTGTAAATATTTCATCATTAAATGGACTGCGAGTGCTGATTTTGCCACCACCCCAGTTTCACTCTGTTTATATCTCACCTAACCTATCCCATTACAAATATATATATATATATATATATATATATATATATAATGTAATGGGATAGGCACAGGCATATATATATATATATATATATATATATAATGCCTGTGAGACAAAAGGGGTCAGTCAGTGGGTCAGATTTAGTCAGTCTCTTTTATGTTCTCAGTAGCAGAGTTGATATTTTCTTCTAAAAAAAGTGAAAGCAAAAAATAATAAAATCTTGCTTTAAATAATATAGAAGGTGTGCTGAAATATAAACAGTATAGCAGTTAAACTATTGCTGAAGGATTGATAAAGATTGAGTCCCTAAAAGGAATCTGAACAGTAAAATGGTGGTTTAAGGAAAGTTCACCAATTCCTACTTTGAAAAGGAAAAAAATGAATTCAGTGTTTATATATTTTGTCAGCTGTGTGAGAGAGTGAATGCAGTGTTAACCACTATTTTTGTCCTCACAGGTCTCTTAACACCTGATTTCAATTGTTTGTCTCTAAACTCATATATATTTCTTTAATACCCAAATAATGGCCATGTTTAAAGTCAACCACACATAATGTCTCAAAGACTTCTCTTTCTCTGAATGGTTCATTAAAGAACTGCCATCTTTGAAGAGAGTGAGAAGAGGAAAGAATGAAATTGATAAGAAAATGTACATAATCCATACATCAAGCCTCAACTATCCTATCAATCAATTTTTTAAATAGTTTTATTTTATGTTCATCAAAATTGCCAACAATAACATTGAATTATTAAAAACAATCTAAACCAATGCAATATGAAGCTATAAACAAGAGAGCAATCTATTGTTTCAACTTGAATATTAGTAAGAACTGAAAAATGGATGGCATCTTTGAAACTTTATTAATCTTTTTTTTACTTATTAAAAGTAATCATATGAAACTTTTTCTATAGGTCAAACATCTTTTTCTTTTAATACATAAACATTAAAAGTTTGTTTATTTATTTTATTATTAATTGTCATTACTGCATAACAACTTGCAAATACATTTTAAAGTTATTAAACGTAATGTTTCATTATCTTTGATTTTTTTTTTTTGTATTGTAATTTTATATGTTTCTTTGTTATTGTTATCTAATGAGTTAAATAAAGTTCTTGAGCAATTTGTCAATATATACTTTATAATGTTTTTTTATTTATGTCCATATTTAAATTTGACATAATGGTTGCTTGCTCAAGATTTAATTTTTTTTGTGTGTGTTTATAATTTGTTTATGAAGAAACAATATGAATGGAAACATTTTAACATAATGTGTATGCTAACATATTATATGTGTGTGTGGAGAGACTACTTACACAGACCAACATCACTTTAGTTAAATAAAATAGGCTAAACTAAAATCTTATTGATTAATATTTTTTTATTAAGGGAACAAATTAATAGCTTATGGAGGCAGACATATTAAAGTTAACACGCATATATTTCATGAATGATTTTTATATTACCTTTATAACATACATAATAAAGCTGGAAAAAATATTAAATAAGCATTAGATGGAATGTTTTTTTTAAATGTTTCATTTTAAACCAGTTTATTTTAAATGGATAGGAACATACACATATATTTAATTCTCTTATTTGGTTACACCTACAGTATTTGATGTTTTGTTTTCATAATGTATTGATTAATGGATAAACTAATTGCAGTCAATTGGATGATTAAAAATTTGTTACATTAAAAAAAATAAATAATCTTAATAAATATATTTATACAATATTTGACTTTTGCATTATTGTTAGTATTGTTATTTTTTAAATTTTATCATTAATGATAATCATTTATCATCAGTATTGAATGTTAAGCATTGTATGGATCATGGTTTAAATATAATGATGTTTCAGATAAATAAATATAAATTTCTAAAAAGCTGAAATTTTATGTTGTGAGATGCGTCATGACCATCATCATTGCTGGTAAATATTAATAATTAAGTCACTTTTTAAATATAATAAAGTTTTAAGTAAATAAGCTTTTATAAAAAGCTAAATGTCATGTTGTGAGATTTGTTATGATCAGTCATCATCACTTGTAAATATTAATGGTTAAATCACATTTTGAGTATAATAATGTTTCAGGTAAATATCTGTAAACTTAAAAAAACTAAAATTTTATGTTGTCAGGTTATTTCTTACCATCATCATCACTAGTAAATGTAAGTAATTAAGTCTTATTTTAAATATAATAATGTTTTAAGTTAATAAGGATTTATAAAAGCTAAATTAATTGTTGTGACTTAAGGTACTCATCTTATAGCTAAAGGCACCACTCTATGGCATGGTTTTCGCGCCAAAACACATAAAAATGCTGTTTCCGCGGTCGACATGTTCGAACCCGCATTTTCTATAATACAACATTTTTGTTGTGCTACAGAATGCAGGCCACTATGTCATATTGCAGTACAGCATGTATTTCGCATAGCTGCAAATACATTTTCCGAATTCGCACAATTTATAAAATAATTACAGCTTGATGAGAGAGTTTGTATTTGAATTGTATTGAAATGTTGTTTTCATTGGATTTTTTTTGTATTTGAAACTATTGAAATGTTCAGATTTTTAAAACAATAATTATAAGACTTTTTACAACATACTGTATTGAACTTTTATTTGGGAAAATGTTAAATATCTATGTTTTTATTGAGTTGCAATTAGGTAACGTGACAAAGAAGATTCTACTGTCTATATTTTTGAAGTAAAAAAGAGCAGTAGGAAAAAAATATCCAGTAAGAAAAGTCCAAATATACAGTTTTTTTTGTAAATTTAATAAAAAGCAAATATTATAAACATTTTTAATAAGTAAAGAAGACATTTGTATGTGTTTGTTGTTATTAAAAAAGTTTGAGTTTCTTTCTTCTGTCCGAGTACGGTTACGATTTTGAATTTTTTTATTTTAGCATTACAAACAAACAGAACACTAACCCTAAACTAACCCTAAAACTAACCCTAAACCTAACCCTAAACTAACCCTAAAACTAATCCTAAAACTAACTCTAACCCTAAATCTAACCGTAACAACTTTTACTTTTATTATGATTATTATTTTTTAGTTAAACAACAACAAAAAAGTCGTAACACAAGTAAAAAAATATCCGATAGAAAATTGATAAAAAAAAAAAGCTGTAGCACAAGTAAAAAAATATCCGATAGAAAATTGATAAAAATAAGCCGTAACACAATTTAAAAAGTATATGATATAAAAAACACAAATCAAATTGTAATTTGTTGATTTTATCTTACATTTATTATTATTATTATTATTTAAATTGTATATGTTAATAAAAAAATAATATTTAAAAAAGACGATTTTGTTTTGTTTTTATTTTCACATTACAAAAAAGCACATAAAAATTATTAAAATCAACAGCCCATGAATGTTCATATTTTATAGTTTTAGCATGAAAACGGCACCATCCAACGGCATCTTTATCTATAATACAAGCACCTGACTTATTTGCAAAAGCTATGGCAGTAATCATCATAACCATTGTCATCATCACCATTATATTATGATGATTAAATAATCTGATAAATAGGTTTAATGGTCTTCACTATGATTGTGAGCCATTAGTAGGAGCATCTATGTATATGTAAATGCATGTACTTAAACTTAGTTGGTAACACCTGAGAAGTCAGTGAATGAGATCTTGTGGTATAGGAATCTTGTGGTTTTATTGACAGCTAAAATATAAGAATATGTTTTCCATTTATCCAAGTGAGTGCATTGTAAAGAATGTACCAAGTGGATTTGAATGAGGTACACTATAAACAGATATGATATAACTTTATCTAGGTTTAGAGGACCTCAAGGTGTCCAGGGAAAACATATGTACATAGGTAAACTAAATAAAAGTTTGATTTACTTTTCCAACTTAATTAATATTTAATATTATTTTTCTTGATACTTTTAAGAGGCTACAAATAGTGCCAGTGTGTGCAAATGTGAACTGCCTTATAGATGTGAAAAAGAGATTTCCTTTGTTGAAAGAATATATTATTAGAGATGAGTGTAAATCATGATGTAGATTTTACTATCATTTTTAGTAAGTTGCTTTAGATAACATTTATTTATCTGGTTATAATGGATAGAATATTTTATTAGTTACAATGAGTTCCAATATAGTGAATGTTTTAAATCTTAAAAGAATTATGCCATAGATTATTTTTAATTTAATTTTATTTATTTAGAAATGAGATAATTTATTTATTTCAGGATTGTAGTGACTAATACAATATTTATAAAAATACAAAATGCCTATCATTATATTTTTTTAGTTACTAAAATGGCTGCCCAATGAGCATGATGGATTTTGGCCACTATTTGCAATTATGGCCACCATGTCTACTTTTGTTTTAAAAGACTTGTAACTGTCATAGTACATTTTAGTTACAAAATGTTGCTCAATGTGGGGTTCCAATTATAACATATACTTGGGACAGAAGTAGTCTATTTGATGGTGATGGATGTGTAGTTTAAGAAAAACTTTGTTTGTGTATTTTTTGTTATTGTGTAGATGTATTTTGGCCTTATGTTTATATAATGATGATTACTATTATTTCACTCTTATTGATGTTGGTAAATGAATCAGTCTGAAAACAGTTGTGTTAATTTTGAAATAGTGAATGTGTAACATAACTTAAATTAGTGTGAGTGTTAATAGCAGTATTTTTTTTAAATATTTTGGTTATCAATGAAATACTACTGGAGATAGGCACAGTGATATTGGTATTAGTAAATTATAGAATAATCATTTGATGCATATTTGGGGAGTTCATGTTATAGGAAACCTATAATTTTGGAGGTTGTATTGGATATTTTATTGTTTGAGTTTGGTTGTTTATATCACAATTTTGATGATGGTTGGGTAGTTTTTGTCATTGCTTTGAGAATGTAATGTACTCATTCCACTTATGACTGATTAATGTCAGTCACTGCTCCAAACCAATTTATGATCTGTTATTTTTTATCATGAAGCAGTTAACAAAAGTCATGCCATGAGTTTAGCTCTAAGACCCCAAGAAAGTACCTCTAAGACTTCTAGAGAAAAAAAACAAGGCATATTTTATAAATTATAGCACTTAAATTTGAAATAAGAAGGACAATGAAACATATTTTCCAGTATACAATCAAGGGTTGTGGTAGGTTTGATTGATTGAATTGGGGTGGTAGTACGAAAGTTCATTGTACATTGTATTTTTTATGTGATTTAAGTTAATTCTTTTGTTTGTCTCATGATTGTGAGCTGCTAATCATTCTGTTGGCTGTCATTTTCTGTCAGATCTCCAGGGGAATAGATAAGTATATAATACAACACATGGACTCTGTTATAAATAAATGGATGTGCTCTACTAATTATTGTTGGTTGATTTATTAAATAAGGAATAAGGAAAAAAATTTTTTGCAATCATGAAAAGGCTGGAAGATGGTGCACACTATTATAGAAGTGTCTTACTCCTAAATATGTTTTTTTATGAAAAAGGATTTGTGGACTAATATGATATGAATTTATAAATCAAATATATAAAAGATTAAGTGATGATGAAAGTATGCTGGTACTATATAAGACAATAAAAAAAGAGATGATTGAATAGATAATGAAAAACAATTTGAATAAGAAATTTGATATAAATACAGGCAGATAGCAAAATAAAGGATAAGAATTAGTGCTTGTAAAATCTTTGGGAGTATATGAGTGGCTAGGTAAAAGGGTTAGCTCAGTGTCTAATGGATCAGGGGACAGAATAAAACAAAATTATATAATGGAAGGAAAAACATGAGATACAGAATAGAAATATTTAAAGTACGTAAGTATTTATAACTAAGAATAAAACATATTAATATATTGTGTTTAGTGTTTGTATGGGCATTATGGAAACTGAAAGGTTTTAATATATCATTAGGAGATTATTCTACTGGCCCAGTATGTATGGATCAATAGTACAATGTCTTAAGTATTGTGAAAATTTACTCTAACACAAGTATAGTTGTCACTCATATGTGGGGGTCTTGCAACCAATTATTCCCGAACAATCAAATGATCTATTGGCTATAGGTTTTTGTGGATGATTGCCAAAAGCAGTAGCTGGAATCATCATCACCATCATCATCACCATTATATTATGATGAATAAATTGATAAATAGGTTTACTGGCCATATATAAATAGTGGTCCTCACTATGTTTGTTTGTGAGCCATTATTAAGCACATCTAGGCATCTGTAAATCCATATATTTAAACTGAGCTACTAACACCTGTAAAAGTATTTAATGAGAGCTTATAGTATTGGGATCTTGTGGTTTTATTGACAGCTAAAATATAAGGATGTGTTTTCCATAAATCCAAATGCATGTGTTGTAAAGAATGTACCAAATGGGTTTGAACAACGTGCACTATGTACAGATATGATAGAACTTTATCTTGGTTTAGACAACCTAGGGTGCCCAGGGAAAAGAAATGTATATAGGTAAACTGAATAATACTTTGATTTATTTACCAACTTGATGATATTTAATATTATTTTTTCCTTGTTATTTTTAATTAGTTACAAATAACACCAGGGTGTGTGACTATGAACAGTCTTATATATGTGGAAAAGAAATTTTCTTTGTAGAAAGAATGTATTATTGGAGATAAATTTAATTCATGAAGTTAATTTCATTATCATTTTTCTTCTGTTGCTATAGCTAATATTTATTTATTTTGTTATAATGGCTAGTATATTTTATTATTTACGATGACTTTCCCATATCATGAATATTTTAAATCTTAAAAGAATTATGCCCATTATTATTTTTTATTTTATTTTATTTTTTAGAAATGTGATAATTTATTTGCTCAAAACTGCAGTGACTGGCTAATTATGTAGGATAGTTACAAAATGGCTGTCATTATATTTTATTTAGTTACCGATATGGCTGCCCAATGAGCATGATGCATATGTGGCCACTCCTTGCATTTATGGACACCATGCCTACTTTGGGTATTAAGAGACTTGTAACTTTCATAGTATATTTTTTTAGTTACTATATATATATGTAAATTTATAAATAAAATTTGAAAATACAGTACTTAATAGTTTATAAAAAATATATGTATAACCGTCACCTAGAAGCGCTTTCAACTAACTTGTAGTTTTTGTCAACTATCACTTTTATAAAATGTCCACTTTCCCATAATTCTATGATGTCAATCTTCCCATAATTCCGTGATCTTAACGTTTGCTGCTTGCTTATTAATGAAATCTTGCTTATATTTATATATTAACATTGCCTTTTTAATTTTCCTTTTATTATTATTTCTTTCAGTTTTCAATATTTTTACGTTGTTATAATTAAAATTGAAACCATATATACATGGTTTATTATGGTCACAAAAGACAGAAGCTGATAAAGTATCATTATTTTTAAAATTTTGTCTTGTATTTTGAATCCTTTTAAATAATAATATGTGCTATTTTGTTCTTTTTTCCAATGTGCACCTTGATTCACCCATATAACCATTGCCACACCTACCTGTCCATTTGTAAATGATACAATTTTTATTTATCAATAAAGTTTTATATTTTGAATTGTTTATTAATTTATTTAATGTCGGTGGTGCATAAAATGCAATATCACATATTCCTTTATAAATTTTCTTAATGAAACTTGCCTGTTGATTTGAATTATATAGTATTGATAATCCACAGTTTTTTATCAGAATAATTAACATTATTATTAATATTTTTATATTTAGAAGTAAAATTTTTAATAGTATAATAAACACAACCATAATTGTATCCAACATTTTAACAATTCATTATAATAAATTTCAATATTTTTAGTTTTATCTGATGCATATTTACAAAGGTTATTCTTTCTAAATAAAACTGATTTCAAACCTGCCATTTTATGTGACATTGGCACTTTTGATTCATATGGAATATATCCTCTTTTTACTATTGGTTTAAGAGTCATATAGCAATCCAGTTTATCTTTGTTTCTAGTTATCTTGAGATCTAAAATTGCATACTCATTGAATTTTCATCTGTTTTAATTCACTTTAAGCCCTTTATATTATTTAATTGATTAAACATATCATTAATAGCATTTGGCTTTCCACAAACAAAAACATCATCAACATATCGATTATATAAAATAATCTCTCTCTGATAATTTTTCTTTTTTAAAATATTTTCTTCATATGTAGATATAACAAAATTACACACACACACACACACACACACACACACATATATATATATATATATATATATATATATATATATATATATATTGCCCTCTTTCTTAGGTCTAAATAAATTTATTGTATCAACATTAATTTCAAATATCAGCCTTTCAAGCCAATTGTGCAAACACTTTGCAAGTGTTAATAATAAATGAATACTTCTTGTATTGGTGAGAAAGTATTCATTTATTATTAACACTTGCAAAGCGTTTGCACAATTGGCTTGAAAGGCTGATATTTGAATTTAATACAAGCATATACAGATGCTGTATAAAATAAATGCTTATTTATGTATCAACATTCTAAAAAATTTTAAGTCTAAGATGTATTCTATTGGTATGATTACTATGTTAGGCTGTCGATCTTTTTAAAACCTTAATTAAAGTAGGATGACAATATTTTATGTATAAAATTATGCTGAATATATCTAAAAAGGTTAAGTAAAGCTAAAAGTTATAATTGTATATGGTTGGAAAGGCTGACCATAATAAAATGGTGTATTAATGAGTCTCTTAAATAAGTATTAAAAGCTGAATTTTAAAAGTAATAATCCTACAATTAAATAACAGGATATGTTATAATGAAAATTTTATATTTATTAATAGTATTTAAAGGTACTTATTTAAAAAGTAGTAGTTGTGATGGAGAAATGTGTATTCAATTTTATAGCATCAAAATTATTATTCTAAATTATATTTTTATATTATTTTTTTAATATAATAATTTTTGCAATTAAACATTTATTTTATTTTCAGACATAATTGGATACATTATGTCTGAGTTTTAAGTCATGGAACATGTAAATATTCATACATGTGTGCTTACAAATTTTATTGTTAATAAAGTATTAAAATTGCTTTAAAATTGAATTGAAAATATTTATTATCTACCACAAGATAAAATATGAAAAATTAGCTATTATAATTATTTAATTAAGTTTTAAAGTGAATGTAGTTAATAAAAGTTAGCTTTTTTGTTTAGAAAAATGGATACATTAAAAAAATTAAAGGTGGGATAAATTAATAAAATAGTATTTTTAAAAGTCATTTAAAAATATTTGGTTATCTTTAATGAAGTGTAAACATTAATTTAGAATTAAAATTTGTAAGTAATATTTAAAAAAAATGAATCCTTATATTTATTTTTTGATTTTTAATTGTGCACTTTTGGCTGAATTTGTAAATTAGACCATCAGGTGAAGTTCTAATCCACAAATCAGGTGATTGATTTATTTGGGTATAAATACAAATAATCAATTATTTTCAGTGTGCTTTTGATTAAATAAGTTTGCTTCTGTTAGTCAAGTTTGCTTTCTGTTAGTTGAGTGTGTTTTAAATGAGTCAATTCAATGCTATAATAACTCTCTAATAATTTATTTTAAAATAGAAAAGTATACAAATTAAATTATTTTTAACAAAGACAATATATTTAAAAAACTAAAAATTTAATTGGTATAAAGATGCACTGTTGAGGAAACAAAATTTCCTTCTAAGTCAATTTATCAAAATTTAATGTAAACATTGCATAAACATGGAAGCACCAAGAAGAAGTATCTATCTGTGTAAAAATATCAGAAGTACATTTTTTAATTAAAAATATAATTTTAATATTGTTACTGAAGGTAAATAGTTTATTATTCAAGTTAACATGTTGGACATTGTATGAAGAACTGGATAGAAAAGTTCATGGAAAATTACAAAGAAAAAAATGTATTTATTTGGAAAGATAGTTTTATCTAAGACCTAATGTAATACAGTAAAACGTTTTATACTATTTCAATAGTTTGAAAGTAAATATCAATTTTAATAAGAGATGCAGAAGATGTTCTCTTTTTGAAGAAAGCATTTTATAAACAATTTATTTTAAACTGTCATTCTAAAATACTGGAAAAATAAGGACAGTTATTAAAATATGTTATGGGATAAAACTTTATTATCGTAACAGACTGTATGTAATAAATAATATTACAAAAAAATAATAATTGGGAACTAATAATTGAAAGAAAATATCCTTGGATAAATAAGAAAATATCCTGACAGTAAAACTTTATATACTAACATTATGTGTAATAGTTAAATATTAATTCCTGGGAATGTCTAACAAAAAGGAAAAGAAATATATATATATATATATATATATATATATATATATATATGGATGCCCAAATTCATATCACCATGTCAAAGCCACTTAAGCCGGCATAGGATCCTGAGGAAATAAAGTAAATTTTGAAGAATTATTTTTAAATATTATAAATTGAAATTACCATCAATAATCACTGTTCTTAAAAGTATGAACAATATACTATTATTTTTATAAACTTTCAAGAACAGATTAGTGATTATTTTTACCACTAAATCCACATTTTCAAAAGTCAACTTTCCTTTTCGTTTCCATTTTTTTTTTTTTTTTAATTTCTGTTCATCATTTTATTTTTGGAATCTACTGAGCATGCATCATGTCTGGGAGAAAATTGTCATCATCAAGTGTTCAGACAATATCATAGCAACAAGCATTAAGAGTTTCTTCACCTGAAAAGATGTGATAATGAATCCTGAAGAAAAAAGAACATTTTATTCTAAAAATGAATATTTAAACAAAATAATCAAATCTCTTCTACAAGATTAGGAGTAACTAATCACAAGCTGATTACCCTATTCAAGTATTGGTCTCTAGAACCAAAATACTTAGATTACTTACTTAAAATTAATCTGGATGCCATGCCGGTCAACTGGTTCCTCAGATATAAAAGATCTATCACCAAAGTCCAATCAATTTTCCACAGCTGTGGCAGGGATGAGGAAACATTTGACCACATAATTAAAACATGCATTGGTCTAGGTAATATTAAAACAATAATATTTAACAATTCAAAGATAGATTACTACAAAATACTTAATATAAAAGAATGAATTTGTGGAAGAGATATTCCTACAATCAGGCTGTCAATTTTCATCACCTATGCCATTTGGATTGTAAGGTGCAAGGCACAATACCAACATCCCAAGCCAGATGAAAACTGATTATTTATTCAGAGCATAGAGAAAATTAAACAAAGAGACAAAACTCTTGCCACAACATTCATTTTTCAAGAGACATGGAAGCTATATCAGACTCTCTAATAAAGTTAACAAAGAACTTAACCACTAAATACCTAACCCTGTTTAACTCAATAATGTTAGTTCCATAACTCATCTAATATTGTAATTGTTCATTATCCATATTTGTAATATATCACCCATATTAATTAGTTTAATAAATGTTTTTGAGAAATAAAATTAATATTTATCACTGAAGTTTACGTAGATATATTTTTTATTTATTTTAACTAAACTAAATATTAATTTTTTTATTTATAATTTGAGATAGGAAAGGTACATAAAATTACTTACTTACTAATAATATTATAATTTCTATAAAGGATGGTTAATAATTTTTAAAAGTTTTGATACTTTAAGTACGATAGTGTTGAGTGAGTATTATATTATGCAATGTTTTTTTCTTGATTGTGGACCAAGAAGACATCTAATAAGTGATCAAGAAGCAGAAGTATCACTTGGGTAATAGTTGTAAAATATTAATATTTTTTATGATGTATTTTTCTCTTTTTTTAGATTGTCAAAGTATCTCATATTGTTATTGTATGAATGTATGAATATATGTGAATACATTAATCACATATAACATTAGTAGGAGTTAGATTTTTATTAAAAAATATGCACGTTTTATTCCATATTACTATTATCGTACAACTTAATGATGAATATAATTATATGATTCTTTCATAAAGAACTTTATAATTCTTTAAAATGTTTAAAGTATTGATTTATTATATCGATACCAGTCATTTGTATTTTTGTTCAAGAATTTTTTAAGAAAGTGAAGTAACCTTATCTTGTTGAATAGTTTAGCTCATTATCTTTATATGTCAATATATTTGTTATTTTAGAAATATGTTGTAAGAATTTTTGGTGATGTAGATTGATATATCTATAAAGAAATTTTAAAAAGCTAGTGACTTGGAAGTAATTTAAAATGAAACCAAAGTGTTGCTTTAATGTTGGTTTTTGTTATGGGAATAGGAATAAATTTAAAATCTTAGTAATTATGCAGGTACAGATAACGAAGCTCTATAACATGTATATTTTCTGTGGGCTATGTTTTAATTTTGTATTGAATATTAATGTTCCAGATAGCTGAATAAATAGTTTGGACATTGTTATTTTTGTGAAGGTCATTAGTCAGAGAAGTCAAGCCTCTTTTCTTTATACACTGTTACCATGTTGACTATCTGATATATGTACTAATGAGTTGATACTCTAGTTTGTTCCTTATATCTACGCATCTGTTTGCTATCGTGATTTCTAAGTATTACATCGTACAGAATTATGTATTTTTAATCGAGAATGATAAATAATTTTGGAGTTGAAGAATCATTATTGGAAAAAGATAAGATAGGTTTTTCTTACATTGGATGATGATAAAAATAAATACAAATGAGATTATGAATAAAAATTAAATAAGGAAAAGAATCAAAAAATATTTTCTTTATTTTAGTAAAACTATTTCTGTGAAAGTATGTAAATGTTAAATAAAGTCATTTTGCGAAATTCTACAAATAATTTTAAGTATTTTAAACTTACATGTTTTGCATATTTTTAATATATTGTGTATCGAAAGAAAACAGCATGGAATGAAACAAGTAATTATATTTTATAGTCATTATTTTATGTTAAAGAAATACATCAAGACATACATCTATTTTATATTAGATTAATACTAAGTAAGATGTGTAATAGATGGTAATTACATTATTAATTGCATCCAATCATGTTTTATTGAACTGGAATAGCTATATGTTATTTAACAACAACAGCACTATTGTGATCAGTTATTTTAAATGATTAAGTATAAATTGATAGTCATATATTAGCGTAAGTAATCTTTTTGTAGTTTATTTTTTTATGTTTTCATAATTGATGCATATTTTAATGGAAACATATTATAGTGACAATTAATGATAAATGATATATTTGAAATGTTAGGCATGTCCATGATTACTCTTAATTATTATTAGAATTCTGATGAATATCTAAAATAAATATTTTTTTAAAAAGTCGGAGTGAAGATTTAAATGCTTATATTTTATTTTTGTTAGTTTATTTTAAGAATAATGAAAATTGTAATGATACAAGACTTATTTTGACTGTAAATATTGTAAATAAGTTATTTGTTAAGCTATTGTAATAAAATTTGTTAAACTTGTTTTTATAAATTTGTGTGTTCAATCAATTTCTTTCTACATTGCAAACATATGATCATAGATGGTTTGAACCAAAACATAATATTTGCACAGTACGAATAAAATTGTTATTGGAAAATTATATTTTCTTATGACGATTTATTTGAGAAATTTCATTTACATTATCACTGTTATCATTATGGTCATAAATTAACTATATAATATATTACACAGTTATAATATTATCTGTTGCCATATATAATTTTAGATTATAAATTTTTTACAACATATTTTATTTATGATGCTATATGAAAACTAAAAGATTATGCTATATTATTTCTTTATTATTAATATTATTGATAAGAATTATAATAGGGGGAAAATAGATAAGATCAAATTATACATTGAAGATTATTATTATTATTATTATTATTATTATTATTATTGTTGTTGTTGTTGTTGTCATTATTATTATTATTATTATTATTATTACTAGTAGTAGTAATAGTAGTAGTAATAGCAGTAGCAGTAGCAACAGCAACAGCAGCAGCAGTTGCAGTAGCAGCAGCAGTAGCAGTAGCAGTAGCAATAGCAGTAGTAGTAGTAGTTAGGTGTAGTTGAGTGTGATACCAAATCTCTTATCAGGTTTGACTACAGTAATTTTATGGAATCAAATAAGTTTAAGAACCTGAGATTATTTTAGTTAGTTTATTTTGAATAAAGAGATTAAAATTTATTTATCAGTATTATCTTAATTAATTAATTATTGTTAAAGTTGTAAGAATGCTATAAATTTATTATTTGAGATAATAAAAGGGGGAATAATATTCTTATGCCATTGAGGTGGTATCCTGTGGGATATTGACTCAATGTAATTCATATTATGACTTGACTCTCACTTCATAGTCTCATGATTTAATAAACATTTATTATTTAGTTTATAAAACTGAACAATATTATTATTTTTTATTATTTAGAGCTAGTTAAACAATAAATATTAATGTAAAATATTTTATTATCGATTATATGCACTTTAGCGGAGCATAACTATTTATCTGAGCTAGTACTATTTTATTATATATTATATTTCCTGGAGGTGAGGGTAAAACCATTAGTAAAAATTTTCTCACCCAACTTTAAGGGCTATCGATAGGTATACCTCATAGAATATAAGAACTTTAGTACTTTTATCATAACGATAATAATTATTTAGGGTTTGATTATGATATTGAACTAAGTATTTTATTATTAAAATTATTATAATTTTAATGTGGTATTTATAATCTGATTATTGAAAAATAAAATATTATGTTATTTGTAAATTAATAAGCAAATAAATATTTAAATTATACAAATGAGGCTAATAATTATTTTATATTATGACCATGTCAATTATTAAATACTGTAACAGTATTTTGAGTATATTCTATTATGCGCAAATTATCTGTGTCATGCGTGTGGAAAATCAATGATATATCACATATCATTTTGTTAATTATAGTTACAATAATCAGTTAGTATTAAGTAGTGTAAGGTTTTTAAAATGGCAATGTCTTATGGTTTATTGTGGATGTTGATTAGATGGAGATAGAAAGGGTGGTAGGGAATTATTTTATGAAAATAATTCTATGAAAAACATTTTATGGAAATAACTTTATGAGAGTTATTTTATGAATATGTTGATATAATGAAAACTGGATACTATTTGAATTGAGATTTCAAATTCTATAAGGCAAACTATTTTAAAATGAATAGTCAGAATAAAAATTTCAAGGTAGAAATGTCTAGTTCTATTGATGATGATTATATTTATGAGAAAGATAATGAAGATTTATCGCCAATGTGGATAAAGCAATTGATGGATCAAATAGTATCAATTCAGAGATCTTTAAATATGGAATTGATAATTTTTTTAGAGAAGGTATGAAAAAAGATATGAAAGAGAAGAGTAATAAATATAGTATGAAAATTGATTCTATTCTGGAAGATAGAATTTTTAGAGAAGAAATAAAATCTTCTAGAGAAAAACTTTGGAAATCAACTGATTTAATTAGTAAAAATATTGAAGATGATAAATCATAAATTAAAATAATTAATGAAGACGTTAAAGTAGTAGATGATAATTTGAAAAGTAAATTAGAGGAGAATAATAAATTTCAAAATATTGAATTGAAAATTATAGAAACTGAATCTAAGCCATCAGTTGAGATAATTGATAAGAATATAGCAAATAAAAAAGCATATCTCAAATTAATTAATAAATCTGTGAAAGTAACTAGTACCGATTCGAAAATGAACAAAGAATCCATTAATTTAATTAGTAAAAATGTGGCAGAAAATAAACAACTTGTTAAAATAATAAGAAAAGCCAATCCACATGTAATTAAAATAGTTAATAAAAATATTAACTTATGTAGTTGTTTGGTAGAATAAAATAAAGATTCTGTTAAATTAATTAATGAAGATGTAAATGATAATATATCATTTGTTAAGTTAGTGAATGATAATTTGTGAAAAGATGAATCTTTTGTTGAATTAATTTATAAAGAAATCCAGTTATCTGTTGAAAAAAAATCCAGATAGAGAGTTGATTCGGGAAGAGATAGAGATTCATAATGAGTCTGTTAAATTAGTTATTAAAGAATTAGAAACAAATATACCGTCTGTTGACTTAATGAATGATATGGAAAAAGATAAACAATTGATAGGTGTGGTAGATTAAAAAGATTTGCAAAGTATTGAATTAATTGAAAAGGATGTTGAGTTAGTTGATGAAGAACCAAAAGAAATAAAAGAGACCATTGAAATAGGTAGTAAGGAACTTGAATTAATTGATGACAAGATAGAAGAGTATAAAGAACCCATTGAAATGACTAATAAAGACACAGATGAGAATGACGAGGTGCAAAAGAAAGATCAGAGTTGTGTGGAGATGAAATTAGATTTCAAACTGTGTTAAAAGAAATAAGAGCAATGAAGGTAGATTCGCAAAAACAAATCAAAGAGATGAAGGAAACAATATTAAAGGTAAGGAAAGATAATCAAGGGTTAGAAATACATAAAATGGAGATAGCAGAGAAAATTAAGGAATCAGGAAAAATATCACAGAGACAGTTAGAGTTTAATTCAAAATCTCAAAATTCTATTGAGGAAATAGTATTATATGTTTCTAGTCAATCTAAAGGAGTGGCCTTGATTTTAAAAAGTCAATGTAAAGTGAAAAGTCTGTTGAAGTAGTTGATGAAAATAATGAATTACATGACGAAATATTGAAACAATCCAAATAATTTTTTTAAAATGACTAATGATACTATAGGAATGAATAAATCCTATGAAAAGTTAGTTTATGAAAAGGATATAGATACACTTAAAAATTTTAGTGAATACTATTGTGATGATAAAAAAGTTGATGAATCTTTAGCAATAAAATTAAATTCTTTAGGTGAAAAGTGTTTAAAGTTATTACACAGTGAATTACCAAAGATTACTGATAATACTGGTAATAAATTTAAGGACAAAACACAAAATATAGTTGAGAAATCTAGTATTAATTATGGAAATATTTATCCATGATTTAATTTTTATAATGAAATATTATTCACAAGACTTAAAGATACAATGCCTAATGTAAATTTTATGAAAGTAGAAGTTGATCAGAACAGAGATGTAGGCAAAGCCAAAGTAAAACTGAAATTTAAGAGTAAGAAGAAAGATAAAGTAGATTTCCTTAGAGAGGTATATAATCACGATAAAAATATGAAGAAAATGAAAGTAAAATTTAAAGAGTTGAGAAAAGATTAAGATAGGTTATCTTAGTGAAGGTGTAGGTTATATGAGAGATATTGGGAAAGCAAAAGTAAAATTTAAAAGAATAAATGAAAAGATATTTAATCTAAATATTGGTAGAAAAATTATTGATGAAGAGAAAGAAATTAGAAAAACTAAGATAAAACTTAAAATGATAGATAATGATCTGATTAATATAGATTTGCTTAGGAAAAATGTAAATAAAAAAGAGATATTGGAAAGGCCAAAGTTGAACTTAAATTTATAAAAGAAAAGATAAATAATATTGATTTTATTAGAAAAATTTTTGATAAGGAAAGAGATGTAGGAAAAGCAAAGGTTGAAACTTAAATGTCTAAAGCAAAAGAAACTTAAGATAAATTTTCTTAGGAAAAGTTTATTTTAGAAAGGAATATTCTTAATGATTAAGATAAATAATTCATGAATAAGACAATATATTTAAAAATGTTATAACCTTATTTTAAAGAACAAAGATAAGACTTAAATTGGTATAACCTGATTTTTTAATAAAAAATAATGGAAGTGTAGATAATTTTTTAGGAATGTTTTGGTTGAGAATATTGATGTGATGTTTAAATATTTTATAAATTCTTTTATGTCAAAACAATTTGTTATTTCATGCAATAGTATAGGATAAATTTAACTATAAAAGTAATAGAAATAGTAATTATAATTTGAATAGATTAAATATTAAGCTTGATGTTCAATTTAAAATTTTTATTCATAGGGGAGAATATGTGCCCTTTTCCTTAGGTCTAAATAAATTTATTGTATCAACTTTCTAAAAAAAATATAAATCTAAGATCTATTCTATTGGTGTGATTACTATGTTATGCTGACAATCTTTTTAAAAGCTTAATTAAAGTAGGATGAGAATATTTTATGTATAAAATTATGCTAAATATATTTAAAACAGTTAAGTAAAGCTAAAAGTTATAATTGTATATGGTTGGAAAGGCTGGCAATAATAAAATTGTGTATTAATAAATATCTTAAATAAGTATTAAAAGCTGAATTTTAAAAGTAATGATCTACAATTAAATAAACAGTATATTTTTATAATGGAAATTAGATTTAATAATTGTAGTTAAAGGTATATATTTAAAAAAGTAGTATTTGTGGTTGTGAAATGTGTATTCAATTTTATAGTATCAAAATTTTTATTCTAAATTATATTATTATATTATTTTTTTAATATAATAATTGTTGCAATTAAACATTTATTTTATTTTCAGACATAATTGGATACATTCTGTCTGAATTGTAAGTCATGTGACATCTAAATATTCATACATGTGTGCTTAGGTGTTTTTTTGGTAATAAAGTTTCAAAATTGCTTTAAAATTACACTGTAGAATTGAAAATATTTATTATCTACCACAAGATAAAATATAAAAAATTAGCTATTATAAATATTTAATTAAGTTTTAAAATGAATGTAGTTAATAAAAATAAGGTTTTTGTTTAGAAAAATGGATACATTAAAAAAAATTAAAGGTGGGATACATTAATAAAATAGTATTCTTAAAAGTCATTTTAAAATATTTAGTTATCTTTAATAAAGTGTAAAAATTAATTTAGAATTAATATTTTTAAGTAATATTTTTTTTAAAAAAGTCATTATTTTTATATTTTTATTTTAATTGTGCACTTTTGGCTGAGTATGTAAATTAGGACTCAGGTGAAATTGTAATTCACCAATCCAATGTTTGCTTTATTTGGGTATAAAACAGATATTCAATTATTTTCAGTGTGCTTTTGATTAATTAAAATTGCTTATGTTAGTCAAGTTTGCTTTCTGTTAGTTGAGTGTGTTTTAAATTAGTCAATTCAGTGCTATAATAACTCTCTAATAATTTATTTTAAAATAGAAAAAGTATACTAATTGAATTATATTTAACAAAGAGAGTATATTTAAAAAAAACTAGAAATTTAATTTGTATAAAGATGCACAGTTGAGCAAACAATCTTCCGCACTAAGTCAATTTATCAAAATTTAATATAAACGTTGCAAAAACATGGAAGTACGAAGATGAAGTCTATTTGTATAAAAAAATATTTGAAGTACAATTTTTAATTAAAAATATAATTTTAATATTGTTAACGAAGGTAAGTGGTTTATCGTTCAAGTTAACATGTTGGACATTGTATGAGGAATTGGACAGAAAAGTTCACGGTAAATTACAAATAAAAAATAGCATTTATTTAGAAAGACAGTTTTATCTAAGACCTAATGTAATACGGTAAAAAAACTTTTAAAATGTTACCATAGTTTGAAAGTAAATATCATTTTTACTAAGAGATGCAGAAGATGTTTCTTTTTGAAAAAAAAAAACATTTTTTAAGCAATTTATTTTAAACTGTCATTCTAAAACACTGAAAAATAATGACAGTTATTAAAATATCTTACAGGATAAGTCTTTATTATCTCAAAAGACTGTATGTAATTAATAATATTACAAAAAAAAGAAGATAATTGGGAACTAATAATTGAAAGAAAATATCCTTGGATAAATAAGAAAATATCCTGATAGTAAAACTGTATATGGTAACATAATGTGTAATAGGTAAATATTAATTCCTGGGAATATCTAAAAAATGTGCAAGAATTATATATATGGATGCCCAAATTCATATCACCGTGTCAAAGACACTACAGGCCATCATAGAATCCTGAGTAAATAAAGAAAACTTCGAAGAATTATTTTTAAATATTATAAGTTGAAATTACCTTTAATAATCACTGTTCTGAAAAGTATGAATGATATAGTATTATTTTTATAAATTTTCAAGAACAGATTAGTGATTACTTTTACCAATTAATCCAGATTTTCAGAAGTCTTCATTTTCGTTTCCATTTATTTTTTAATTTCCGTTCATCATTTTATTTTTGAAATCTACTGAGAATGTGTCATGTCGGGGAGAAAATTGTCATTGTCAAGTGTTCGAACAATATCATAGCAACAAGTGCTTGGTGTTTTAATACACGCAAAGATTTGATAATAAATCCTGAAGAAAAAAGAACATTTTATCTAAAAATGCACATTAATAGTGAAGTTTATGTAGATATGTTTTTTATTTATTTTAATAAACGATAATATTAAATTTTTTATTTATAATTAGAGATAGGAAAGGTACCTAAATTAATTAATTACTAATATTATTATAATTTCTATAAATGATAGTTAATAATTTTTAAAAGTTTTAATATTTTAAGTACGATAGTGTTGAGTGAGTGTTATATTATGCAATCTTTTTTATTGATTGTGGATGTAGAACACATCTATTAAGTGATCAACAAGTAGAAGTATTACTTGGGTAATAGTTGTAAAATATTAACATTTTTTATGATGTATTTTTCTCTTTTTTTAGCTTGTCAAAGTATCTTATAATGTTATTGTATGAACGTATGAATATGTGTGAATACATTAAACACATATAACATTTATAGGGGTTAGATTTTTATTAAAAATATGCATACTTTTATTCCATATTACTAATATAGTACAAATTAATGATGAATATAATTACATGATTCTTTCATAAAGAACTTTAGTATTTCTTTAAAATGTTAAAGTATTGATTTATTATATCGATACCAGTCATTTGTATTTTGTTCAAGCATTTTTTAAAAAAGTGAAGTAACCTTTTCTTGTTGAACAGTTTTGATCCTTATCTTTATATATGAATTTATTTGTTATTTTAAAAATATGTTGTAAGAATTTTTGGCGATGTAGATTGATAAATCTATAGAGAAATTTTAAAAACATAGTGACTATGAAGTAATTTAAAATGAAACCAAAGTGATGCTTTAATGTAGGTTTTTGTTACAGGAATAAGAATAAATTTATGATCTTAGTAATTATGCTGGTACAGATAACGAAGCCTTGTAACTTGTATATTTTCTGTGGGAAATGTTTTTTTCTTTGTGTTGAATATTATTGCTTTAGAAAGCTGAATACATATGTTGGACATTGTTATTTTAGTGAAGGTAATTAGACAGAGAAGTCATGCCTCGTTTCTTTATACACTGTTACCATGTTGACTATCTGATATATATACTATTGAGTTGATATTCTAGTTTGTCCCTTATACCTATGCATCTGTTCGCTATCATGATTTCTAAGTATTACATCGTACATAATTGTATATTTTTAATGGATAATGTTAAATAATTTTGGGGTTGGAGGATCATAATTGGAAAAGGATAAGATAGGTTTTCTTACTTCGGATGATGATAAAATTAAATACAAATGAGATTGAGAATAAAAATTAAATAAGAAAAAGAATCATAAAATATTTTTTATATTTTAGTAAAATTATTTTTGTGAAAGTATGTAAATGATTATTAAAGTTGTTTTGTAAAATTTTAAAAATAATTTTAAGTATTTTAAACTTATAGATATTGCATATTTTTAATATATTGTGTACTGAAAGAAAACATCATGGAATGAAACAAGTAGTTATATTTTATAGTTATTATTTGATGTTAAGGAAATACATCAAGACATACATCTATTTTATATTATATTAATACTAAGTAACATGGGTAATAGATGATAATTACATTATTAATGGAGTCCAATCATTTTTATTGAACCATAATAGTTATATGTTATTTAACAACAACAGCAGTATTGTGATCAGCTATTTTAAATGATTAAGAATAAATTGATAGATGTATATTAGAGTATGTAATCTTGTGTAGTTTATGTTTTTTTTATGTTTTCATAATCGATGCATATTTTAATGGAAACATGTCATAGTGGCAATTAATGACAAATGATAGATTTGAAATATTATGTATATCCATGATTACACTTAATTATTATTAGAATTCTGATGAATATCAACAATCGAAAAATTATTTTTTTTAAAAAAAGTCGCAGTGAAGACTTAAGTACTTATATTTTATTTTTGTTAGTTTATTTTAAAAATAATGGAAATTGTAATGAGGCAAGATTCATTTTGATTGTAAATGTTGTAAATAAGTTGTTTGTTAACCTATTGAAATAAAATTTGTTAAAGTTATTTTTTATAAATTTGTGTATTGAATCAATTTCTTTTCCACATTGCAAACATATGATTACAGAGGATTTGAACCAAAACATAATATTTGCACATTACAAATAAAATTGTTATTTGAGAATTATAACATTTTTTAAGATAATTTATTTGAGAAATGTCATTTACATTATCATTGTTATCATTGTGGTCATAAATTAATTATATAAAATATTACACAGAGTTATAATATTATCCATTACCACATATATTTTCAGATTATAAGATATTTTTACGATAAATTTTATTTACGATGCTATATGAAAACTAAAAGATTATGCTATATTATTTCTTTATTATTAATATCATTGATAAGAATTATAATAGGGGAAAAATAGATAATATCAAATTATTATTATTATTATTATTATTATTATTATTATTATTATTATTATTATTAATAATAATAATAATAATAATAATAATAATAATAATAATAATAATAATAATAATAATAATAATAATAATAATAATAATAATAATATTTAGGTGTAGTTGAGAGTGGTATCAAATCCCTTATCATGCTTGGCTGGTGTAATTTTGATTTGAGATTATTTTAGTTAGATTATTTTGAATAAAGAGATTACGATTTATTTATCAGTATTATCTTAATTAATTAATTATTGTTAAAGTCTCAAGAATGCTATAAAATTATTGTTTGAGATAATAAAAGGGGGGGTAGTATTCTTATCCAATTGAGGTGGTATCTTGTGAGATATTGGATCAATGTAATTCATATTACCACTTGTATCTCACTTCATAGTCTCATGATTTAATAAATATTTATTATTTAGTTTATAGAACTGAACCATATTATTATTTCTTATTAGTTAGAGCTAGTTAAACAATAAACATTAATGTAGAATATTTTATTATCGATTATATGCATTTTAGCTGAGCATAATTATTTATCTTAGCTAGCCCCATTTTATTAAATATTATTTTTCCTAGAAAGTGAGGGTACAATATATTTGCTGTCTGTTTATTATCGTACTTTTATACCTACTAATAAAAACTGCCTCTTTAATTTTTCTTTTTTTATTATCACTCTCTTGGCCTAAAATTTTTATTTTGCTTATATCAAAGTCAAATTTAAAATTACAATTTCTGTCATCATCATAAAAAAACAGATTCATTATTACTATCATTACATATCTGTACATTTTTCAAAACTCTTTTATACAACAATTTATGTTCTTTAATTCTTTTCTCCATATTACATCTAGATTTCCCCACGTATGATAATAAACAGACAGTCAGCAAATGGTAGGATTAATGAATTGTGGGATATTTAAATCGACATGTGTTTCCAGTTGGTAATAGATGATTCCATTTTGAAAGTTGAGTTGATAATGATTATGAATATATTCGAAAATATTTCTTTATGAGTTTTTATTTATATTATATTATAAATTGTTTACCATTGTTTGGAATATATTTAAATTTCGTTATTGTATTAGTAATATTAGCGGACATTTTATTTTGTTTATATATATATATATATATATATATATATTAGTAAAACAATATAACTGCCATTGAAATAACTTTTTTTACAATTACAGTTAATATTGTCAGCACGTACTAATTATTTTATTCAAATAAAATACATTTACATCTATCATAGGATAGTAAAAATAAATTTATACTTCAATACAATTTTAAACCTAAGACGAATTATAAAATATCTATCTTCTATATAACTTATTTATTTAATTAAAATATAATTTATAAAAATTATACCCATCAATTATAACTTTCTTAATATTTTCAATGGAATAGTTAAATCAATATATTAGCATACAGTCCACTAAATAAGATAGTGAAAATTTTGATTTTTAATACAATTTTTAGTTACATCCCAAACAATCCAAGAAACAGTTGGTAAGTAAATAACATTTACATGGATATTATGTATCAGACTAAAATAATTCTGATTTGCATTTTAATATATATATATAATTTTAATGGTAACAAATTTTTATAAACAATCCTTAAATCCACAGAAGTCATTTTGGTTAATTTTTTAAACCTACCTCAACTGCCATTAAATTAAAAAAAAAAAACAAAAAAACAAGGTGGAAGCTAACATTCTCAATTCAAATTCCACGAATCTCGTATTTTAATGTTAGCAGCTTGTCTATTTATTAAATACATTTTATTCCTATTTATAAAAATTGCCTTTTTAATTTTTCTTTTATTATGGTTTCTCTTTTCATGAAGAATTTTCACATTTTCAAAATTAAATTTACATTTACATGTTTTTTCATGATCAAAGAAAACTGAAGGAGACATTAAATCATCATTATTTTTACATTTTACATGGTTATATAACAATATGTGCTCTCTCAATCTCTTCTCAATACTGCACCTAGATTCACCTATATATAATAGCATATCATCACAAAAAATATGATATATGATATTACTTTTTTGCTTGACAGGTATGGCATCCTTAGAATTATTGATTAATTTATTAATATTGTTTGAAATATAGAATAAAACATTAAACACATTCTTATATATATCTTTAAAAAATTTCACTTGTGGATTTAAAATAAATGGAATACATATCCATTGTTTATTATTATTCTTTATTTTCTTTAAATCATTATTTCTTTTTTCAAATTGACATAAAATATTGCTTATTTGTTCAATTTTATAACCAACATTAAGCAATTTCTTGGCAAATATCTCAATATTTTTCAGTTTATCACTTTGGTAATGACATAATTTTTTATTCCGAAACAAAAAACATCAAAATTTTGTTAGCTTATATATCGTTATTTCATTAATTTCAAATCCACAAGTAAAATTTTTTAAGGATATATATATATAAGAATGTATTTAATCTTTCATTTTACATTCCAAACTATATTAATAAATTAGTCAATAATTCAAAAGATGTCATACCTTTCAAGCAGAAAAGTAATGTCATATATCACATTTTTTGTGATTGTATGCTATCATATATAGGTGAATCTAGGTGCGGTATTGAGAAGAGATTGAGGGAGCATGGATTGTAATATAAGCATGTAAAAAGTAACAATAATGGTGATTTAATGTCTTCCTCAATTTTCTTTGATCATGAAAAAACATGTAAGTATAAATTTAAAATTGATTTTGAAAATGTGAAAATTCTTCATGAATAGAGAAACCATAATAAAGCAAAAATTAAGGAGGTAATTTTTATAAATAGGAATAAAATGCATTTAATAAATAGACAAACTGCTAACATTAAAATATGAGATTTGTGAAATTTCAATTGATGATGTTTTCTTCCACTTTGTTTTTTTTTAATCTAATGGCAGTTGAGGTAGATTTAAGAAATTAACTGAAAGTACTTCTGTGCATTTAAGGATTGTTTATAATAGTTTGTTACCATTAAAATTATTATTTTTATTATAATTACAATTTTGTTCTAACATACATTTTATATATATATATCATAATGTGTTGAATGATTAGAGAATATTTTTATTATTTTTGATCGTGTTCTTCATGCACTATATATATGTATATATAAATATTAGTAAAATGATACTAGTATCATAGAAATAACATTTTTCACAATTACAATTCATATTGTCATAATTTACTAATGATTTTATACAAATGAAACATTTACATCTATAGTAATAAAAGATAATAATAAAACATTTATTGGTAACTCCTTCTGTGGTATATATTATTAGTTCATGTTGCTATTTTAATAGACTGTAATGTTATTTATGAATTTTGGATGCAGCATGTACCATCTCTTGGTCAATTTTTGTCGCAATTTCTTCATTTTAGGCTTATTTTATAGAAAATTCAAAATTTAAAATTGTAGTTCTAAAAATGTCCACATATAGTGTTATATTTTGAAAAAAAAATCAATTTTCTTTGCTGGTTATTGGTGCTTAGATCAGTCTCTTTTCTCTGATTGGATACCTGCCAAATATGCTATAGGCATTTCTAAATGACAATGCCAGAACCTAAACCAAAATGTTCTACAAGTTCATAATTTATTTTGAAGTAAATAAATATATTTATTGTAAATTTTTGCATTCATAAATAAGATTTTACATTACTTTATCAAAATATAAAATTTGATTTAAAAATTTTAATTATTACTAAAAAAAATAAGCTTGCAAAAGTAATCGCTTTTCATGACTAGTTGTTGACACCTAACAACTGTAATTTGAATAATAGGTATTTCTAAAAAAATCAAAATAAAATCTTTTACATATTTGTATTTTGAAGTAAATAATTGTATCTATCATACTTTTTTACATTCATAAATAAGATGTTACATTACTTTTTTTCAAAATATAAATTTTAATTTGAAAAATTTTAAATATTACAAGAAAAATAATCTTGGGAAAATCATTACTATTCTAGACATGTATCACTACTGACCATAATTAGCTGTTTCTAAATGACAAAACCAGAACTGAAAATAAAATGTAGAATGCTTTCATATTTTGAAGTAAATAATTATATCAGTCATAATTTTTTACATTTATAAATAAGATTTTACATTACTTTATTGAAATATAAGTGTGATTGAAAATTAAATATTACAAAAAAAAAAAGCTTGGGAAAGTAATAGCTCTTCAGAAAAGTAAATTATGTTGACAGCTACAGACTGAATAATGACACCATGGATTTGTTGAAATATAATTCTTTTGTTTTACCACTGGCTATTTTTTAAGCGTTTTTCTTATATTTTTTCTTCAGTTATTGACATAATTTTTAATTTTTTGTTACATTTAACGAATTTGAATATAAAATTACTCAATTTTTGTCTTGCATTGGTGGTAGAGAGGTCAGCATGACTGCTTTGCACTTGCAGGTAGTTGCCCAGGTTGCAGGTTCGTGTCCCAGCCGATGCTATGACACGTAAAAAAAAAATTCAATTTTTAGAAGCTGAATTAAAAAAATTCTGTGTATTTTAGATTAATATTTTTACAATAGAAATCGACAGGAAATGAAACTGACAAATAATATTGTTTTCAGATTTAAATAGTGGACCAATATAAAATGTAGTCAAAGATTAAATAAGTTGAGATTATTCATACATGCATATTGGCCCATACACCCAGCTAAACATTTATTCCTTATAAATATTACTAAAATTAGAAAAACATATTTCACTTAATCCCCAGTTCATTTTTATTTCTGTATTCTATATCATACATATATGATTAAAACAAACACACACAATTATCTTCTCTCTTTTTTGGAATAATTGTCTTATATGCCTTCCACTATAGTCAAAAAATAAAACAAGTACAAAAATTTTCATAATATGACACTCGGCAACTTGTACAACCACTGTCTAATGCCATATTGATCATAACTTACATATTTATTTTGCTGAGACCAATATGATCTATTTCTACCATTGCTGATGCGATCCACAAGCTGGCTTGCCCTTTTTTGATAAATTTGCACTCTGCCTATGTGTATGCTAGAGAATGTATGCCCAATATTCTTTCTTTTTACTCTTGGATTGTTCCAGATAAGCCCTCACTAGATTCAAAGGACACAAACATATCCACTATCTTTCAGTCAGCTTCTATAAGAGCCTGTTTAATCTCTTCAGACCAGTTTTTTAATTAACCTGATAGTTTCGTTTTCTAATAAAAGAAAGTCAGAATCTTCAGTGTTCCAGCTTGATTCCACAAAACAGGGTGTAGCCACCCTCATTGGGACTACACTTATCTTGGCCAACTTCGTAACTAAAGCTCCCCTGCCTGTCTTCATTCCAAACCACCTTCAATAATATGAATCTAAAGTTCACATAAGTTTTGGGTTTTTGGAAGACTGACTTTCACCAGAAAATTTCTGTGGCATATAAGTGGTTACTAGCAATCATGAGTCTTTCCCTTTGATTCACCCTACTCATGGAGAATACCTTTTCTAACCCACATAATTGCTTTGTCAGATTCTCATATTCAACTCTAAATACTTTGATCTGTATATACATAACTATATTGGTGTTTCCTTTTTAGGATTCTCATCTCTTTTGTCTTCCAACTACCCAGCATTATTCATTGCTAAGAATCAGATGGGGTCTCCATTTTCATCATATTTTAGCATGACCTCCTTCATGACAAAAATCATTAAATTAGTAGTTGTATTTTCTGTCAATTTATTTTGTATAATTACTAATATATTATGCTATTTAAATGCTCCTCTTGAGTTTGTGAGTATTATTTCTACCTTATTCTTTATAGCTCTTCTTTGACATTTTGTTTGATATTTCCTCTCTTCCTGTATTATCTGTTCATCATTAACTATCTAATGTTACATATTCTCTGTAGTACTTTAGTTTTTCATCTTTCTCTAGTTTTCTTTCATACTCCACTTTTTCCTGTTTTTACCAATACATTCATATTCAGTCTTCAACTGAATTTGTACATCTTCTACTTCTATCTTGACTTAACTTCCAATTTTATATCTTCTTTAAAGCTATCATTGATTTTTTCTTTCATCACATACTTCACCTAATTTATTACATTCCTCTACTGAGCTTTCTATCTTAGTTTCTACTTCGTTGGTTTTGCTGTCTCATTATTTCCATCTTATCTCAAACTTGTTTGTCAGTTCATTGAATCTGTTATCCCATATTTTGTTAAACTCTCTGATTTTGGTTCCCAAATTCATTCTAAAATCGTCTAATTGTTCAATTGAAATGTGGAACTTATCTTTGCATTTTTTTATTCTCCTATCTGTCTACCAAATTTATCATTCAATTTTTTTACTGACTCTCTGTCTGTTGTCACATTTCTTGGTACTGACTTTCTATTTTTCTTGCTGACTTCTCTCATATCTTGATACTGACTATTTATTTTTTTACTCATTTTATGGCAATGAGTATTCATTTTTTCACTCATTACTTTCATTTCAGCAACTATTATGTCAGATTGAGTATCCATTTTAGACCCATTTCACTGTACTAAGTATCCATTTTTACAATCATTTATCTCATTTTCTGGTGCAGGTTTTGCTGAACTGGTGAAATATGATATGGATTATATTTTGTTTATTAACCTCTGACCGTTAAATTTTATCTTAACTATCTAAATCCATGGTAACTATATCAATATGGATTATATTTCTTTACCCCTAAATCTAAAATACAGATATATAATTTTATAAATGACGTATTTGATATATTGATCTTTATGCCCTCAGTCACCCTAAACTGGCACAACTATATCCTCAAAACACATCCTATGTTATTTATTGTCCCACTGAAAATAGAAATGTAACAACCATCTAACATTATTTAGCATAATATTTATAATAAAAAGTATGTTCATACCTGAAACATGTATCCATCAGTGTCCTGTAGAGATTTTACAGCCTTTGACAGTTGAAAAAATAAAGTTACTTGCAATTTTAGGATAGATAAAAAATTCAACTATAGACTATAAGTACCCAATGCACCATGAACAACAAAAGAACTATTTCAATTTAGACAAAATAAGCTGCATAACCCAGAATAAGATTACAAAACTCTATGTAAAGCCCTGCTATTTTGAGTCTTAATAACTGAAAATATAGAGAAGAGTTTTTAATATATGATTTAATAGATGGGATTGTAAGCTTTAATGAAATCCAATAAATATTTGGCTAAAATAAGAGTTGGAGAATTTTTGCACTCACTATTGGACGAAGGGGAGTATCTGGTTTGTCAATTTTTAGAAGTCCATAAAATTTTGGACAGACACATGATTTTTTAGGAGGGATTGTTTTATTTTTTATCTATGTTTCAATAGGCGATTTATTAATATCGGCTTTTATAGTTTTTTCCAAATACATAGTATGATCTTTTTTTGATAGTTTATAAGTTTTATCATTAAGCAAATCTAAAATTTTATTATGGTAAATGTCATGATCGATGACAACTGTATCATTACTTTTATCAGCTGAAAGTATGACAATTGATTTGTCCGATTTTACATCTGTATATCAATATTTAAATTTTTTAACATGGATGAACCCGTAAAATATGTCTTTTACAAATGCAACCCGTGAAAATCTTTATACCAACATACACACACACACGCACACATATATATATATATAATACCATTGATAAACAATTTAAATTAAAATAGTAAAATAAAAAAATAGCACGTTTTTAATAGTATTCATCAGAAAAAATCATAATCTCTATGAATCTATTTTAAATATAGGAGGAAAGATAGGGGATTGAAAAAAAATGAAATGTCACTTGTTAATAAAATTTGGTTGTATATTACCAATTTATGGAGTTTGTGCATTTATGAAGTACAGCTAATTAGCTCTTGAACGCACACTATGGACTACTATATGTATATAAAATAATTTGATTATTACATGCAAACTTCATTGAAAGTAATCATAAAGAACAGAACACAAAAACACCTTTTAAAGCACACACTGATTATGCAATACTTTTTTTTTTCAAATTAGCTTGGTTACTAATTTCCACATCATTGGTAAGATGATAGAAAATTTATGAAATAGATATAATCTAGTTGTGCCTAAACTTATTCACAGACAATCTTGAATTTCAATTACAGTAGGGCTTTCTTCATGATTTTCTCTTCCTCTGATATTTTCTTTTCCAAAGTTGGATGGAGGTATTAGGTATTGGAGGCAACATACTCATCACCTCTTACATGGTCAGCCAGCAATGTGTTTTTCTGGTGTTTCATTTAGACATGTCTGGAATGCAGTAGCCCTGAAGCCCTTCAAACAAAGAATTTTAGTGTTCAGCAATGAATCTTTTTAAACAATTTTTCATACCAAAATATTTGAAATGAGTTAATAACAGCAATCCAATAAAAAACAATTATAATGTTTTGTTTCAGATTCTCTCCTATATTTATACATCCTTGTTTTACTGACATCACTTGTTCCTTAATTACAATAGCCTCTTGATGGTAATATGTGATTGAAGGTATCTACTATCCATTTGGGGGGTTTGAAATATTTTTATCATAAAAATAGCAACTTATAATTAATTATTAACTGAATTCAAACTACTTTGTTGGTCAAAAATTTGTTATTAGCTGTCTCTTTGATTTTACACATTTGCTAACGACCGACTCTCCCTCTTTATTTTTCCCACTCCTTTTCTTTCTAGAACATTAATATACAGATGATAGAAATAATTTATTAATTAAAAAAAAAACTTGCATTGCATAGAATGAAGACTTGCAATATTAATTAGAAGACAGATAAAATAAGTTAATGATACATGCATATTCACCTATAAATACAGCCAGAAATTGATTTTCTATATATAGCTAAAATTAGCAGAAATCTTTCACTTCATACCTAGTTCATTTTTCTTTCTTTATTCCATCAATGATTTTCCAATGAAAAATATACATTGCTGATTAATACAAACACACACCCAAATTCACTTCTCTTTCTTTTTTAGAATAATTGGTTTTACCTTACAATATATGTAATTTCTTATAATATATAGCTATAATTTATAATTTTCTTAATATTTTTATCAAATAGTTAAATAAATATATTAGCATACATTAAACTAAATAAGATAATAAATGATTGACTTTTAATACAATTTTTAGTTCCATCTGAAACAAGTCAAGAAATTGTTGGTGAGTAAATACTATTATTTACATGGATAGTATGGATAATAGTGTAATAATTCTGATTTGCATATATATATATATATATATATATATATATATATATATATATATATATATATATATATATATAACTGGATGCACTGACTAATCCAGCTGTACATTGGTTTTATTTCCTGATGAGCATGTTGCAGGGAAAAAATATCAATTGGCATTCCACAATGCATACATCACCCCACCTACAATAATATTTCCTGTTCATCAGAGGATGTAGCACCATAGAGACTGGAAGCATGTAGAAATTTATGTGTTTGGTTTCCAAAACTGTGCCACTAGAGTTCCATCTCACTACAACCTTATTTACCATAACCTGGCTATCCTGAACATAGCTCAGAAGGTATGAAATTTCTGTGAGCAAGGAACAATGAATCACTAGTGTTACAAAATAAAATAGAAAAATTACTTTAATTTTAAGCAACAACAATTTTATTTAACAACAAATCATTAGCATGTCCTTTAATAAAGTTCATTTTCATATCCATGTGAAAATTCATTTTTAGTTTCATTATGAGAAGAAGTCTAGAAATATTTCTGGTAGGTTATATGAAAAAAAACAGCATTTTTTAGTTCACATGATGAGAAGTCTAAAGATGCATTTCAAGTAGATATATGTATACAGTTAATATAAAAGTATTGATAATCACTTTATGATGCTGATAAAAACATTTCAGGTAAGGATGCAGATAATATCAGTAGTACATTTAATGCTTGAATGACTTAAATTATTTGTTCCAGGTCTGCATGTCCCTTGTAGATAGGTAAATGGATAATATCAGCAATTACAAGTTTGAGGAGCATTTACAATTCAGTCAAGTTTAGATGTATATTTATAGACAAATATTTTATTATTTTATTAGGATGTAACTAACATGCCTATAGAATTTATGATTCACATAGCATTTCATTATTATTAAGAACCATTATGGGGAGGTAAACAGGTAATATCAGCAATTCCAGGCTTTTGGAGCATTTATAATCCAATCAAGTTAAGATGTATATTTATACACATACATTTTGTTATTTCATTAAGATGTATATATAAGATGCATAAAGCATTTATAATTAACATAGAAATTTATTATTTTAAGAATTATTACAGATAGGCAAACAGGTAATATCAGTAATTCAGATTTGTGGAGTATTTATAAACTAATCAAGTATATATGTGTATTTATAAACATACACTTTGTAATTTTATTAAGATATAGACAACATGCATATTAAGCTGTTCCATGGCTGTAGTCCTTTGCCAATGTTAATCATGAAATAAAAAAAATAATATTATATAAAGTCTAAATAAGAAAAAAGTCTACAATTAACCCTAAACTATAAAAAAATATTTTTCTAAAAAAACAAACAAACCTAAAATATATTTACCTATCTTTCTTCTCCCATGCTCACTCCATTCCCAGTATATGGTATCTATTGAGCTCTAAGTTGTAAGGGCAAATTAATTTAACTTTTGTTTATCCTGATTTTTTTGCTAATTTGTCACCTTTTCCATTAACATTTATTTTAAATCTATTTTGTGTCACATGTTGGGCACTTATTTTATTAAAGTTGAATGCTATCAGTTGGGATGGCAAATTATTATAACAGAATCACTGTCTTTGTTAAACCTGAGTTGGTATGCCACATTATTTTACTACTAAGTGGTATAGTATTGTGAGTGTACAGAGTTTACCCACAGTTAACTTGGTTGATGGCCAATCTTCATCATCATCCCACAACTAGGTAGCCAAAATTATTGTAATAGTATACAATGACAGTATTCATCAATTAGCTGATGTTTTTCCATAACCTTAGTATCTATACACAAATAGCTGGTATAACACTATGTAGCTCTAACTAACACTTTGTCTTTTATTATTCAGGTTGCAATGATTAACATCCAGCTATTGGAAGCATCATCTAGTCCTCACCATTATGAAATCAGATATGGATCTTTGAGTTACTTTGTCTATTAATGGGAGATAACCACTAACCAAGCTCATGTATAAAATAGATCATATGCATTGTTATTCTGTATATATTTGCACTGCTATATAAATAATTTCTTGTGATAAAATCGCTGTCATCATCTTTCAAAGATACAAAAGCAAACTGGGCTCTAAATACCTATACAATAACTAGAGGATTAACACATATACTATATACTTTTCTCTATGACCATGATTTTACATATCATAACAAAAATATCTTTTCATAATTTTACTGTGGTTCATAATGTATTTTTATCTAATGATCATTTATGAGCAATGTTTATAAGGAGTGACATAGTAGATAAATAAACACATATAATCATTTTAATTTCAACATCTGATTAATGTTTTATTCCAACATTACACAAAGGTATGTACATTCCAAAAACAATTAATTAAGATAAAAGTAATTATAGAATTACTTAACATTTAAGAATTAATAATAAAAAAAGAAAACAAAATAGCAAGCCCCACACATGATTTATTTACTGTGTAAATTTCATGTATTACACATGTTTTAATTATGGTGTTTAAATGCTATTTCACATAGATAAATAGTTTAGTCCATTCTGGCATTCATATAATTAATGAAAAGTCTCAACAAATGCATTAAATATCTGATATTGTCAAAAATATTGTAATGTAACAACTATTACAAATGTACCTATTCATAATTCTATCTAAATTCTGCCTTACTAAGTCAATACTTAAAGTAAAAAATAAATCTCTCATGTAATTACCATTATCATTTCATACTCCCATTTATCATTTTTATTTGGGACCTGTTCACTGCTGTCATAACTCAATGTACATACATACATTGTCTATGGTGGAAATGACCCTGACATCAAAAGTTGTTTACATATATATTTCATTAAGAAAAAAATAATATCTATTTCTAAATGAATTATATTATGATACATCAAAAAATATGTGGAGAAATATATATATATGATCACTAGATGAAGCTTCACCAATAGTTCCTAACAAGTTTTTGTTTACATAAACGCCGAGAGATATAGAATTCAATATCTCTTTCCTTACTCTAAGGAAAAATATATCGAATTCTATTTCTCTCAGCATTAATGTAACCAAAAGCTTGTTAGGAGCTATTGGTAAAGCTCCACCTAGTGATCATAAAATGCAAGCTAAAAGCAAGTTCCAAAATTTATAACTTGTTTTGTTTATCATATATATATATATATGATTTCATTTTATTATTATTTTCAGGATATTTTGTGAGGTAAAATAGTTGAATACCTGACGTTTTGGTACAATAAGAAGTACCTTTTTCAAAGCATCCTCTTTCTCAAATCATATGAATGCATGTGAGATATAAAATCGTTTTTATTTTTTTATTTCTCCTCATACTTAAATTCTATTGGTTGAGAAGCTTTAAATTTTATTTTGTCCTCCAATAGCTTTTTCCAAATGTTGTTACTCTTCTTTAATTCACACCTTTCATTTATGCTCTTGGGCTCTTTAAAAACCTTTATAGCTTCTCCAATCAATATTGTTCACTTTTTGCTAGAATATTTGTTTTATCAAAATTGATATCAAGATTTGTTTGATAAAACAAATATTCCAGCAAAAATTGAAGAATATGATGAGAGATTGCTAATAAAAGCTATAGAGATTTTTAAAAGGCCCAAGAGCATAAATGAAAGGTATAAATTAAAGAAGATTAACATCATTTCAAAAAAGCTATTGGAGGAGAAAATAAAATTTAAAACTTCTCAACCAATAAAATTTAAGTATGAGGAGAAAAATAAAAATGATTTTAAATCTCACATGCATTGATATGATTTGAGAAAGTGGACAAACATCAGCTATTCAGCTATTTTATCACGCGGAATATCCCGAACATAATAATAATATGAAATCATCATTTATCCATCAAAAAATATTAAAATTGATATATATATATATATATTGTAACCATCATCAATTGGACAATCAGGCCACACATTGATGTTGACAGGCGCCAAGAGCTCACCTGTAACCATTAACATTAATCAAGCTTAATACCTTGATGTCTGAGAACTACTATAATCAAACCCACCTTACTATAACCCAAGAGACTGAAGGGACATACCAATGCCTACCATATTGGCGCCAAGAACTGTAATAGAATTCTTTATAACCAATGGCTTTAATCATTGGGCAGCCAAGAACTGTACCCATCGATCTAACTGAATGCTCCCATCATTGTGGTGCTAAGAACTATAAACAAAAGCATATCATGCCATCTACATTATGCACCAAAGACTATAACCGAAATCTGGAGCAAATTACCACAAACAAAACTAATGATATAACATAAAATTGTTATGATCTAATCTGGTCGCAGCCAGGGTGTACTGTGAAGACCTATCATAGTAGTATGTGAAAATCATTAGACAAACTATAAGTATGCAATTTTATTATCTTTCAAACCTTAATTTACGATTTTTTATCGCATGAGACCTTATGGCCGACCATGGACAAGATGGTATAATTTGTGGAACTAATAAAGATTATGAATTTTAAAATTACATATATGATTTTTAATACAAATGCTAGTCTAGGTAAGAACTTTGCAATAATAAATAAACATGGAATACTTGGGTTCTTTTCTATAATTTAATAAATATCAATGAGACTCTTGTTAAACTGATGAATGACAATTAAAACATTAAGTAAATACATTTAATCATGTCATTATCTGGTAAATCTGTTTATAAGTTTATAAAATCAATCAATTTTGTATCATGTACTCGAATCAACTACGCAAAGCTTAAATGATGGAAAAGGTAAATGGGATTTTATTGTACCTTACACATCATAAACTACCAAGGACAAAAAGCATTCAAATGTTTTTCTCAAAAAATTACTAAACTCTTATATCATGCTGACAATAGTACATACTTCAATGTATGCTCTATTCAAGATATATGATTTCTGATTTTATGAATGACAAATAGCAATGGCACAGTAAGTTTAATTATAAATCAATATTTATTTACAATTTTTATGACTAATAAGTAATTGATGTTTAATGTAATAACTAAATACACAAATAAACAAATAAAATAAATAAATAAATTATAATTCCATTGGCTTCCTTCAATAACATATCATAGGCACAGTTTTATAAATCCTAATCATACATTTTATTACAATTTGATATAATTGATGTCTTGAGGAAATTATACAAAAATTCAACATCAACTCATGAAACATCCAATATGTCAGTTCCAGAACCAATAAACCTATACTGTAGACCTATAACAATGTAATAAATAATAATATATTTGTAGGATTTAGCTATAATGCTAATGTTAAATAAAAATGAAAATTTAAACTTCAATTCAGATAAAATACTAATTAACAAAGAGTTAATTATTATGAGGTAACTTAGATAGAATGTCCTGCTACACATTATGATTTAACTTATAAATTATGCTTATAAATGAAAAAGATGATTTTAGCAGAATAACCAAAATATTTTGCCCAAACTTATATTTATGAAGTAAAATCATATTCCTGTGGATGTATTCATCTACACATAGAAATTATATAACACTGAGTGCCTTGTGGATTTATACACCATCATAAAGCAATAAATATAATTACACAATTCTGTGGATTAACCACCAGCACAGGAATGAGTGTAAAATTACAGAAAGTGGCAATTAATTAATCTGCAGATTAACCACCAGCACAGATAAATGCCCTTTAACATTATAAAGCAATATTACTATTTACTCCATATTTAAAGTGCAAAAATCCTCCTCCTCAGTTATTCTGACCATTCAGAAAACACTAACATTTTAGCAGATGTGGGTTCATGCATAATAAAAAGTGTTTCACTAATCAGGACAACTAATATATTAAATTATCTTGCTTAAAATAAAACATAGCAACAACAATGTAATATAAGTGACATTAGTATAGGAATAGAACTCTGGAAAGACTCTCAAGACACTTCATGAGAGGTTGACACATATCATAAATTCATTAGTAATTTTCAAGCTTTTTTACAAGCACTATTCTCTTGAATAAGTATTTTATTCAATCCCATTAATTTAATTTAAACCTAATAAAATATAACTCATGAACTTCACATACAAGTTCATATAACAATAAAATTAAATTATTTCATTCTTACTTAAATACATGAATTCTAGCAAGTGTGCGTGTGACACATTAAATTGTACAGCATTTTATAATAATAAATATGATCCGTGAAATCCATGTAAAAATGTTTTGAACAATAAATACACAAAGTGATAATTATAATTATAGTTGAATTCCATAAATGTAATTCTATCTATTTGTCTTAGATATTATAAGCACTTTTAAATTAATGATTTTACGAGGCTCCATAAATATAAAACAATTCCAAAAACATGACACGCAGAGTTTAAATGAAAATGTTCTTCATAAGTTATTAAATTCTACATTTCTATATAAAACTGTTCCAAGTTTATAACATTCAGGCTAATATTTATTTATCAACGTTTAAATTTAGGGATACTAATTAGAGCAAATAATTTAATAATTCCAAATTAACGATATAATTAGAAAGTAGTTTTGGTTAATTATTTGAAGACTGTTTCCATTATTCAAATGGTAAACAAATTAACTAGCAAATACATTACTGGCAGTATAAAGTTAAATAAATTAATCAATGCTATATTATTTTAAATTATAAACGGAAATATTAAACCATGTTAATAACTTTAACATTTAACTTTGATTTTAAACCTCTTTTTTTTTAAAAATGAAAGTTTTCATATTTAAAAAACTTCTGTAATTAAAACATCTATTTAGTTTTGCCAAATTGTAGAATAATAAAATATTCCAAACATACCGAGATCCTGCAATTAATTCTGCTTTTAAACTTGCAAGCTCCAACATATTTTTAAGTGTAAATATTGGAAAATTATTAGCGATTTGATCCACTTGGCTAGCTGACCTGAACAGATTTTTAAATTTAGCACTTCATTCTATTATTGAATACCACCATTTTATGTTTACATTTGTAGAAGACTTTTTGGTAAATCCGTTTACTTATTAACTATTTTTAAAAAATAAGCTTATCATATTTTACATACATTTTATTCTTACACCATTTTCTTTTTCTTTGTAACAGCAACCTTATCGCAGACGATCTCTTTAATCGCGTTCTTTCTTTTTTTTTTTTTACATTGAAACGCATATGTAACTACTATATTTTTATCTAATAATTAAAAATTAGTTAAACAAATGGTTTTTTAATTCAATGAAAATAATTTCTAAGACTATTTTAAACAAATAAAAATTATTATTTTCAATCACATTTTACTAAATTTAATGTGTTGTCAATTTCTAAAAAGTTAAACATATTTTGATACAAATCGGTGGATGGAAAGAAGCAATTTAAATACATTAAAATAACACAGACAATAAGTAAGGCAAAATATTACTTATTCTCTCTAATAAATTATCTTGGAGGCAGAAAATAATCTGTTCAAAATGCAAACCAAGCCAATCAAATCTCCAAAAAGAAGACAGAGAAATTTTTATACCAGTTATATTGATCTTTATATTTTATACTAAAATACAAGGTTACAATATATATATATATATATGACATATTTTGTAGGGTCATCCATGTTAAAAAAATTTAAAGATTATACCGACATAGGTATGAGTAATCATCACATCAGTGTTAGGAAAGATGAGCATGCTAATGCAGTTAAACAACACTCATCATCATCAGCACTCTCATTCCATACTATAGATTCAGGTCATAAAATTGATTTTTCTAGTACCAGGAGCATATCCAGATGTGATAATCTCTACCAGTGCAAAATTAGAGAAGCCATTGAGATACTTAAAAGACCAGATTGTATCAATAAGTGAGATGATATATGCAAACTTCCTCCTATTTGGAAAGATTTTTTTAAAAAACATTTGTAAATTTAACATTTTTGCTATTGGTGGAACTTTTAATGTTTATTTAAATCAGTGATTGTAGCACCTCTACAACTGTCTTCCTACCTTTTATCACCCAGTGCCTGACTTGTGTGACCAAGTCGAAATGGCGGTATATTAATATTTAAAATTTTTGAACACGGCTGAACCCGCAAAATATGTCTTTTATATATGCAACCCATGAAAATCTTCGTTTCAACATATATATATATCATTGATAAACAATTCAAATAAAAATGGTAAAATAAAAAATAACATGTTAATAACAGTATTCAACAGAAATAATCCCATCTCTATGAAACAATTTTAAATATAGGAGGAAAGAAAGAGGATTGAAAAAAAAAGAAATGTCAATTGTTTATTAAATTTGGTTATATATTACCAATTTCTGGAGTTCTTGCATTTATGAAGTACAGCTAATTAGCTCTTCAACATATAATATGGGCAACTATATGTATATAAAATAATTTGATTATTGCATGCAAACTTACTTGAAAATAATCATAAAAAAACAGAACATAAAAACACCTTTTAAAACACACATTGATTATGGAATAAAAAATTTTCTTCAAATTAGCCTGTTTACTAATTTCAAAATCATTGTAAAGATGATAGAAAATTTATGACATAGATATAAACAAGTTGGTGCCTAAACTTATTCACATACAATTTTGAATTTGAATCAGAGTAATCCTCTTTAATGATTTTCTTTTCCTCTGATGTTTTCTTTCCCAAAGTTGGTTGGAAGTATTAGGTATTGTAGGCAATGTATTCATCACTTCTTACATGCTCAGTCAGCAATTTGTTTTTCTGGTATCCCATTTAGACATGTCTGGAATGCAGTAACCCTAAAGTCCTTCAAACAACGAATTTTAGTGTTCAGCAATGATTTTTTTTTTTAAAAAAATTCACAACAAAATGTTTGAAATGATTTGGTGAAACCAGTCCAAGAAAAACACAATAACAATGTTTTGTTTCAGTTTCTCTATGATATTTATTTATTTTTCTTTACTGACATCACTAGTCTGTTAATTACACTAGTATCTTGATGGTAATATGTGATTGAAGGTATTTACTATTCATTTGGGGGATTTGAAATATTTTTATCATGAAAATAGTAAATTATAATTAAGTAGTAACTGAGTTCAAACTACTTTGTTGATCAAAAATGGCCATTAGCTGTTGTTTTGTTTTTACACATTTGCTAATGAGCTACTCTTCTTTTTTTCCTGCTCTTTTTCTTTCTACAATATTAACATGCAATCGATAGAAATAATATATAAATTAAAAAAAAAACCTGCATTACATAGAATTAAGTCTTGCAATATTAATTAGAAGACAGATAAAGTAAGTGATTGTCACATGCATATTCACCCACACATACATCCAGAAATTGATTTTTAATATATAGCTAAAATTACCAGATATATTTCACTTCATCCCTAGTTCATTTTTCATTCTTTATTCTATATACATTGCTGATTAATATAAACAGGCACACAAATTCACTTCTCGTTTTTTGGGAAATAATTGCTCTTATCTTACAATATATATATATATATATATATTAAGAAAAATGATACGACTATCATGTAAATAACTTTATTCACAATTACAGTTCATATTATCATCACTTACTAATGATTTTACTTAAATAAATTTTAACACTGAAAGTAATAAAAAAACATTTTTTTATGATTAAGTCATACTTACAAAAAAAAAAAATAATAAAAAAAATAATGGTTGATAAAATATCTATTTTCTTTATGTCTTATTTACTTAATTAAAAAATATAACTTATTATAATCTATACCAATCCTTTATACCTTTTTTAATATTTTTATAAAGTAGTTAAATAAATATATTAGCATACAGTTCACTAAATAAGATAATAAATGATTGATTTTTAATACATTTTGTAATACCATCTGAAACAAGTCAAGAAACTGTTGGTGAGTAAATATTTTTTACATGGATAGTATAGATAATAGTAATAATTTTGATTTGCATTTTAATATATATATAAAATACATATTTTGCGGGTTCATCCGTGTTAAAAACTTTTAATATCAATTTACTGACGTTTCGACTTGGTCACACAAGCCATCCACAGAGTTATAAAAAGGTAGAAAGACGGTTGTAGAGGCGCTACAATCACTGGTTTGAATAAAACATTAAAAATCCCACCAATAGCAAAAATGTTAAATTTAAGAACGTTTTTTAAAGAAATCTTTCCAAATAGGAGGAAGTTTGCACGTATCATCTCGCTTATTGATACAATCTGGCCTTTTAAGTATCTCAATGGCTTCTCTGATTTTGCATTGGTAGAGATTATCACATCTGGATATGATCCTGGTACTAGAAAAATCTATTTTATGACCTGAATCTATAGTATGGAGTGAGAGTGCTGATGATGATGAGTGTTGTTTAACTGCATTAGCATGCTCATCTCTCCTAACACTGATGCGACGATTACTCATACCTATGTAAGAAGCTTTACAATTTTTACATGAGATTTGATAGACACCATGAGATTCAAGAGGGATTGAATCCTTAGGCTTGGTTATTATATTGCTGATCTTTTGATGAGCAGAAAATGCTGTATCTATATTATAGCGTTTTAATATACGTCCGATACTGTCTGTAGTTCCTTTTACATATGGAACACAAATCCTAATAGCTGACTTATCATCTTTTTGTTTCCTATTTTGTCTATTTTGGGCTTGAAATAAGGCTTTTTTATAAATTTGTAATTATAACTATTTGCTAATAAAACACTATTAATATGATTTATTTCTTCTTTCAGATGTGTGTCATCTGAAAGGTTAATTGCTCTATTTAAAAGAGTTTTGGCTACAGAAACTATCTGAGTTGGGTGATGATGAGAATGGAAATGTAAATATCTGTCTGTGTGTGTATCCTTTCTGTAAATAGAAAAAGATAAACTATTTGGTGTTCTGGTGACTAGAACATCAAGAAAAGGGAGTTTTCCATCAGACTCTGTCTCCATTGTAAATTTAATATGAGGATGCATATTATTTAAATGTAAGAAAAAATCATCTAATGTATTTTTTCCATGTTGCCATATGACAAAAGTGTCATCTATGTATCTGAGCCAAATGAGAGGTTTTAAAGATGATGATTCTAAAGCACGAGTTTCTATATATTCCATGAATAAATCAGCTATTACTCCTGAGATAGGTGAGCCCATAGGAGTACCAAAAACTTGTCTGTAATGCTGTCCATTGTATACAAAATATGTATTTAAGAGACAATGTTTAATCAAAGCAATAATATGGTCTGGTAAATTGCAACGTTGTGAGATTATATTTAAAGCTTCATCAATTGGAATGTTTGTAAATAAAGACACGACATCAAAACTGACCAGAATGTCACTAGCATTAATTTTTAAACTTTTTAAAACAGAAATAAAATGAAAGAGAGTTTTTAATATATGATTTAATAGATGGGATTGTAGGTTTAATGAAATCCGATAAGTATCTAGCTAAAATATGAGTTGGAGAACCTATTGCACTTACTATTGGAGAAGAGGGGTATCTGGTTTGTGAATTTTTGGAAGTCCATAAAATTTTGGACAGACACAAGATTTTTCACGAGGGATTATTTTATTTTTTATCTCTGTTTCAATAGGTGATTTATTAATAATAGCTTTTGTTGTTTTTTCCAAATATGTAGTATGATCTCTTTTTGATAGTTTATAAGTTTTATCACTAAGCAGATCTAAAATTTTATTATGGTAAATGTCACGATCCATTACAACTGTGGCATTACCTTTATCAGCTGGAAGTACAACAATTGATTTGTCCGATTTTATATTATTTAATGCTTGTCTTTCTTTCTTTGAAAAATTATTTTTAGGAAGCTTAGCTTTTTTTAAAATATTACAAATCTCAGCTCTAGCTAAATCAGCCGATGTAGAATCAATTTTATCAAGAGCTGATTCAACATTACAGACAATTTTCTCAAAAGGTATCCGGGAAGGTTGATGAAGCTTTAAATATAATCTCACAACGTTGCAATTTACCAGACCATATTATTGCTTTGATTAAACATTGTCTCTTAAATACATATTTTGTATACAATGGACAGCATTACAGACAAGTTTTTGGTACTCCTATGGGCTCACCTATCTCAGGAATAATAGCTGATTTATTCATGGAATATATAGAAACTCGTGCTTTAGAATCATCATCTTTAAAACCTCTCATTTGGCTCAGATACATAGATGACACTTTTGTCATATGGCAACATGGAAAAAATACATTAGATGATTTTTTCTTACATTTAAATAATATGCATCCTCATATTAAATTTACAATGGAGACAGAGTCTGATGGAAAACTCCCTTTTCTTGATGTTCTAGTCACCAGAACACCAAATAGTTTATCTTTTTCTATTTACAGAAAGGATAACACACAGACAGATATTTACATTTCCATTCTCATCATCACCCAACTCAGATAGTTTCTGTAGCCAAAACTCTTTTAAATAGAGCAATTAACCTTTCAGATGACACATCTGAAAGAAGAAATAAATCATATTAATAGTGTTTTATTAGCAAATAGTTATAATTACAAATTTATAAAAAAAGCCTTATTTCAAGCCCAAAATAGACAAAATAGGAAACAAAAAGATGATAAGTCAGCTATTAGGATTTGTGTTCCATATGTAAAAGGAACTACAGACAGTATCGGACGTATATTAAAACGCTATAATATAGATACAGCATTTTCTGCTCATCAAAAGATCAGCAATATAATAACCAAGCCTAAGGATTCAATCCTCTTGAATCTCATGGTGTCTATCAAATCTCATGTAAAAATTGTAAAGCTTCTTACATAGGTATGAGTAATCGTCGCATCAGTGTTAGGAGAGATGAGCATGCTAATGCAGTTAAACAACACTCATCATCATCAGCACTCTCACTCCATACTATAGATTCAGGTCATAAAATAGATTTTTCTAGTACCAGGATCATATCCAGATGTGATAATCTCTACCAATGCAAAATCAGAGAAGCCATTGAGATACTTAAAAGGCCAGATTGTATCAATAAGCGAGATGATACGTCAAACTTCCTCCTATTTGGAAAGATTTCTTTAAAAACGTTCTTAAATTTAACATTTTTGCTATTGGTGGGATTTTTAATGTTTTATTCAAACCAGTGATTGTAGCACCTCTACAACCGTCTTTCTACCTTTTTATAACTCTGTGGATGGCTTGTGTGACCAAGTCGAAACGTCAGTAAATTGATATTAAAAGTTTTTAACACGGATGAACCCGCAAAATATGTATTTTATATATTTAACCCGTGCAAATCTTCGTTTTAACATTACTAACCTCTACGGGGAGGAAATTTTCAAACAGCTGCGTATATTTGAAAGAACGTGGAGTAAGAAATGTAAGTTACTTTGTAATTTATCTTTTTTGTTAGCATGCAAAAATCACAACGTTATACCCACTTGCTGTAAAATTGTGTTTCACAAGAACAATTATAATGTTAGTAAAATTCTAAGGAAAACCAGCAATATTATTTTAAACTCATTTATTAAAGAAACTCGGAAAAATTTAGACAAAATTGATAAAGTATTGCTACATTTACGTTTATTCCTTAGTAATAAAATACATCCTTTACTGTGGACTAGTTTTGATCGTATTGCAAGTTTTCGATCATTTAAAGATTCAGAATTGGTAACAGCAAAGCAAAAGAAAAAATTGCAAATGCTAATTAGAACACAATCCCCAAACATTATGTATCCTCTTCCGAAAAACCGTTTACAATTTATCTAAGAAAGCCCTCTCTACAGATGAAATTTCGGTTTTAGAAAAAGGTTTCAATTTTGCTTTAACACCTTCCCGGATACCTTTTGAGAAAATTGTCTGTAATGTTGAATCAGCTCTTGATAAAATTGATTCTACATCAGGCTGATTTAGCTAGAGCTGAGATTTGTAATATTTTAAAAAAGCTAAGCTTCCTAAAAATAATTTTTCAAAGAAAGAAAGACAAGCATTAAATAATATAAAATCGGACAAATCAATTGTTGTACTTCCAGCTGATAAAGGTAATGCCACAGTTGTAATGGATCGTGACATTTACCATAATAAAATTTTAGATCTGCTTAGTGATAAAACTTATAAACTATCAAAAAGATATACTACATATTTGGAAAAAACAACAAAAGCTATTATTAATAAATCACCTATTGAAACAGAGATAAAAATAAAATAATCCCTCGTGAAAAATCTTGTGTCTGTCCAAAATTTTATGGACTTCCAAAATTCACAAACCAGATACCCCTCTTCGTCAATAGTAAGTGCAATAGGTTCTCCAACTCATATTTTAGCTAGATACTTATCGGATTTCATTAAACCTACAATCCCATCTATTAAATCATATATTAAAAACTCTCTTCACGACGCTCTTCCGATTAAAAAGTTTAAAAATTAATGCTAGTGACATTCTGGTCAGTTTTGATGTCGTGTCTTTATTTACAAACATTCCAATTGATGAAGCTTTAAATATAATCTCACAACGTTGCAATTTACCAGACCATATTATTGCTTTGATTAAACATTGTCTCTTAAATACATATTTTGTATACAATGGACAGCATTACAGACAAGTTTTTGGTACTCCTATGGGCTCACCTATCTCAGGAGTAATAGCTGATTTATTCATGGAATATATAGAAACTCGTGCTTTAGAATCATCATCTTTAAAACCTCTCATTTGGCTCAGATACATAGATGACACTTTTGTCATATGGCAACATGGAAAAAATACATTAGATGATTTTTCTTACATTTAAATAATATGCATCCTCATATTAAATTTACAATGGAGACAGAGTCTGATGGAAAACTCCCTTTTCTTGATGTTCTAGTCACCAGAACACCAAATAGTTTATCTTTTTCTATTTACAGAAAGGATACACACACAGACAGATATTTACATTTCCATTCTCATCATCACCCAACTCAGATAGTTTCTGTAGCCAAAACTCTTTTAAATAGAGCAATTAACCTTTCAGATGACACACATCTGAAAGAAGAAATAAATCATATTAATAGTGTTTTATTAGCAAATAGTTATAATTACAAATTTATAAAAAAAGCCTTATTTCAAGCCCAAAATAGACAAAATAGGAAACAAAAAGATGATAAGTCAGCTATTAGGATTTGTGTTCCATATGTAAAAGGAACTACAGACAGTATCGGACGTATATTAAAACGCTATAATATAGATACAGCATTTTCTGCTCATCAAAAGATCAGCAATATAATAACCAAGCCTAAGGATTCAATCCCTCTTGAATCTCATGGTGTCTATCAAATCTCATGTAAAAATTGTAAAGCTTCTTACATAGGTATGAGTAATCGTCGCATCAGTGTTAGGAGAGATGAGCATGCTAATGCAGTTAAACAACACTCATCATCATCAGCACTCTCACTCCATACTATAGATTCAGGTCATAAAATAGATTTTTCTAGTACCAGGATCATATCCAGATGTGATAATCTCTACCAATGCAAAATCAGAGAAGCCATTGAGATACTTAAAAGGCCAGATTGTATCAATAAGCGAGATGATACGTGCAAACTTCCTCCTATTTGGAAAGATTTCTTTAAAAAACGTTCTTAAATTTAACATTTTTGCTATTGGTGGGATTTTTAATGTTTTATTCAAACCAGTGATTGTAGCGCCTCTACAACCGTCTTTCTACCTTTTTATAACTCTGTGGATGGCTTGTGTGACCAAGTCGAAACGTCAGTAAATTGATATTAAAAGTTTTTAACACGGATGAACCCGCAAAATATGTATTTTATATATTTAACCCGTGCAAATCTTCGTTTTAACATATATATATATATATATATATATATATATATATTGTAACTGGATGCAATGACCAACCCCACTTTACATTGGCTTTATATCCTGATGAGCATATTGCAGTCAGGAATTATCAATTGGCATACTCGAAGGCAGACATCACTCCATCTACAACAATATTTTCTGTTCATCAGAGGATGTAGCAACATAGATACTGGAAGCATCTAGAAATTTATGTGTTTGGTTTTCCAAACTGTACCACTAGAGTTTCATTTCACTACAACCTTACTTACCATCATCTGGTTAGGTCAAACATCACTCAGGAGGCATGAGATTCTTGTGATCAAGTAGCAATGAATGACTAGTGATACAAAATAGGGTTGAACAATTACATTAATTATAAGTAACAACAATTTTATTTAACAACATTAGCAAGTTATTTAGTGTAGTTCATTATTCGTATCCATGTGAAAATTCATTTTTAGTTCAATTATGAGAATTCTAGAATAGAAATATTTCAAGTAGGTTATCTGAGCAAAAACCCATTTTGTTAGTTCATATGATGAGAAGTCTAAAGATGCATTTCAGATAGATATATGTATACAATTAATATACAAGTAATGATAATCACATTATGATGCTGATAGAAGCATTTCAGGTAGGGGTGCAGACAATATTAGTACTACAATTAATGCATGAATGAATTTAATTATTTGTTAAAGATCTGTATGTCCCTTTTAGATAGGTCAATGTGTAACATCAACAATTCCAGGTTTGTAAAGCATTTACAATTCAATCAAGTATAGGCATATATTTATACACATATATTTTATTTCCTTAAGATATAGATAACATGCCTATCACATTTATGATTCACATAGCATTTTACTATTTTTAAGAATGATTACAGGTACGTAAACAGATTGTATCAGCAATTCCAGGTTTGTGGCGCATTTATAATTCAATCAAGTATACATGTATATTTATACACATATGTTTTGTTATTTTATTAAGATATAGATAACATGGATATAGCATTTTATTAATTTTTAGAATCATTACAGTTACGTAAACAGGTAATATCAGCTTGTTGAGAATTTATAATCCAATCAAGTATAGATGTACATTTATATACATGTGTTTTATTATTAAGATATCGATGACATTCACTTAAGCATTTATGATTCATATAACATTTTATTAATTTACCATACCTTTGATTTTTGGAATTGATATTACCATTTAGCTGGTTTATTTGAAATATCTCTATTATTATAAATATTTTTATTATTTGAACTTATCTTAAATTTTATGAAATAATTGACTTTAACTAATGATATCTATATATGAAAAACAAAAAAAGTTAGAAACTTTCTAACACTTGTATTTATGTCAACAGATGGTGTTCTACCAAAAACATTGCCAAGCGTATGTTTATATAAACATCAGAGCAAGCATTCACTATCTCTAACTTTAATTCCACTTTCAGATCATGATTTCAAGCTATTTGCTATCATCAGTGAAAGACAGGAATTTTAGAAACTAGATCTAAACACAAACTCTGAGCATTTATGAAACAGTTTCTATTCAGCTTGCAAGCGTGAATCTTTTAGACACATAATGTCTTCAAACTCAGCATAGCAAGCCAGATAGCTATATGGGTCTGATCTCAGTTCAGCATCACCACATAGTAGAAGCCTCTGTAATATATATCATTGCTAGAAAGACCTCACAGGTACATTTATGAAAAACAAAAAAAACAATTTAAAAACTTGCTAACGCTTGTATTTATGTCAACAGATGGCGTTCTACCAAAAACACCATCAAGTGTATGTTTACATAAACGTCAGAGCAAGCATTCCCTATCTCTAACTTTAATTCCACTTTCAGATCATGATTTCAAGCTATTTTCTATCATTAGTGAAAGATGTGTCTAAAAGATTCACGCTTGCAAGCTGAATAGAAACTGTTTCATAAACGCTCAGAGTTTGTGTTTAGATCTAGTTTCTAAAATTCCCGTCTTTCACTGATGATAGCAAATAGCTTGAAATCATGATCTGAAAGTGGAATTAAAGTTATAGATAGGAAATGCTTGCTCTGACGTTTATGTAAGCATACGCTTGATGGTGTTTTTCATAGAATGCCATGTGTTGACATAAATACAAGCGTTAGCAAGTTTTTAACTTGTTTTTTTTTGTTTTTCATAAATGTACCTTTGAGGTCTTTCTAGAAATGATATATATTACAGAGGCTTCTACTATGTGGTGATGCTGAACTGAGATCAGACCCATATAGTTATCTGGCCTGCTATGCTGAGTTTGAAGACATTACGTGTCTAAAAGATTCATGCTTGCAAGCTGAATAGAAACTGTTTCATAAATGCTCAGAATTTGTGTTTAGATCTAGTTTCTAAAATTTCTGTCTTTCACTGATGATAGCAAATAGCTTGAAATCATGATCTGAAAGTGGAATTAAAGTTAGAGATAGTGAATGCTTGCTCTGACTTTTATGTAAACATATGCTTGATGGTGTTTTTCATAGAATGCCATCTGTTGACATAAATATAAGCATTAGCAAGTTTTTAACTTGTTTTTTTGTTTTTCATAAATGTACCTGTGAGGTCTTTCTAGCAGTGATATATATTGCAAAGGCTTCTACTATGTGGTGATGCTAAACTGAGATCAGACTCATATAGCTATCTGGCTTGCTATGCTGAGTTTGAAGACATTACGTGTCTAAAAGATTCATGCTTGCAAGCTGAATAGAAACTGTTTCATAAATGCTCAGAGTTTGTGTTTAGATCTAGTTTCTAAAATTTCTGTCTTTCACTGATAATAGCAAATAGCTTGAAATCATGATCTGAAAGTGGAATTAAAGTTAGAGATAGTGAATGCTTGCTCTGATGTTTATGTAAAAATATGCTTGACGGTGTTTTTGGTAGAACGCCATCTGTTGACATATATATATATATATGAGTGATTGTAATTAAGTAATAACAATTTTCATTTCCAGTTTTCATTTTTTAAACAAAGATAAAAATAACTATTGTCAACTTGTGACTGAACTTAATAATTGATTGTGAAAATTTTTCTTATGATTAATAATATAAAATTTTCTCTCTTTTGTTTTATACAAATTAATATCTATGATTTTAATTCATATTTTATTGTAATTAAATCATTTCTAATTGCTTACCTCTAAATTCATGTCTTCATTTATTATTGCATTTCTCAATAACTGAGGTTCTTCTTTGAAGCTGCCTGGCACATTAGAATTTCTAGGCAAGGCTTGGAGATTCATGTTTGCAGGTAGAGGGAGAACAAAGAGGTCTAGACAATTATATTAGAATGATTTTTGTTAAGCTGTTTGATTGTTACATTAAATCATTTTTTTGGAGTCTTGTAGCTAAATCTTCTGTCAATTCATAATTTTTTTTATCTCTGAATCAATTAATAATAATTGCAAAAAATTTTGCATCCTATTTATATTTTTTTCTCTCTGACAAATGAATTCACCTTACATGACCTTTTTATCCTATTAGTAGAAATGCTTTTTCTTCTTTTTCCATGTTTTTTTAATTCCCTAGAATATTGGACAGTTTCTCTTTGGCAGGAACAGACCTTTAATTAGTGACTATTTTCAATTATTTGTACATATGTTTTCAAATCTTTTTCTTGCCTGTGGCACAGTGATTTGACACCTTTCATTATTATACTATAGTTATTCTGCCTTTGAAGTTTTCTTTCATTTGATTTTATTTAAGGGTTTTTTAATTTAGTCGTTTTAATAAAAATATAAATAAAAATATACTTTTTCTTTTTTTAATTGCACTATAAATGTGTTTGATTTCCTTTTCATTTGACCAAATCATTATGAATTAACAAAATATCATTTTAATTGCAGTCAAATTTCACTTTGTCTTACCTCTGTTTAAAATATTATTGGTCTTCCTTAAAATATTATTAGTCTTTATTAAAATATTATTAGTTTGACTTGGCTTTAACTTTTCTTATTTTAATTTGGGTGCTGGGGAACTTCTAAACATATTTGTAAAACAGTGTGTCTGTTTCATTATCCCCACCAAGTTTTTGGGATAAAATTGCTTGAAAATAATTTCATTCCACACACAATAACTTCTAATATTTATTATTTTCTTGTTGTTTCTACTTGGGTTTGGATATATGCTGATGAAATTGATAAGATGAGATGGGAATAGTGGATATGTGAATTGCACCCTCCAATGTCTGGATAAGCATATGCCTAAACATGAACTATCAGTACACAATGCCTTATGATGTCATAAAAAATACCCCATTTTAAGCATTGCTCCTTTATGTATCTAGAGAGATCATCCATGGCGATTATCTAGAGAAAAATATATCAGGCACTAAGCCAAACCTTCTCATCTCCTGTGAGTCTTAGGGGCTTATATACAAGGTCTATACATGAGACCATGGCCTATTAATAAGGCCAATATATGCTGCTGGACTATTTTAGGAGCTAAATCATCTGGGTCTGGAAAGTGCCAAGCATATACTTCAAAGCATCATGAACACAATAAATCCAGGCCATCTGCAAAATAATCCACTCACCTTAACATGAAAAACACAAGCACAGGCATCACTTCATCATTCACAAATTTCTTCCATCAGCTACCTTTGCTTCATTGTTCAGGATTGTAGATGCATCCTGGCTTGAGAGACTGAGGATCATGATCAGTTCTCCTATAATATTTTTTGTGTGATGTGGTGATATGCTTCCATTTTGTTCTATTATGGATGTTTCTCAAGCCAGCCATCATTGTGGTGGCTTGTTTTTTGGACTTCATTTCTGTGTTGTTCAGTGTTACTACTGCACTTTCTCACTACATCGGTCTGGAATGGACCACAATACTACCTGTGGACTTCTCCCTTTTGTCTTCCATGCTGGTACTTCATTTTTAGGAATAAATAAATATTTATTTTAAAATGGTTCTTCTACCATAGCAATCATTTTATTCATTTTTTTTTTATTTGTAGAAGGTTCTTGTTGCTTAATTTTTTTTATTTACAAATACAAAGTTGTCAGATTTCTTTTTGCTTTCTCTTTTTGCAGCAGCAAGTTTATTTTTCACAAATGTCTTTGTAACTTTCTTTGCAGTACTCAATATTCAATTTGGATTGATTAAGCTTTTGTTTGTGCTTTTTATATGTGACTGAAGTCTAACATGCTTTTCTTCCAGATTTCTGGTATTTTTTCTAATTTTGTTACTGTTTCAGAACATATGTCAGGTAATATTTCTGAAATTTTTTTTGTATCATGAATAGTTCCTTAGTTATATGATTATCTTCATTTTCAAGTTTTACCCCATCCTCTTTCAAAAGCACAAAAGAGAACTAGACTCAAGTACCTATTTACTAGAAAATTGCAACATATATCATATACACATCTTTATGATCATGATTTTACATATCAAAACTAAAATTGCCTTTTCATATTTTTACTGTGGTTCTAAAATGTACTTTTATCTGATGATGGCTTATAAAAACAGTTGTAGTAGATAAATAAGCACATATAAGCAGTTTTATTTCAACATCTGATTCATATTTTATTCCAACATAACAAAATAATGTTTACATTCCTACAACAATTAAATAAATTAAAATTAATTATAGAATTAATAAACATTAAATGATTAACAATGATAAGAAATAGCAAAAAATGGCAAGCATCACATCTTTTCATTATGGTAGAAATGCTAGTTCACTTTGCTAAATAATTTTGTCCCTTGAGACATTCATAAACAAAAACATATATATATATATATTGAAATGAAGATTTTCATATATATATATATATATATATATATTGAAATGAAGATTTTCATGGATTGTATATATAAAATATATATTTTGCAGGTTCATCCATGTTAAAAAATTTTAAATATTAATATACCAATGTTTCAACTGACCAAGTCGAAATGTCGGTATATTAATATTTAAAGTTTTTTAACACAGATGAACCCACAAAATATGTCTTTTATATATTGTGGCCTGTCTATAGGTGGTACAACCCTAAGCAGAGGAGTGAAGCCCCTACATTAGGCCCTACTTGGACTCTGGCTAGGTACTATTAACAGACTTACTATTTCCTAACCATTTTCTTTAACTATAACAATTGAATTTAGATAAGGTTAGTCTTTATCTCAATTTATTTTACATGATTTAACATTTTTAAAATAAGACATATTTTAAATATAATTAATGTGAGACTCGTTTACCTATAAACAGATCCCCCCCCTCTTAACATTAAACAAATACAAAATATTTGTTCAATGACATGAGAATACCCAGATACTCCTCCTTATTAAGTATCTACGTACTCTCATGGCTAACAATAATATCTAATATATTATATCAAATTTATAACTATTAAGTTTTAATTCAATCACTCATTAAATTACTTTGTTAGATTATTACAGATAAACTTTGATTCCTATTATTTTTGACAATTAAGATTGACAATAATCATAAGAATAACTTTACAATAAGAATATCTCAGGATAATCATTGATTTATTAATTCTTCATACCACCTATGGAATATCAAGAGGGATTTTATGAATTTACATGGGTAGTGCACAAACTAATAAAGGCTTATAATTTAAATCTATAATCAAGCTTTATATTTATGTTCTTTAATATTTATTATTAAAATAATATTATTGATCAAACTGTAATTAACACTAATACTTTCACTAATAGTTAATATATCATTTAATTTCATATTAATAAACACACCTTAATAATTGACAATGTCATCAATAACCTATGTGATCAAGGCAACATGTATGTCATAAAAAACTCTATTAAGAGATGTGTGCTTATTACACTGTTAGATTTCTCTAAACTGAATTGATTTCTCATTTTAATTTCAAGTGTACATTTTGAGTTCGTGTGATGTGATGACAATGAGCGTAGAAAAGAAATGCAACTTTTAGAACTTAAGTAAACTTTCAAAACAATAATTTTAATAACATTCATTATAAATACTTACAATAAACATTCCCATTGACAAGTAACTTAACATAACTGTTATAACAAATGTTGTATACAAACACATAATAATAATAATAATAATAATAATAATAATAATAATAATAATAATAATAATAATAATAATAATAATAATAATAATAATAATAATAATAATAATAATAATAATAATAATAATAATAATAATAATAATAATAATAATAATAATAATAAAAACAATGGGAAATTAATATTCAGAGTATTTATAATTAAACAAAATTAATACTCTCTCATAGCATGTTGGGATTTTTACCTCCATGTGTATACATCCAGTTTTTTTATTAAACAATCATTATCCCTTTATTGTTATTATTTTTTAATTCATGGAATTTTATTTCAAACTTCCAAAATAATAATTATAATAAGGTTGTATACCTGGTGATAAAGTGACAATACAAAACATTTGAAAAAAGATTGTTATAACTCTGGATGTTTACAAAAAAAAATAAATAATAATACCTTGATATTTTTATAAAAGTATCGTTTTTGGTTTATTAATTATTACATGTAAACATACCTTGTCCCTTAATCATATATATGTAGTGTTAAATACATTATTATATATTTAATTCTAGAATATAGATCATATTTGTTCATTCTAATTTCTAATAATATATACTATAAAAACAACTTAAATTTTAAATAACAACTGATATAAATAATCGAATTAAACGACATTAATTCCCACTGTCCATTGATTTAATCCCCCCCCCCATTGTACTAACAACTCATAGATTAAGACGTATAAATACAAACATTAGGAACAAGTTCTTTTTTTAAACTACCTGCTCATTCCAAAATTCACAAGGCATTTACTTTATTACAACAGTAGTCATTCTCTTTGTTTAGTAATAGATTATTTATGGCTTGCCTTATCCAAGATGACAAATATTTCCATCTATACTATATAACATTCTTATGATTTCTATCAAATATATATTTCATTCAATATAATTTCTGTTAAAAGTCTATAGAAAATCACATTCCTCCTGGTATGGCTCAAAGTTAATTACTTTTTCCATCACTTATTGCAATCAGGATTTTATATGTAGGTTTAATGGCAATAAACACTTATCACATATTATTAATGTAGTTCTATTGACTTTTAAAAATGTATATTTAGTAGTTTCCCAGAGATTTATTTTTCTATTATTTATCCTTGCTCAATATTTATTGTGTTTTCTTATTTTCTTTGGTTTATCACTGAAATTCAGTTCCAACATGGCATAATTATTGTTCTCTTCCAGGTAATATATTTGTTGATATTCTTTTAATATGCACATTTTATTCATCTCCGATTATTTCCTCAATATATATTAATTTCCAAGAGATTATTGGGAATTATCGGCCATAGACTTGCCCAGTAGAAAACGATTAAGTTATTCCATTATTTTAAACACAAAGCTTATAATTATCCAATATATGGATGCAGAGTTAAAATTCATTACTTTTTCAGTTTGTAAATAATAATATTTTAGAAATTTTTAATCCAAATTTTAAAAATATATAACAAGAAAAGAAAAAAACCTAGTTACTTATATTTTTTTTTTAACAATAAAAAAAAAAACACCTTTTTTTTTTTAATTTTATAGTAAAAGATTGCTTGACACTTTGTGATTCGTTGATATTTTCTATTTTTTCTGTTAAAACAACATACATTTACTGGACTTTGCAAGTTTTTGGTTTATTATTTTAAAATGACAGTTTTGGTTTTTTTTAAAAAAAATCTTGAAATATAATATTTTTTAGTAATTAAATAAAGAATTGTATTTTGTAAAATTGATAAATATTTACTTACTTTTAAATATAACAAGATTTGACTATAAACATTTTTTTTTATTAAATCAAATGCACACAGCCAATAAATATTTGTCTTTATAATGCATCATGTTTACAGATATAATTTGAACTTTACTGGTTTTAAATACTAAATTATGTTAATTGTCCATCTATCTGCATATATCTGACTCTATAGGTTATTATTTATATGTATCTTGAGTTAATTGTTTTATTTGTCAGATCCTTTATAAGTTTCCATTAACTAAACCCAAGTTCAAACCCTATAATCTAATATGTCATTATTGTTTTTTCTAGTTTACTAAGTAAATATCACTGGGTTTAACAAAATTTAAAATTATACAAAAAAAATATTTTAGAATAGACTGGGCTAATTAAAAGTGCACAACATCCCCACCCTTCATTTAATTTTAAATTTTATAGTGCTCAACTTTAAAAAATATTTTATATATTGAACTCTACTGCAATGGCTTTCTATTATAAGTGAACAAGCAAAATTTCCTGTACTCTTGAAATTCACTATTAAGTCTGTTAATTTGTCTTTGGACCATTCATAAACTCTAAATATCATAATAATTAAATTGGTAATCCCTATCACACTAATTTTGACAGCTTCTGTTTTATACTCTTACATAATAGAGAATGAGGCTTCGGACAATATATGTTCCTCTAATACCTTCTGGAGTTAACAGCAGGAAAGCATTCTCTCCAATCTGTTTTAGAATTTTGTAAGGACCCTCATACAATCATAAGAATTTTTTGTATTTATTCTTTTGAACATCACTGACATGAGGTGTTCGTACTAATACTAAGTCATCTATTTTAAAGATAAGCAGCTTAATACATGATCTTTTAACTCTTTTCTTGCCCATAATTTTAAGCTTAATTTTTGCTTTTTCCTGATCTATTTGTATATCAATATTTTCCCTAACTATTGGGAATGGAGTTTTAATTAGAATAGGGTTCATGTCTCCCATAATGTAATTTCATGGGAACAAAACCAGTAGACTCATGATAAGTTATATTTATATAACTGATAATTTCAGGCAACTTATGAACCCATTGGGTATGATTATTTGGTACATAGACTAAAAATAATCTACTTAACTCTCTCATCATGCGTTCACAAGGATTAGATTGAGGATTCATTATGGAGATCATAATGTGTTTTATACCTTGAATTTGAATCCAGTGGTTCCATTGGTGAGAGACAAATGGAGTTGCATGATCGGTCAATATACTATCAGGTTTACCAAACAATAGGAAAGTGATTTCCAATTAAACATTTGGTGACATTCTTTGCATCCACTTTTGGTACGGGATACACTGCTACCAATTTACTGAAAATGTCATATATAACTAAGATAAACTTTTGCCAGTTAAAAGGTGGAACGGTTCTGTAAAAATCAATGGCTAATAATTCATTATGCTGATCAGGGACTATAGGTTGCAATACACGTGCATAGGACCTATTACAATATTTTGATTCAAGACAAATGTCACATGATTTAATGCTTTCTATAATTCTTCTATACATATTTCTTTAATAGAAAATAGATTTTAACACATAAAAAAATTTGGAAGCCCCATAATGACCATTTTTATTGTGATTATATACTATAAATTTATTTATTAAAGATTGTGGGACTACAATTGTCCATGATTTATCATCATTGACATTCATCTTAAGCATTAAAACATTTTGATATACCTTAAATCTTTGGCACACTCTTTTGATATATTTATCAGTTTGTGTTTTATTATCCTGATTATTTAAGATAGTCAGGATGCTATTTATTTTCATATCCTGACTTTGAAGCATAGAAATATTTTTATAATTTTCCTTTATAGACTAATCCTGCATAATATTCATACTGTTGATATATATGTTCTAAGTATTGGGGTTTCTAGCTACCAGATAGATAGGCAACTAAGGATATCCACTGGAATATTATTTCTCTTTTCAATATAAATAACTTTATAGTTATATTGTTGGAGATACAAGCTCCACCTTACAAGACTTTCATTATTTAAGTATCTGTAATTTAAAAATTCCAGACATCTATGGTCTGACAACACAATCACTTTAGAGCCTAACAAGAACTGGCACAATATCTGGAATGCCCAGACAAAAGCTAAAGTCTTTTTTTCTGTGATGGGGTAGTTCAGCTCTGCCCTTCTTAAGTTCCTGCTTAAGAAATATAATACCTGGGGCATCTGCTTATCATTAAGTTGATATAGTACTACTCCCAGACCATAGTGGTTACTATCTATCTGTAGATAAAACGTTTTACTTAAGTCAGGGTATGCTAAAATCATGTATTTAAGAAAATTTGTTTTAATCTTCTAGAACTCATTACTATGCTCAATGGTTCAATGTCATTTTCACCTTTTTTAAATAATTTAAAAGATATAAAGTGTCTCCAGCAAAGTTCTCATAAAATTTATGGTAGTAGTTGCATTGAGCAAAAAAAGATTTTAACTGTTTCACACTTTTAGGTAAGGGGAAACGCTGTATAGCAGCCACCTTTTCTGGATGGGGTCGGATACCATGCTTATTGAATAAGTGTCCCAGAAAAGTAATTTTTTTCTGCTATAGAGCAGTTCTTTAAATTAATTTTGATATTTTTGGAGGAACACTCTTGATAGAACATTCATAAGCATTCCAGATTCTTTTACTTACTACCTGACACAATGACTATATCATCCACATACATAATTATTATTTTCTTTAAATTGGCTTGAAAAGACCATGTCTAGACATCTAATCAAGCCAGCTCCACTATTAATGAGGACAAAGGGCATATGTCTGAAAACATATGACTGTCCCTTGAAATAAAATGCTGTATATTGCTGATCCTCTTCATGTAGTGAAATTTGCCAGTAGCTGGTGTTAGATTAAATGTGGAAAAAATTGACTTACTTCAAAATTTAATAAGAAGTTTATGTACTGTTTGAGGAATGCCATGCTCAGGAATGGTTATTTGGTTTAACATACAAGCATCTAAACAAACTCTTATAGAATTATTCTTCTCTTTTATGATCACCAGTGGATTAACAAAAAGAGAAGGATATTTTTTAATTATTTTCCATTCTAGAATTCTATCTGTTTGATTCTGTACCAACTCCTGATATTGATATGGAATCAGGAAAATCTTTTCCTGGAAAGGGTCATTACTCTTTAATTCTACTCGATGAACATATTCTTCTATGATACCAGGGATTTTAGAAAAAATACATTTGTAATCATACATCTATTGGAATAATTTTTTTTTAAATTTAGAATTGTCTTCACAAACATTTCCCAGTTTAGCCTGAATACCTTATTCACAGGCAAACCTGAATTTGAATCAGAGTAGGTTCACTTCATGATTTTCCCTTCCTCTGATATTTTCTTTCCCAAAGTGGACGAAGGTATTAGACATTGTAGACAATGTATTCATAATTTCTAATGTGATAAGACCTTGATGCATTTCTCTGATTTATCATTCAGACATCATGAGGATCTGGTGGCCCAAAACTCTTTCACCGAAGCAATCTAGTGCTCAGCACTGCATATTTTTTCAATTTTCCAGAGTAAAATGTTTCATATGAGTTGGTGACACTGGTAGATAAAAAAACAATAATAATGCTCTGTTTCTGCTTCTCTCTAGTATTTATTAATTTTGGTTTTACTGATATTACTGTCGCCTTAAATACACTAGCCACTTCATGGTAATATGTGATACAATGTATCTACTATCCATTTGGATGGTTTGACATTTTTATTTTGGACTTGTCAACGTATCATTAACTATTAGCTGACTTCAACCTAGATTGATGATCAAAAATGGTGATTTGTGGTTTCTTTGATTTTATACATTTGCTAATGAGTTCTCTTTCTTTGTTTCTTTCTTTGTCCTTTCTTTCCAGAATATTAACATAAAAATAGAAATGATATATAAATTTTAGAAAAAAACTGCATTACATAGAAATAAAACTCGAAATTCACATATGCATATTGGCACACATATACCACCAGAAATTGATTTCTAATATATGGTTATAATTATCAGAAATATTTCACTTCATTCCCAGTTCCTTTTTAATTTTGTATTCTATCTATGATTTTCCAATGAAAAATATACATAGCTCATTAAAACAAACACATAAATTCTCATATCTCTTCTTTTTTGGAATAATTGGGTCTTATCTTAATATATATATATATATATATATATATAAGTAAACTGATACTTTTATGATAGTAGTATCAGTTTACTTATATATATATATATATATATATATATATATATAAGTAAACTGATACTACTATCATGAAAAGAACTTTATTCGCATTTACAGTTTATATTGTCAGCACTTACTAATTATTTTGCTGAAATAAAATACATTTGCATCTATGATTAAAAAAACATTTATTAATGTTTGTGTTATGCTTATCAGAAAAGTAAATGAAATTTATTTTTTAATACAATTTTAAACCTAAGAAGGTTCATAAAAGATCTATCTTCTTTGTGATTTATTTGTTTAATTAAAAACATAATTTATAAAAAATTATAACTATCATTTATAACAATCTTAATATTTTCTATGAAATTGTTAGATAAATTTATTAACATACAATTCACTAAATAAGATAATAAAAGATTGAATTTTAATACAATTTTTGTTCCATTTCAAACAATTCATGAAACTGTTGGCAAGTAAATATCATTTACTTGCATATTATGGATAAGTATATTAATCTGATTCACATTTCAATATATTGTGCAGAAGTATGGACAGCAAGGAAGGCAATTCAAGGAGAAATGGGATGATCAAGTTTTCATATGAGAGATGCAAAAAGTAAAATGAAAATGTTTGGTAGATTGCAGTTTATGGATAATAAAAGAATAGCTAAAATAATATTTAATTGGGTTATGAGTAAAGGACAGGTAACAAAATGGGTGAGAAACGTAATGCGCTATGGAAAAGATTTGGATAAAGAATTTATATCAGTATATTTGTATAAAAGATGGGATGATTGTGTTAAGAGGATTATTGAGTGTTATAGTAGTACGGAATGGGATAAAAGAATAAATTTATTAATAAAGACTAGGGAGTTAGAGAGATGGAGAAATAGTATTGAGAGTAAAAAGAGTTTAAATATATATAGAAATAAACATAATATTAGGTGTGAGTTAATATATGATAATAGTAAGGAAATTAGTTTATTGTTTAAGGCTCGAACGGGATCTTTAGCTACAAAAGAATATACATGTAAATGGAAAAATATGGGTGATTTATTTTGTAAATTATGTAAGGAAGGAATTGAAAATATTAGGCATTTGTTAATTGAATGTAAATGTTTGAAAACAGAAGGGGTACATATAATGAAGTTGTGGAAAAATAAATATGAAAAGAGTGATTATACAGAAAGTGAATTATTGGTTTTTATGCTAGGTTTGGGAAAAGATAAGGGGGATTTAGATATAAAGGTTATAGAGTTGACAAAAATTATGTTGTGGAAATGGGATAGAGCAGATTATGGGTAAATTTAGAGTGGGGAATGTAAAAGAAAGTGGCTAACAGGTTTATCTGGTCTTAATTGCTGAGATATTCTTGACTTCGTTTAAGGAGAAGCCATAATACATCACATCACATCACAACTAGACATTTATTTTAAGGGTGGGCAGGATATACGAACATGAAAGTGCTGGACTAAACCCAGGGAGAGCAAAAGCTAATCAATGTGGTTCAGACAACTGAGAAAACACTGAGGCAAATGTCAGCCAAAATATTTATAAGAACTTTTTAAATTTATTAAACATAATAACAAAATAAACATGAAACTTGATCTACATTTACTTAGCAGATCTTAACATTGAGTGTATGAGAGCAGTACTATATTAAATACCCAGACAGACAAGTTCATTTCTTACCTATAACACAAAAAAGGCTTATATCTTCTTGCTAGCAGTTCACCCAACCAATTTCCTTTTCCCTATAGAGATTTAGTAAGATGGATGTTTGTGGAGAATAATGGTACAGCACAGACAAGCTTTTCTTAGTCCGGAAAAGAAATGTCGGAACCAAGAATGTCATAATTCTGCAAAATGTTCATGGACAAGTACATTGAAATGAGCCAAGGTTAGTCTCACACAAGAAAAGAAACATTATGAACTACGTAATCTGAATTATAGCAAATAAATCTCTACCAAAAAATAAATAAATCATATATCCTATAAATCACTAGCCAAATCTAAGTTTGATTTAGTTTAATGCCAAAGCAAGCAAACAAACAAAAGTAAAAGAAAACTACTAAGGTCGGTCTGAGCATTTAACAAGGGTTAATCATAAAATGGAGAAATTATTAAGCATATAAAATATCACTTGCCCTACACTCTCAAAACAGTAACATTTTAAGATTAAAAATCTTGCTACTAAGATAGTAATGTAAAATAAACAAAAATACATTAATATTTAAATTGATAAATTACACATCATAAATATAATTTTGTTTTAAGATTAAGATGAGATTTGCGAGAGACTTAATTAGAGATTTAGCCCTGATTTTGATATGGAAAGGTAAGTTATTTCGAGATAATATTAATTTCTGCTGTTCACACAAAGTTTGGTTTATAGAGTCCTCTACAATGGCTCTCATTTACTACAGGTACATAAGTCTGGAGGCATTATCGGGATCTACTCTGAACTTGACAGTTAGGTCATGATTGAAGTCACAATTTGGAGCTCCGGAGGTTCATCTTTGGAAAGGCTCAGTCCATCATGTGATGGAGATTCTTTGTAGCATATATTACAGGCATGTCATCTGAATGACTGCTATTATCGTGGCAAATAGAGTTATTGTCAGTCAACGGAAATTCAACTTGGTGATTCTCGTGGCACCAATATCAAAAAAAAATAGTCACTTTAACAATGCAACAGTTCAATAACAGCTAAAATCTGGATTGATCTTCAATAACAAGAAGCTGAGCAATAAAAAAAAACTGAATGACCAGAATAGTCTTTTTGAATCCTCCTCTCTAATAAAAAACATTACTCAGCTATTTATGTCCTTTGTTATCTCCCGCACAATCTTTTTTTTGCAACTTTTAACCAAGGTAAATCTCTATCTCCCACTCAATCTTAATTAGAAAAACAATATCTTACAGAGCTTTATCTTACAAAAATTCTTCATAGCGTAAGCATGTGTTTTAAAGACCTACAGAGGTCCCTAGTGATGATTTTTTCAGACACTCATTGCTAAGGTTTACAGCCTTGTTAAAACTATTACTGAAATAATAGTGAGCGTTTAATAAAATTTATAATTAAAAATGATTATTATTTTTTATATAAAAAAAAATACAAAACTAAATCTCAGCTTTAAAAATACATCAACATTAATTTTTTTTTTAGTTTAAATAAAATACTTTTATAAGAGCACTAATTAAACTTTGTTTGCTTTTAATTATTTTAAAAGAAAATAAGTAGCATAAAAAAATATTTTATACTAAAATCAATTGAGAATTAAAAATATAAGATTTCAAGATAAATAAGTATGTGTGTTATTGCACATATAAAACTTGTTTTTTTTTTCTTTCTAATTTACATGATAGAACCCTTGAATCAGATAAAGTATCCAGTTCAATATATATATATATATATATATATATATATATATTATAATGGTCGGGGAAAAGTTTCTATTGTGGTCTTACCATATTTGCCAAGCAGGGTGCCACCAGACCATACAAACTAGGAAAATTTATATAGTAGGCAGACACATACTGCTAAGATCCAAATTTTATTTTATATTGACTGTTAGTCCATGCCACTAGCTCAAGGAAAAAGCAGAGATTTATAATAAGTACTTATTCAACACTTCATTCATGAAAGATTTGAATTCAAAAATAAATTTTTAATATTAAAAAAGTAAAATAAGCCACTGCCAGTAATAACACACACACACACAAAAAAACATATATTAATGCACATATATAAATATTTGAAGTTGAGGAATAAGATTTATTCTTGTTTAGATTTTAATATTAATTTTAATTTTAAATTATTTGGAGCAAGTCCACACAGATGGACATTTGAATAAATTTTACTTTAGAATGTTGTGTGTAAATAGGCTACATATGTTTCTCAGTTAAAAACTTTTCAAAACAATAATTCAATCTCAGACTAAAAGTTCATAGCCAATTCAATGCTGCTTCCAGATATACATGCTCTACCAATGCAATATGAAGATGCTAACATTAAAACATGCTGTCAGGAATATGCATCTGCATTGTGATATTTTTGAATAACATGATCCTCATCCAGTACAGGAATGTGCATCTGTCTGAGGAAGAATTTATGTATATAATATTTGAGAGAAATTCTATGTATGGGAGAGAGCAGTCTATCTGCTGACTTATTGTTCCTATCCATAAAGCTAAAAGGAATCAATGTCAAAGGAAATATGTCTGCATCCATTGCAATGCAAAGACTACATCTTTGGGTCATGCTTTCAATTGGGCTTTGACCTGCATGGTAAACATGCTTCACACTACTTTGATATAATCACCCATATATCCCACCACCAGAATCAACCTAACTACGAAACAAATAGCCTCAAATTAAACTTCTCAAAATAAATATAAATGATTAAAATATAAAGCTATTATTTGAGAATTGCTTAGGGAAATTTACATAGTATATTCAATGGCATTCATCATAAGGTGCCACATTGACAGCAATAACTTAATGGATTATACCAGTAAATACATTTGGACACTCAGCATGAAGTATCATATTTACCGATATATATATATATATATATATATATATATATATATATATATATATATATATATAGAGAGAGAGAGAGAGAGAGAGAGAGAGAGAGATTTCACGCATATGAAAATAAAAATAAATAAATTAACATTAACGAATCTATGCAGCCATCTACACCCAACTTAAAATTTAATATTTTTTTTTTTGATTTTATTAATAAATATTAATAAGGAAAATGAAAATAATTGAATTGGCAAGCATATATAAAAATATAAAAATTAATATTAATAACTGATTTAATCTTCTGTGTTGGTCAGATAAGAGTTTATTGTTTAAATTTAGTTAGACCTTAATTAATTAAGAAATTATTCAAAGTTCATTTGGCAAAAGTTTATAATGATTTGAGTTCATAATAATATTTTAGATTAAAGAAGCTCCCAGTTCCTTGTGCCTATTCCCACAAAGTCTTTATTATTCAAAATGTTGTTCTTATCATAGTTATCAATCCGGTGGTTTCCTTAGCTGGATCAATCCTGGAACTATTTTATTGTAAGAGCCATATGATTCAGGGTTTACAATAGTGCCATTAATATTTCAAGTCACTTCATTTGAAATAAGTAAGAGGGTGAAAATTGCATCTTTTCACCTTCCTCAAACATCTAGCAGGAACTGTTCTTAATTTGAATTTTCTCTTTTTATATTCCTCCTTTGGATTCACTGAGCATGGTTTCTTGTTCCGGTGGTTTTCATTAGTGTCCGAGTGTTGGTTGCTCTTCCACAAGCTGGTAATGCAAAATTTTTATATCACATATCTGATCTTTAATGACCAATTTTCTCAAGGTCTTATTTATTTTGGATTAATTAAATCCAACAATCATTTCCATCTTGAGTTTTAACACAATAGACAGCAATTTACTTATTGTACATTCTTAAAAATATATATTTTTATTTTTATATCTTTAAGTTTTTGCTTAAAAATTTTTTTTAAAATACTTTTTTTTAAAATAAAGTTTTATTTTAATATTTTTCCATCTGTGATATATATATATATATATATTGTACCCTCACTTCCAGGAATTATATAATTATAATCACTTGATCTAGCTCAGATAAATAACTATGTTTATCTAAAATGTATTTAAATTAACAATAACTATATTTTAAAGAATATCAATAATTAAATTAGCTTAATTAATAAATAATAATATAGTTCTGTTTTATAAAATGAAATAAATGAATATCTAATCAAATCATGAGACTATGAAGTAAGTTTACAAGTGGCAGAGCGAATACATTAAGCTAATCTCCCACTGGATATCACCTTAATGGCATAAAAATACTATCCCTATTCCTAATACTTAAATACTACATTTATAGTACTCTTACATCTTTAATCAAAATTAATTAAGTACATAACTCTTAAATTAATCTTAATATCTTTATTACAATCAATTTAATTCAAATTATCTCAGGTTCTCTTAAAATAATTTTAAATTAATTATAACTTTTGTAATTAAGTATGATAAGGGATGTAATATCATTCCTAACTATAATTTAATAATACTAATAATAACAAAATAGTAATACTAATCTTTAATCTATAATTCATTCTCCTATTTTTTTATACTTATAATGTTGTTTTTGTATATCACATAATAATAATGTGATGTAATTTTCTATTATCCATATGGTATCTTAAATAAACATATATGATATGAGATTATAATCTGAGAATATGTGGCAATCATCACTAATATAATTGAATGTAAATCTTTGGTAATTATTCCATGACCATCATAATAATACAATAAGTAAAACTTCTTAAATAAAATATATCAATAAAACATTATAATTCTTAAATAACAATTTCATTTATGATGCGCACATACTATGTCTTCATTATAATTATCTGTGATTATGTAATTGTGATGTGAAGAAACTGAGTCAACACCAAGACTTATAAAACACATTTAACAATTTTATTAACAAACTTAACAATAAAATTATTTACATTATTTACATTCTGATAGAATTCTATTTATTTATATTCAGGTACTTTTCTAATACAAATCAAATGATCTAAAGTATAAGATACAGAACATTTTCTTAAATGAGCTCTTATTTTCAAAATATTATTATAATTTTTTTTTATCACAGTTATTAGATTTTATTAATTCATAGGTTTTAAAAGCATATAGGTAATACTTTTACTATGAACTTATCCTTGTTATTTAGTTTTAAAAATCATTTATTATTCTGTATATTCATTCTTCAGTAAATAATTAGGTGAACAACCTTGATTCATAGCATACCATCAAACTAAGCTACTTACTAATTATTACTTTAAAACTTCAAATATAATGCATGTATTATTGTGTTGTTATAAAATTACTTTTGTAAAACTTATGACTACTTACATTCATAAAACATGATTCAATCCATTACCTTTACTTGTAAATAAAAATATGCATTATAAGTATGTCTTTTAAAATTCTTAATAACTAAATAATATCATTATAAATCCCATTTAATTTATCAATTATTTATTTTTATAAAAAAAATAAATAAACATCATTTAAAAAAAAATATAAGAAGTTTTATGATTATTTCACTGATGAAATTATGTTCTTATAATTTTTATACTTATTTTACTCTAAGCAACATATCTTATCTTATCCACTTTAATAACAATTCTATATTTCCAAACTTATTTATTATTTCCAATTTTAAACTACCATCCTTCACAATGTAATCCAATAAATTTCAATAACACATAAACTAGTAGGCATATGGAATAAACAATACTTCAACTTATAACACCTTTATCAACTAACCATCATGAGCACAGTGTACATGAAATGAGGTATGTCTTATTTATTTAATAACCTCTACTACCAAATATAATGTCCAGGCTATTTATTCAGCATTATGGCACATTAAACTTGACCACATAGAAAAATAAACACTGTCATGAATATACACAAGACATAGGGCTATGTTATTTATACTTGTATAATCATCAATATAGTATACTATTGTTCCCATATAAATAAACCCTATATACAATATTATCTTGATCTTATATAACCTATTATTAAGATATTATTGTCAATGATCTATCACCTTACATCGCCAAATTCATCTCCACATTTCTATAATAATAAACAAATTCATTTTAGAATAACAATCAAATTAACTAATAAGACAGGATTATTTCATTCTTTGATAGTTCTCAAACTTAAGCATAAACAATCGGAATCAATGTCATATTGTTAATACTTTAAATTACTCCACTAAAACATCCAGTTCACTTATAACAGAATCATATACTTATATTTCCTTTATGTTTAAATATCTTTACAATATTAATAAACTTATGCATATTCTTAAATAACTAAACAAATGATAAATTATGTGTAGGTATCGTGTTTTATATACACATCCATACATCCACACAAAATAATAAAATACATTATAAACTATTAATAATTTACATTATTACCGAAAGTAATTTTTATTGGCAATTACTTAGCCGGTGTATTCTGGATCATGATCTAAATAAAACATTTTATTATCATATATTCCACATTATCACACTTTAAAATATATTAAGTTTTTAAAAAAAATTATAATTAAATAGTTTTTTTTTTTTTACAATAAAATTTAATTACTAGGTTAGTTAATAATTTAATGTTCTATGTTCCTATTCTATCCCTATACTGTGAATAAATATTACTATAAATTTTTAGTAAAATTAATTTTAAACTATATTTACGACAGCTTCATTAGAATTTCTTGTGATGAAATGTTCTTTTATTGATAAAAAGTTCATTATAGAAAGTGTCTTCTTCTCCTGGAAAAACATTAATAATTACACTTTTGACATCAATAACCATGCATGCTCCACTTCTCAACATTGCAACATATAATCCAAAATGATGGTTCAAGTTAAATATGGTACATTTACTTTTATTCTATAAGATTTAAACTGATATAATTAATATTTTTCTTATCTCCAAAACCTTAAAATACTTAAGCATTTATTGCTAGGGAAATATCTAATTTAAATACTCTTAATATTCTTCGTCAAGACAATTTTTCAAATTCTTGTAACTTTTCCATATTTACTGAAATTCAATGTCTTCTGATACACACAATAAACTTCCCCAGCATTTTTCCGATAACTTAAATTATTCTCCCCAAATAATTTACATAAACTTTTGTATGTCCGATAATTATTAATTTAAATATTTTTAAATATGATATAAGTCATATTTGCAAATGATCTTAAGTTTTATATTTTCTAGAAATAAATCCAATTTTAAATTATTTTCCATATTTCTTCAGAAAGAAATATCTCATCATTCCAAAATAATTTCTTGGTCAAATTTTAAAAGTTTTTCCTTTTTAAAAGCATTTTTCCATCGTGGTTAAATAATTTTTTTTCATAAAAATATATTATATCATTTCATTTTATATTTTTGATGAAATTTTTTTTTTTGATTTTCTCTGTGATGTTTCTTTTATGAAATTCAGCTGTAAATTAATATGACTTATTAACACAGGCAAAATTATATGCTTTTTATGACAATAACACTTGAATATTTCCATCAATATTTTTATATTTAGTGACAACTTCTCCCTGTTTAAAGTTAATGAGAAATCTAATAAAGTAGATTGGCAAGCAAGGAATTATTTAATTTTTTTAGCAACACATCTCTATATCCCACAATCTAATAATAATGAGTTAATATCCTTTTTTTAAAATTAAAAATGATAAAATTGACTATTATAATATACTTAATTAACTAAAGTTGCCATGATAGTTACAACAATAGTAGAAATTATAATAATAGTCTGCAAAATTTGGTTCAGCTCTTAAATACTCCAGCCTATTCCCCTTCTTATTGGTCCATTAAACCATACTTACTTTAAACTACCCTGGTTAATAAATGCTAGCTAAAAGTTAAAACTAATAATAATTTATTAAATATTTATTTTTATTATATTATTCAATTCTTAATTAATTTTCGTATTTTATTTACACTTAATAAATACTTTCAAATAACTTTTAAAAATCACATTTCAATATTTATTATTATTTCTACTTTTATTTTAAACAAAAAGTGTTTATTTTCAATATAAAACACAAATCTAATTTTTAAAACCTAAACTAATATTTATATCAGATGACATCATTTTATTTTCAACACAGGTGTGAATATTACAAGTCATGTGATTTATAAACTAACTGAGAAGCTAATAATTTAAAGGAAACTAAAATAAATAATTTAATTTATAAAATATTACATAAATCAATATTATAGCACAATTTTAAAATAATTATTTTAATATTATTAAACCAAAAAATACACTTTTCTCCCACATTATTATTTTTAATCAAATGATTTTTAAAATATAACCATTAAATACAATTATTATTATTAAATCTATTTGTTTAACTTTAAAGCATTACTTTTAAAATTTACCCTAATTATTTATTGATAAGACTTATTAAATCAGTATTTCCTATGGCCAGTTCTCCCACCCATACAATATTATAATGATTTTTAGTTAACTGTTTTCTTACAAACACTAACACAATATTATACATCAATTATTTTACTTGCCTTAACTAAATTATTCAAAGGTTATTAATACATAACATACATCATACCTTACTTAACATTAAAGTTTAAAATTTTCCAGTAAATTATTAGAAATAATCCATTCTAACCTAAGCAAAAGGGTAATATATATATATATATATATATATATATATATATATATATATATATATATATATATATATATATATATATATATATATATATATATATATATATATATATATATATTGTGCCCTTTTCTATAGGTCAGAATTTGCTCATCATAGCAATTTACTAAAAAAAAAATTTAGAATATGTTCTCTTTGTGTAATAATTATATTGTATTGATAATATTTGAAAAAGTCCAATTTAAAGCTAAATAAAAATATGTAATGCTTAAAATTATAATGAATAACTCTAAAATAGTTAAATAAAGCTAAAAATATTAATTACATATGGTTGGAAAAGCTGGCCATAATAAATAATACAGCAATAAATGTTTAAGATATGTTTTAAAAGTTGATTTCTAATAGTTAAAACTTGTAATTAAATAAATGCTATATTTTAAAGTATAAATTATATTTAATATTATATGTCTTAAAAGTAATCTTTGTGGTAGGAAAAGTTATATTTAATTCTATGTTTTCAAAATTATTATTCCAAAATTTATATTATTATATTATTTATTTAATATAATAATTGTTGAAATTAACGTTTAATATTTGCAGGAAGAATTTTGATACAATCTGTCTCAGCTGTAAGCCATGTGACCTGTATAATACATATATGAACACATGCTTGCAAGTATTTGCGTTAACAAAGTTCAAAATATTTTAAAATTACATTATAAAATTGAATATATTTATTTACCTATCACAAAAGATAAATATTAAATCAGTCTTATAAAATGTTTTAAATAGTTTTTTAAAATGAATGCAGTTAGTTAAAATTAAATATTTTGTTTTAAAATAAAATAGATAAATTAAATATAGAAGGTGGAATAAATTAATAAAATATTGCTTTTAAAAGTCATTTTAAAATGTTTAGTTATTTTTAATAAAAATTTAAAATTTTTGTCTTAAATAATAAATTTAATAATAATGAGTCATATTTTATTTTTTAAAATTTAATTGTGTGTTATAGTAATAATAAAATGCAAATTAAGTATCAGATGAAAAGCAAAATCCATTAATAGGAGGATGTATTTTGTAGGGTATAAATACTACTGCATGATTAATTCTAGTGGGTGATTGGTGATAGTAGTTTTCTAAAGTTATACATCTTTTAAAATTTTTATTTTAGTCAATTTAGTGCTCTCATATAATTTATTTGCAAACTAACAGGATTTTAATTTTTATGTATTTGCAAAGAGAGCATAGTATAAAAATGTTATAAGTTTTATTAAAAAGGATGCAGTGCTAAATTAAAGTTTCCTTTACCAGGATTTTCATCAAAACTTAATACGACTTCACAGCAAAAAAGTATGGAAATGCCAATAGGTAATACATGCTAATATAAAATAATTTTAAAGATAAAATTCATAATTGTTAATATAATATTAATGGTCTTAACCAAGATAACTATTTTAGTAGATAAAGATTTATCTTGGACATTATATGAAAAGCTTAATGGGAAAGCTACTTGTAAATTAAAAAGTAACAACACATTATTTTTATAGTAGCGAGATAGTCATATTCAAAATTGTCAAATAATACAACAACTTATAATAACTTTATGGAAAATAAAGCTGTGGAGATAAATGTTTTATCATTTTTGAAGGAAAACATTGTGAATATTTTAAAGAAAAGCTGTCAGGAATAATATCTAAATGGATATTCTAAAGCATATGTAATAAATCCTAAATTATATAAGGTTATACGCATTCATAAAAATTTATTAAAAAAAGACCAATAATTTGTATTATAATGGAAAATAACTATAATTGGATAATAAATGGTAAAATATCCTGACAAATAAACCTGATATATGATGAATTATAAATAAGTAATTATTGAATTTATGGAGATATTTTTAAAAAATTGTGCAAAAAGTTTTATCTGGATTGTCTGCAGTCAAGTTGTCGGGATATAATGTATTTCTGAACCGATATAGGATCTTATGGAATAGAAGCTTCAAAATATTATTTTTCTACATTATAGTTTAATTATCATCTTAATAATAACTGTTCTGAATAATATAAACATTGAATTATTATTCTACAAAATTTTTCATAGTAAATCAGTGATTATTTTCATTAATAATTTTAGATTTTTTTTTAGACCTCGTAAATTATTTTTTTTATCATTCATTTTTTTTAAAACTTCATTTGTTGTGCAAGAAGGAGTTTTAAAGTGCATGTGCCTAGTTTAGGGAAATTTTGTTGTTTTGTTGTCAAGCACAAGAGAACTTAGCTACGGTCAGAGGTTTTAATTGCTCTTTAAGAAAAAAATAAAAAATAAAATTATCAAGGAAAATAAATAAAAAAAAACATTTGAATTTTATAAAGGACATTCGTTTTTTCATCTAGAAGATATACATAATTATGTCTCAATTATTTTCATTAACTTTAGTTTTAAAGTGTAATATTATTTAATTAGTAGAATAGTTACACAAATATTAATTTAGTACTAATAACATGATAGTTTTTATAGTAAATAGTTTCATAGTTTAAATAAGTTAATATTTTTAAGTGTGGAAGTATGAATGTATATCATATATGCAATGTTTATTTTGATTGATGGACACAAAGACATCATAAGTGATACATGTTGATATCACTTAGGTAATAGTTGTGAATATTGATATTTTATGATGTATTTTTTTATCTTTTGCTGATTGTGAATGAATTATATAATATTGAAGTATGAATGTTAGATTGTATGTGGACACACTTATACAACACATTTAAATTATAAGATTAGAATTTATTATTCTAGGAATATGCATACTTTAATTTCATATTATTAATATAATGCAATACGATGAGGAATAATTATATGTATATTTTTCAAAGAACTTTAATATTATTAGATATTTAAAGTGTAGATAATGATTATTTTGTAGGTTGTTCAAGAATATTGGATAGGAATGTAAAGAAAACTGTTCTTGTAGAATTACAATTGAATTTTATTTATTTTGAATATGTGAGTTAGTTTCATTTGTCAGTTTAAGATTTGATAAATCTATAAGGAAATTTCGATAAGATAGTGACTTGGTAGTAATCTTGTGAACATGAACCCAATGAAATGTTACTAATGTAGGATTTATTATGGGAATTGGAATAACATTTTGTAATCTTATTAAGTATATGAGTACACTTAACAAAGCCCTGTAGCTGGTATATTTTGTTTGTGGGTAGTATCTATTTTATTTGAATACTGATGTTTATAAAGCTGAAGAAATAGCTTGACATTATTGTTGGTAGTGGAGGTAATTAGACAAATAGGTCATGCCTCTATTTTATAAATAAACTGTGCCATGGTGTTTTTATCTAAGATATACTGAGTAAGACTCTTGTTTTCATACCTATGCCTACCCATCTATTCACTATCATGATTTCCCAAAGTAATTACATTGAACAGTATTGTACATTTTGAAAATAAATGATAAATAATTTAGAATTTAAGAACTGTTATTGAATGAATAACATTGGTTCATTTACTTATAAGGAGGAGTAGAGTTAATGCAAGTTGGAATTGAAAATCCAACAGAACCGAATGTTAAAGAATCATAGAATATTTTCTATATTTATTTTGAAAATAAAATCAATTTCAGGAGTAAAATAAATAAAGCAAAGTTGCTCTGAAATATTAAATAACTTCAAATATTTTATTTATTTTATAAGTATTGCATATTTTTTAAAATATAATGTAGTAACACAAAACAGTACAAGACAAGTATAGGTACAATTTTGTATTTATTTAAATAATAAAAAAGCGTGTCAATAGTTGCAACTGTTCTATATTAAAATAATATTAAGTGATAGATATTAGGTTTAATAATCATTAAAGTGATTGCTTATAATGTTCACGTATTGTATTGATAGATCATCATAGATATTTCCGATATAATGTTGGTAACATTGCAAAATTGAAAAATTGTTTAGTAAAAAGATCCATTTTCGATATTGTTATATTGTTTTGTGTTTTTCAATTCATGCTTCAATATATGTTTGAAGGAAGCATATTGCAATAATAGTTAAAGAGATAATATTTTAGAATAAATATAAAATGATTATAGTTTTATCATAAAAAAGTTGAAAATAAAGAGATATAAAAATTTGTAATATTATTTTAAGTCAGAAAAGACTTAATTCCATGTTTTATTGTATTAATAGTCATGACGAATAATAGATGTATAATGGTGCAATTATTCATTAGACCGATTGTAAATAGTGTAAGTAAATTGTTGTTTATTTTATTTGTTATAACAAAAACTTTGTTAAATTTTTTTTTTTTTTTCAAAAATATGTGTTCAGATTATTTCTTTCTCATTACAATGCATGATATAGACAGAAAATTAGAATTAAACATAACATTTGCACAGAAATAAATAAAGTATTATTTTAAGAATTCTAATATTTTCTTGGAATTTATTTATTTAAGAAATTACATTTTACATTATCTTTATGGTCGTAAGTTGATTATTATAATAACACATCAAATTATAAATGCTATCCATTGCCATACATATATTTTTCAGATTATAAGATGCTACTACATATTTATTATATTATTATATGAAGATAAAAAATTATATTGTATTGTTTTCTTCTTCTTCTTCTTCTTCTTCTTCTTCTTCTTCTTATTATTATTATTATTATTATTATTATGGGAATAAGAATTATATTGAAGAAACGATATACAAAATTAGATCATACAATGAAGAACATTATTATTATTTCTTATTATTATTAGTTAGATGTGGTAGAGTATGACATTAAATACTTTATCATGCTTTACTACATTATTTTGATTAACTGAAATTAGTTTTGTGAACCTGAGATTTTATTTAGCTAAATGATTATAGATAAAAGGATTAAGATTTAATTAATATTTTAATCTTAGTGATTAGCTATTATTGAAGTCGTAAGAATGCTATAAGTTTATTATTTAACATAGTAATAGGGGGTATAGTGTTCTTATACCATTGAGGTTGTATTCTGTGGGATATTGGCTCAATGTAGTCTTTCTTGTCATCGGTATTTCACTTCCAAGTCTCATGATTTAATAAATATTTATTTATTTATTTTACAAACTGAACCTTATCATTATTTTTGTTAACACACACTAAGGCAGGTTAGAATATATATATATATATATATATATATATATATATATATATATATATATATATATATATATATATATATATATATATATATATATATATATATATATATATATATATATATATTGTGCCATTACAATTTGGTTACTAGCCAAATTTATAGTAATGTGCATGTAAGAAAGTGTAAAACAAAATCATCATCACATTTTTATATAACCATAAAAGAAGCTGTAGGGCATCCAAGTTCAAACCCTACCAGATCAAAATTTTAAACACTTTAGACAGAAAGAGAGTGGGACAGCTATTATATGCTTTATTTGTTTGTGTGTTGATAGAAAGGTAATATACACATTTAAACATATTTAATATTTAAATTTTCTGTTAAAAAGCAAAGTTATAACGCATACGTATAGGCAATGTATGTGTAAACTATTTAATTGTTTTATATTTCAAATATTCAACATTTTAACTTTCTTTAAAACTAACCTATGCTTGATCAATTTTAATGTCTTGTTCTATGCTTCTATTTTGCTTTTCTTTAATTGTAATTGGGATTTAAAAGTTACAGATTTAATTAAATAAGAGGGTTATAATTACTAAGCTAGCAATTATATTATTTAATGTTAGTTTATGAATGATTTGAAAGAATGAAGGATGTGTGTACATTACATACAGAAATTTACATTTACTAAATATTGAAAGAAAAGGAAGGATTAAATCTGTCAAATTATTTTTTTTGTACAATTTTTTGTTAAAAGAGGAAATCTGTTTAATCAGATATCGATCTTTGTAGCAATTTTTTTTTTTTGTAAATAATTGTTTTTCACTTTGGGAGCTTATAATGGGTGAGAGCTCTAATTTTGAAATTGTCTTATCTCAAGATCTAAAGAAGGAAGCTCAAACATTTGAAATGTTACCTGGATGTTAAAAGAAAAAAAGAGAAAAGAAAGGAAATAAAGATTGAGTCTATTTTTTTTAAAACAAAAGTGTCTGGAAAAAGGATTAAACTTTTCAGTTGAAAAATAATTTAGTTGAAAATAAATTAGAGATCTAATTAAAATGAATTTGTCCAAAAATAGCAAGTGACACTATCTCTGATTGGTTAAGTTAGCTAAAATTTGGATATAAAAAGCTGTCTGGAATTATTATTATTATTGTTTATGATTCAGATTATTAAACTATCAAATTGAATGTTGAAAATATAAGAAATGTCTGGCTAGAAAAATTATATATATGTCCCATTTTTGCTGACCATCTGGAGGAAGCTGCACATCACATAGGAAAGAAAAGATGTGTCTAAAATAATATTCTACACCTTTCAACTGACCAGAGAAATAAGATGTTTTTAATAGAAGGAAGAAAGCATTCACCTGCATTCAAAGAAGATGAATTAATCTACTGATAAATATTAATCATCAAGTCCAATTAATTGTTACAACAACTGATTTTAAACTCAAGAAAATTTATAAATGTGAAAACAACTGCTGTATTTCATCCACATGCTTGACAGGAAGAGAAGAAAAATTAATATAATGATTTCCAAATTGTCCACTAAAGCAAATAACCTCAATAGAGTCATCATCATCAAGTAGTTATACACCTCAAGAAAGAGATTGTTCCCACGTAAAACGGAAATGGTAGCTGCAGAAATATAGACATTATACAAGACAAGTTTGAACCCTTGGAAATTCGCCACAAACAAAAGATCGGTAATATGACTTTTATATCTATTTTCTTTATGATATCAGTCTTAATAAACATTTTAGCAATAAAGTGGTATATTTTATTTAAAGAACTTTTAAAGACTATTCAGATCGATTAAAACAAGAATGTCTTACTAATAATAACTTTGAGCTTCATAAATGATCTTGAATGTATGAAAATTATTTGTTTATAAATTTTACAGTTATGAAAAATATTAATGTGTAAAACAATTTTTTTTATGGTGTTATGATTTTAGTTTTAACTAATATATTATTATTATTTTGGTTTTAAATAATATTTTGTTATTATGGGATAAAACATGCACATATATAATGATATTTTTATATGTGTATAATTGCGAGTGAATGTGAAATAGTGAGTAGTATTAGAATATTAGATTAGTTTGTTTCAAGTTAAGTATAGCATTTCAGAGGTAGAAGAGGCGGGGAGATAATGATTTAAAACTCTTTTCTAAAACTTGCTCTTTCAATTCTACTAACATTTTTTTTTACATTCTATTTACATGTTAGATTTTTAAAGTATGTGTGCTAATGAGCAGATAATATTTTTTTTTTTCTTAAAATACTTTTCTCATGGAGTGAAAATCATGGTCAATGTGACGTCCAACTTAATACAAATACATTTGAAGGGAAAGGGGGAAGAACTTAAAATTAATCTGAGGATTGTTGTATAATCAATTATTATTATTATTATTATTCATGTCAATTTTCATATTTATCTAGAAATTTTTATGTATATGTTAGAAATGTAGTAATAAATATTAGTTTGTTTTATTAAACGAGGCGTATATATTTCATTAAGTGTTAAGTGTGATTATTCATCATCATCAATGGTTGAATATTAGTTATTTAAGATATAAGTAAGTATGCTAAAATTAAGCCATAATTATGAATATCTTTATAAAAATTAGTTTTATGTTTAGGTTTAGTCCTAGAGCTGTAGTTGAAACCCTTGTCATTATCGTTATTATTATCATCATCATCATTGTCATCAACGTTTTAATTAATGAGCTGTTTAACTGTTTAAAGGCCATAAATAAATATTGATTTTATAATATTTAGTGATTCCTTAGTATTATTATAACCACATCCTGTCATCTATTTCATGCAAGGATGAGTGAATTGCCATCCTAAATTAGTTATATATAATCTGAGCTAGTAAACTTATAAAAATATTGAAACACATTTGTTATGTTAAGATCTGAGAAATGATTTATGTCTAGTATACTCCACTTTGGTTTATAGATGCTTTACTTTTACCTAAATATTAGTGCATGTAGTGATATGGCTCAAAAAGCAAAATCTCTCATTTTATTAGAAATAAAGTACCAAGAAGGGATTCAAACCTGGTACATGTGAAAGGTTATCAGATATAACCGTGTCTAGATTCAGATAATCTAGTGGTGCCATGCTAGACCATATTCACTTAGTATTTGTTTAAACATGCACTTAACATCAAACCAAGAAATGAAAGTGGATAGGATCTACTGCCTGTATACCTGAGTTATATTTTATTGAATTACTAGTGTACTCACCTCACGTGATTTCATATACCTGAGTTATAATATAATTCTTGCTATTAATAATTTGCTTATAATTCTTGATAGTGGGATATCTTGAGAAACATTATTTTAAAATATTATGATCTTATATAATAGTATACTGAATATTTTGGATTCATAATTTTTTTTACAATATTTTTGAATTTATGATTATTTAATATATATATTACAGACTACTCAGGTATGGTATTTCTTTTGATCCTTTAATTCTGTTACAATATATATATATATATATATATATGTATATATATATATAAAATACAAAATATATATATATATATATATATATATATATATATGACAGTATTTTGAAATTTTTGAACAGATTAAATTGTATTGTATTATGTGTTAAATGTTTAGTGAATTTTTTTATTATTATTTTTGATTAAAAATAGAAATAAAAATAGTAAACCTTAAGAATATAATGATAATAACATAATCACTATGACCTATTTTAATATTGAAGGATATTGAAAGGAATAAAAAATAATTGAAATGTCAATAGTTAATAAAATTTTGTCGTATATTACCAATTTCTTCAGTTCCTGCATTTGTGAAGAAGGATTCATTAACTCTTAAACACACCCTATAGATAAGTATAAGTATACATAGTACATTGATTATCACATAAAATTTATTGATAATAATAACAAAGAAAGAACACAAAAATGTCTTTTATAGTGCACATGGATTATTCCACACAAATTTTCATCAAATTAATGTGATAGAAAATTTATGGTATAGACATAAAGTAGTTGATGTCATAACTTATTCAAAGACAATCCTAAATTTGAATCAGATTAGACCATCTTTATCATATTCTCTTCCTCAAATATTTTTTTCCAAAGTGAATGGAGGTATTATGCATTGTAAACTCAGGAATCATCTCTTTTCATGTCATCTTCCCTGGTCTTCCATTCAGAAGTACATGGGTTTAGGTAGCCATGAATCTTATGAACAAAGCAATCTTGTATGCCACAGTGCATATTTGTTTAAAATTTTTCAAAATAAAATGTTTGAAATCAGTTAGTGATACCATTCAATGGAAAGAAACAATAATAATGTTCTGTTTCAACTTCTCTCTGTTATTTATTCATTATTGTATCACCGACATCACTGGTCTCTTAATCACTAGCCATCTTGATAGTAGTGTGAAATTGAAGGTATCTACTATCTTCATTAGTGGTTTGAAATATTTTTATCTTTGAACTGTTAACTTATAATTAATTAGTAGCTGAGTGCAAACTAGTTTGTTGGTAAAAAGCAGTTATTAGTGCTTCTTTGATTTTACACATTTGCTAATGAGAAACTCTCTCTTACCTTCTCTCTCATTTTCATTCTATAATATTAATATAAAATAGATAAAATAATATATCAATTAAAACAAAACTGCATTATATTGAATTAAAACTTGAATTATTAATTAGAAGGCATTTAAGACTGATTATTCATGTACACATATTGGCCTCCATACACACAACCAAAAATTGTTTTCTAATATATACTGAAATTAGCACAAATATTTCACTTCATCACAAATTTAATTTATATTCTACATATTATGAATGATTTTCCAATGAAACATATACTTAGCATATTAAAACAAACACATACAAAATTAATTATCTTCTCTTTTTTTTGGGTAATAATTTAGTTTTTCATAACATCTGCCCCCCTTACAATATAAAAACATACAGTAAGCACAAAATTCTTCTTAATATGGCACTCATCTACTTGAACTCCACCTCTGGTTCATGTTAATTACCACCTTCATACTTATTTCTCTGATACCACTGTGATCTATTCCTTCCATGACAGATGGGATTCCTAGGCCACCTTCCCTTTTTGATTTTTTTTTTCTGTCTACTTATATTCTAAATACTCTTAGGGCCTATATTTTGTCATTTTAGTTTTAGAGTATTCCCAGATAAGCCCTCACTATATTTTAAGGACCCTAACATTTCTGTTCCCATTTTCAACAGTGTATTGGTCATCAGCTTGCCCGTTCAACTGGTCCAGTCCTGTTTCTTCTAACAATTCTGATAATTTGGTTTTGTGATAATGGAAAAAAAATGTTAGCATCTTCAGTGTTGAAGCTTGACACCAAAAGACTAGGTGTAGACATGCTATAGGGGCCGGACTTGTCTTAACCATTATTCCTGAGGCTCTTCTGCCTGTCCTTACTCCAAAAACTCTTTAACAAGAAGATCATAAGGGACCCCATAGGACTTTGGAAAAGTTTTTTTCCATGAGCAGTGTTTTGAGGCATGTAAGTGGTTACTAGCAAATACAAGTTTTTCACTTTCATTCATCCTTCTGACAATGACTAGCTTCTCTAACCCATTTAATTCCTTTGTGGGTTTCTATATTAGTGTTTCCTCCAGTACTCTATTTCCATCATATTCAGAATACTTAGGATTAGCCCTTGCTATGAATGGAATTGGTTCCCTGTTTTCATCATTTTCCAGATTATTCCAAAAGGCTACTTTTTTACCACCATGATTGAGTGGAAGACATATTTCTTGACAAAAATTGTTAACTTTAGTAGCTATATTTTATGCCAAACTATTTTGTAGTATAACAAACATCTTGCTATTTAAATCCTGCTCTTGACTTTATAATTTTTTTCTCACCTTATTCACTATAGCATTCCTCTGACTTTCAAGCCACCTATCATAATTTCCTTGTAATATTTGCTTGATATTTCTTATCTCATCTTGTCTTATCAGTTCAACCCTAATTATCTGAAATTTCATATTCTCTGCTTTACTTTGATTTTGCTTGAAAAGAAAAAAAAGTGAATGGGGGATTATTAAGTTAGACAAAATATTTTTATGTTAAATAAAGTTAAGGACAGCTTTCTATCGGGAGTGTCTTGATATTTGATCATCATCATGATAAGAAAAGAGGTAAGACTTTTTGATACTATTCCATATTAAGCCTATACACTACTACAGAAAAGAATTGTTATTTTTTTATTACTAATAAACAATTGTTTATACTCATTTTTTAGTATGGAGACGACCAATTTTCCTTTGAGGATGCTCTTTCCTATCAACTTCAGGTGATTGAACACAGAGAGGGTTTCCTAAGAAAGGAAATATCAATAACTGGACAACATGGCTATTTTGGAAATAATTTTATATTATAAATTAGATAGTCAGTTTCCTCTTCAATTTAATTTATATATATATATATATATATATATATATATATATTACTTTCCCTTCAATAAATATATATATATATATATATATATATATATATATATATATTACTTTCCCTTGTAAATAATTAGTGCCATGTTATGTAATTCTACCATGCGTAAGGGTTGAAATAGTGAAAACATTTAATTGCTGATATGGTAGAAATACATTCTTGACATGCACAATTATATTATTTATTATGATTAAATGTTTTGAATTTTTGTTTTGTTGTTAAATAAACATTGTTAACTTGACTTTCATTAAAATAGTCTCTAGATTAGCAAAATCCTTTATAAACTTATTCATCATATTATAACCTGATATATGCCAAGACACACATTTCATTCTTACATCATGATACAGTAATAGATTTAGATAAATCATTAAATCAATTTAAACCTGTATAGAGGTGCAATAGTTGCTATTTAGTGTAAATTTGCCCCTAATTACAGCCAACAACAAATTATTTTCTTAGTTTTAATATTGAGGCATAATAGAATCAGAAAGAAGGATGAGGTATATGTGAACTAGTCCACACAGTTATTATTGTCATCACATACTAATGATTATATTAAAATAAAATACATTTGCATCTACGGTAAAAAAGAACTGTTATTGCTGATTATGTTATGCTTATAAGAAAAGTAAAAAGCAATTTATCTTTCAATACAATTTTTAACCTAAGAAGGTTGATAAAATATTTATCGTTTTTATGATTATTTATATAATTAAAAATATAATTTATAAAAAAAAATATAACTATCATTTATAACTTTCTTAATATTATCTATGAAATAGTTAAATAAATATTTTAGCATTCAATTTACTAAATTAGATTATAAAAGTTGGATTTTTATTACAAATTTTAGTTCCATCTGAAACAATTCAAGAAACAGTTGGTAAGTAAATATCATTAACATGGATATTCAAATAAAATATATTAGCATCTATGGTAAAAAGAGCTTTTATTTGTGATTATGTTATGCTTACAAGAAAAGTAAAAATAAATTTATCTTTCAAGACAATTTTTAACCTAAGAAAATTGGTAAAATATTTATCTTCTTTATGACTTATTTATTTAATTAGAAAATATAATTTATAAAAAAATATATAACTATCATTTATAACATTCTTATTATTATTATATATGAAATAGTTAAATAAATATTTTAGCATACAATTTATTAAATTAGATAATAAAAGATTAATTTTTAATACTATTTTTAGTTCCATCTGAAACAATTCAAGAAACAGTTGGTAAGTAAATATCATTAACATGGATGTTCAAATAAAATACATTTGTATCTATGGTAAAAAATGAATTTTTATTGGTGATTATGTTATACTTAGAAGAAAAGTAAAAAGAAATTTATCTTTGAAAACAATTTTTAACCTAAGAAGTTTATTTATTTAATTAGAAAATATAATTTATAAAAAATATATAACTATAATTTATAACTTTCTTAATATTACCTATCAAATAGGTAAATAAATATTTCAACATACAATTTACTACATTAGATAATAAAAGAATGCTTTTTAATACAATTTTAGTTCCATCTGAAACAATTCAAGACACAGTTGGTAAGTAAATATCATTAACATGGATACTAAATAAAATTCATTTTCATCTGTGGTAAAAAAAGAACGTTTATTGGTGATTATGTTATGCTTACAAGAAAAGTAAAAATAAATTTATATTTGAATACAATTTGTAACCTAAGAAAGTTGATAAAATATTTATCTTCTTTATGTCTTATTTATCTAATTAGAAATTAGAATTTATAAAAAAATTATAAATATCATTTATAACATTCTTAATATTATCTATGAAATTGTTAAATACATATGTTAGCATACAATTTACTAAATTAAATGATAAAACATTGATTTTAATACAATTTTTAGTTGCATCTGAAACAATTCAAGAAACAGTTGGTAAGTAAATATCATTAACAAAGATGTTCAAATAAAATACATTTGCATCTATGGTAAGAAAAAGAACTTATATTGGTAATTATGTTAGGCTTAAGAACTTATATTGGTAATTATGTTAGGCTAACAAGAAAGTAAAAATAAATTTATCTTTCAATACAATTTTTAACCTAAGAAGGTTGATAAAATATTTAGCTTCTTTATGACTTATTTATTTAATTAGAAAATATAATTTATAAAAAAAAATATAACTCTCATTTATGACTTTAGTTAAATAAATATTTTAGCATACAATTTATTAAAGTAGATAATGAAAGATTGATTATTATTACAATTTTTAGTTCCATCTGAAACAATTCAAGAAATTGTTGGTAAGTAAATATCATTAACATGGATGATCAAATAAAATACATTTGGATCTATGGTAAAAAAAATAACTTTTATTGATGATTATGTTACAAGAAAAGTAAAAATAAATTTATCTTTCAATACAATTTTTAACCTAAGACGGTTGATAAAATATTTATCTTCTTTATGACTTATTTATTTAATTAGAAAATATAATTTATAAAAAAATTATAACTATCATTTATAACTTTCTTAATATTATCTATGAAATAGTTAAATACATATTTTCCCATACAATTTACTAAATTAGAAAATAAAAGATTGATTTTAATACAATTTTAGTTCCATCTGAAACAATTCAAGAAACAGTTGGTAAGTAAATATGATTAACAAAGATTTTCAAATAAAATACATTTGCATCTATGGCAAAAAAGGAACTTATATTGGTAATTATGTTAGGCTTAAGAACTTTTATTAGTAATTATATTATGCTTACAAAAAAAGTAAAAATAAATTTATCTTTCAATACAATTTTTAACCTAAGAAGGTTGATAAAATATTTATCTTCTTTATGACTTATTTATTTAATTAGAAAATATAATTTATATAAAAAATATAACTCTCATTTATGACTTTAGTTAAATAAATATTACAGCATACAATTTATTAAATTAGATAATGAAAGATTGATTATTGATACAATTTTCAGTTCCATCTGAAACAATTCAAGAAACAGTTGGTAAGTAAATATCATTAACAAAGACGTTCAAATAAAATACATTTGCATCTATGGTAAAAAAATAACTTTTATTGGTAATTATGTTAGGCTTACAAGAAAAGTAAAAATAAATTTATCTTTCAATACAATTTTTAGCCTAATTAGGTTGATAAAATATTTATCTTCTTTGTGACTTATTTATTTAATTAGAAAATATAATTTATATAAAAAATATAACTCTCATTTATGACTTTAGTTAAATAAATATTTTAGCGTACAATTTATTAAATTAGATAATGAAAGATTGATTATTAATACAATTTTTAGTTCCATCTGAAACAATTCAAGAAACAGTTGGTAAGTAAATATCATTAACAAAGATGTTCAAATAAAATACATTTGCATCTATGGTAAAAAAAGAACTTTTATTGCTAATTATGTTAGGCTTACAAAAAAAGTAAAAATAAATTTATCTTTCAATACAATTTTTAGCCTAAAATGGTTGATAAAATATTTATCTTTTTGTGACTTATTTATTTAATTAGAAAATATAATTTATATAAAAATATAACTCTCATTTATGACTTTAGTTAAATAAATATTTTAGCATACATTTTATTAAATTAGATAATGAAAGATTGATTATTAATAAAATTTTTAGTTCCATCTGAAACAATTCAAGAAACTGTTGGTAAGTAAATATCATTAACATGGATATTCAAATATAATACATTTGCATTTATGGTAAAAAAAAAAGAACTTTTATTGATGATTATGTTATCTTTACAAGAAAAGTAAAAAGAAATTTATCTTTCAATACAATTCTTAACCTAAGAAGGTTGATAAAATATTTATCTTCTTTATGACTTATTTATTTAATTAGAAAATATAATTTATAAAAAAATTATAACTATTATTTATAACTTTTTAAATATTATCTATGAAATAGTTAAATAAATATTTTAGCATACAATCTATTACATTAGATAATAAAAGCTTGATTTTTTTATACATTTTTAGTTCCATCTGAAACCATTCAAGAAGCAGTTGGTAAGTAAATCTCATTAATATATATTTGCATCTATGATAAAAATATAAATTTTTATTGGTGATTATGTTATGCTTAGAAGAAAAGTCAAAAAGAAATTTATCTTTCAATACAATTTTTAACCTAAAAAGGTTGATAAAATATTTATCGACTTTATGACTTATTTATTTAATTAGAAAATTCTCAACTGCCCATGCCATCTCATATTGCTGACCCAACTGATCATGCACATGTTGAAAAGATAATCACCAATTTATGTATTTCATTCTAAACCTGAAATCATCAGTTGGTCCAGATTACTATCCTCACACATATATCCAATCAGTGTTCAGCTTTATATTAAGATAGCCAATCTTCAAATTTTAATAGACAGACTTCAAACTACTCCAATCCACAACTCATCAGCCAACAATTTCATTGAAAATGTAATGATCGAACATTCACTAATGTGGGTTTTGAATGTTCCATCATCAGATTTTCAATGAAATGGATGGTGGAAGAGATTTGGGTTGGAGTAGTATGAAGCTTGTCCATTAAAATATGAAGACTGGCTATCTCAATATAAAGCTGAGCATTGATTGTATATATGTGTGAGGATAGTAATCTGGACAAACTGATGATTCCTCGTTCAGCATGAAATTTGCATATGGATGGTTATTTATCTTTTCAACATGTGTATGATAAGGTGGGCCAGAAATATGAGATGACATGGAGAGTTAAGTGTTGTGTGAAAATCTGCATTTGAATCTCTTATATTACATTATATATGTGCAGATGAGTGTAAGCCTGTACGGTGTATTAATTTAATTAGAAAATATAATTTATAAACAAAAATATAACTATCATTTATAACTTTCTTAATATTATCTATGAAATAGTTAAATAAATATTTTAGCATACAATCTACTAAAGTAAATAATAAAAGACTGACTTTTAATACAATTTGTAGTTCTATCTGAAACAATTCAAGAAACAGTTGGTAAATAAATATCATTAACATGAGTATTATGGATAAATGTATAATAATTCTGATTTACATTCTATTATATATGTGATGTTATTTTGCAACTTTTGAGCAGTGGAATATTGTATTTCATTACATGTTCAATGTTTACTGAATATTTTTTATTACTCTTGATTATATATACATATATATAATCATTACTGCTATTAGACAATATGCATGTTTTTATGAACTGGTAAGAAATCAGATTTGTGATGTGATGTACAACTAGCACCACTTTCAGTCTTGTGCTGTATTAATAGTTTTCTGTTTCTATATTAAAAAAAATTAGATCGCAATAAAAACAAAAAGATTATGTATTATCATTAAAATGTTTATTTTTAGTTTACAAAATCAATAAAACCTTCATTATTATTTATTTTAAAAATGTAAAAAAAATATATTTATGTCTGTTATATCTAAAAAAATATGTTTTAAAAGTTTAATATTTTTAAATATTTATTGCGATCTTTTTATACATAAGTATAAATCTATTATTATTATTTACTCATTATTATAAGTAGGTTATTTACATAGAAGCTAAGATTCTAAATATATCTTGAGACCATATTCACATTAGCTGCTAATATAACCTATTTTTTTAAAAAAGTATTGCAAATCAAAATAAGTTATTATTAATTTAAATTTCTTGATATGTTGTATATAAAGTGAAATATGATATATATTAAGAAGAAACATGAATGGCATAACTTCAAAATTGCATTAAAATAATCGGCATAAAATGAGACCCAGATGTGTATATATTGTAACGGAACGATGACCCACCCTCAACCATTTACCTAAATTCATTCCATGGTATATACTGAAACAAAAATCCAGTTGTCCATGGAAAATTGGAAAGATCCTGTAACACTACAGCCAAAATAGATCTTTACTACCATTTAACCCTGCATTCATTTGGTAATACATACAGGATCCACCCAATTTTCATGTTAATCCATAAGATTCCCAGGATTCAAATCCAGTCAGCGATACTCTGTTCAGGTATAATTAATAAGTATATATCTAGCCAATGTGGGCAATGACGTGACATTATGGTTCATATAGTACACTTATTAAGTACCTATCACATGTATGTTTCCATATCAAGAGATACATAAATTCAGTGATGTATTGTCCACAAATTACGTACAACCCCTAATGTAAGATCAATTTAAATTAACAAATTTATTTTAACTTAATATAACACATTTAAATATATACTTTTAAACACCATTAATATGATTCTTACCACTTCCACATAATCTCATCCAAACAAAAACAAAAAAAAAATCAATACATAAAATAATATCATCAACTATGTGTCATTCTTGGTATACATCGGCATCTACCTTCCATGCCATCATATAAAAAAAATAATAATTTACGATCATTAATACTATCTAAACAAATGACATTATTTTTTTTTTTATTTTTTTTTTTAAATTCAAAAAAAAAATGCATATGATATCATCATATTAATATACAAATTATTGTTTTGTAAATACAGTTGAATTAATGGGTTCGTTTGTGACTATTATCAGTCATGAGAACTGGAATTGCCATGAATTAATTAAATTAATTATATGTACTTATAAGTAATGGTTAGTATGCAACTTGTTTATATGTGGTTATTATGGATTTGATTAATAATTATTCTTTGTTACTAAATATTGTGTCTTTAATGGGTCAAAGAATAAGTCTTACCTTCCTATATACTCATTTCATCATAGTCCGGTCCTTCTTTCTCTTCTAAGAAAACTATTTATATATTTTTTAATTTCAAAAATACATTTTACATCATTAAATGCATACATTTAAATTGTTTCGGTACTTCCAGCTCAAAAAAAAAAATCAATATGGAAGTACAAAAAATAAAGGAGAGAAAACCTTACAAAATTTATAACATCAGCATGTCAACTACAACAAACAAACAATTACATATCAACTAATCTATGAATGATTCTGTAAACATATTTATCAACATGAGTATCTTCTTTTAAATGGAAAAATTCATTATCAATTGGTAATTTTCAGCATCTCTTATACTTGCTTCATTTTCAAATTAGTGCCTTCAATGATTTAACCATCTTCCACAAGCTGACCAAGTAGTTTGGATAATCCTTGATTTGGAAACTTTCACAATTGGTATTGCATACATATATATATATATATGTGATGATGGGAATTCACATTTATAGATCGTGTTCATCACCCTCTTCAAAAACCACCTGAGTTGCCTTGACCATTCACAATGAATTTTAGCCCACCTGCATCATTCTTACACTAGTATCAACATATAAAATTTTATATCAGCAGTCAGTACATTATAGCTATATGATAAACAAAACACGATTAAAGTCAATCTTGGATAATAAACATTATTAATTCTAAATTTTCAACACTCCTAGAATTATCAAACGCTTGATTACGTGAATAAATATCTTTTTACATGTCTCACAATGAATAGTTCAATAGGCTTATAAATAAAATAAAAAAATCTTGGTGCATATTATGCTTCAATCAACTGATTATAATTTATTTATTTATTTAATTTCCATAGTTCATGTAAAAGTTCAATTTCAATGGAAGCATAGTAATATTCCTCTGTTTCAGTTTTTTTCTTTCTACATGTATATCAAATTAAACAACTTACAGTTTTATGCATCCTTGTGTGTCCAATTATTCTTTTTTTAAAATTTTGTGAAACATTTTTACCAAAATATACTTTTCAAATTATCTGACTTGCCATCATTAATAAATAAAGAAAAGAAAATCTTGCGTATACCTTTTTCTATACATGTTTTTTAATTTTTCCAGCCATTAGAAAAAAAAAGTTGTTGCTGCTGTCATGGTTATTGTATATGTTCTATCAGGTTTTCATATCCCCTTCACATTACAACACTAAATTATAAAATCAGCTTTTTTTCTTTACAAAACTTTCTCAACTGTTTGAACAATATCGTTTTGTCAAAGGTTATTTTAAAATATTAATAAAATGAAATTTAGTTACAAATTTATAATTTTGTTTTAAGCATTTTCAGTTCATTAAATTACAATATAATTTTATTCATACCATTATATATCATCAACTTACACTGTTCAATAGAGGTATTAGCTTTTATAAATCAACACTTCATGTATATATTTATGTTCAAATGCATTTACTGGTAAGGATAGGAATGAGACCTATAGCAATTCTTACAATTCCCCCAATCCAAAAAGGTTAAAAGTTTAATCCTTTGAAACTTTTGACATTTACTAGAATAAAAAAATATTTACATTCAATGTCCCATCACCATAGAGGGTTATTTTCCTTTTCATATAATAAAATATTATCTGTAATTATCTATCTTTTTCTTCCTGTCACTTGGTTTGATAAATTACAATTTTATGTCTTTACGAGATTTGATCCCTTTTAACACTCATACTCAATAATTCATTTTACTTTCTCTATTTAATTCCTACTTAAATAGTACTGTCTATCGTATAATTGTATTATGATGGAGTGAAACAGAATCTGACCGTTTCCATACTACTATTTATTTAGGCAGCATGAAAACTTGTCTCATCGGCTTCTTATCCTGCTCCACAGAGTTACAAGACCCTATAATAACCACATGGAATATGGATTGCCCATATGCATACATAATAAGATACACCCTCATAACTCAGTCAGTTCTGAAAGTAGCTGATACATGCTCAATTATGCAGTCAGATCTACTCTCACCACAAAACACCTTTTCCATTTTCACTAGTTTCCATGTTGTCTTCTTTCAAACAACACATAAATGGCAATTATGAGTGCACTCTAAAATCTGCTTCCCACTCTTTTTCATATCCAACCTGCACTAATTTCCTATATGTTTCCTTCTTAACTAAAACATGGTTTCAGACTTCTAGGATTGTAAGTCCCTTTTATTTCACCACTGATATTTAAGCAAAATGCATTAGAGTTAATTTTTTTAACCATAGAAAATGGATCATCATATTTAGATAATACACAATTTACTTCAAAAAGACCATACCTTGTAGGTAATGTCATTTGTAAGATATCCTCAATTATTTTTACGATCCTATTTGAGAAATCAACAATACAATAGTTCATGTCCAAGAAGTCTGCCCCTAAGATTACATCATGAATTAATCCATTTAATATTAATAAAACATGAGAGAGTGTAGTTTTGTTAAACCTGATTTCTACCCAGATCTGTTTTTGTTCCAACTTTGCCTTCCTACTATTGGCCATTGTCACTTGCATAGACTTTAAAGGTAACATCTTAATCGTCAGATTTTTACTCAGTATCCTTTTATAAAATTGATCAGAAATGACTGATATTTGACTACTTAAGCCCAATAGCGTTTTAACTGGAAAATTCTCACACAGCACCTCTATCATAGGGTAACTTTGTTGAGCATAATGTGGCACTCCATTGTCCCATGTATATGTCATATTGGTGATCTCACACTTTGTCAAAAGTCTTTTTTTTTCAGAGTATTTATGGTTTATTGAGGTGAAAAACTAGGCCTCAAGTACCTCTTTAGTTTGATTTTTTTTAAATATGCAGACTTACTGCATCACGATTTTGGAGAGCCTCCTGAACATGGTGATGAGACTCTTGTGGCTTTGCTCTTGTTTGATTGTGTGCACTTCGGAGACCATAACTGTGATGCATTGGTTTGTGGTAACCTCACCTTTTGAAGATTTGTATAAGTGTTATTTTTCCTTTTCCGATAGAAGATAGCATTAACTGAAGACTCATCTTTTCTTTTTTTCTGGACCTCATGTAGATAAATTGGTATTATTTGGATATATACTGGCCAAAAGTTCAGCAACCTGCTCTATGTTTCTTGCACTAGTACATAGAAGGGATTGCTCTATATGCAAAGGCAAGTTTCTCTTAACTATCCGAATGATATCCGATTCTGTGAGGTGGTAAGTATTCAGTGTGCATAATTTGGTGACTTGTTGTCAAAAAAACTTTACATATGTCTCCCCAGGCATTGACTTGTACCTTTCCTGTTGTATATGGTAATAAATGGCTTCTTGTCTATCCCAATTTCAAAAATTATGCACCAATAAAGTTCGATATTCCTCAAATTTGGATGGGGTTTGATACAGTGATTCCCCCCACATTAATGCCTCACCCTTGAGATGACTATAGGCAATAATAACTTTCAGCTTCTGACAAACCTCTGTTAACTGAAAAATATAATTCTAAACTTTGAAGATGTTCTGTGGGTGCTTCATTCGAAAAGCCCTTAAACGCTTTAAGTTTCATGAACTGGTTTATCGCATTTATCTGTGAAATGGTTCCTTGAGTTTTAACCACCTCTTGAGAATCCCTATGGTTCTTCATTTGATAGGGTTCATCAACCATCTGCTGTTCATAGGTTTGTTTCTCAGTCAGGCACTGGTAAAGCAAATTCATCACCTCTACCTCAGCAAATATTTTAGAAGCAACTATGCTCTCTCCATACTGATCTTGAGTTCCTAGATCATCCCTTAAGATTTGTCTCATGAGAACTCTATTATTTAGTTTCTTCCAACACCCATCAATTCCTTCATTTATTTTCAAATCTTGCATAGCTGACTTTACATTGAACTGGCACATCTGTATGTCCCCAGATTGTGATTTACATTGTAAGACCTCATTTAAGAAATTCAATCTTTCATGTGTTTTATTAGTAGACTCAATTAACTTCTGAAGGGTGGTCTTCCCAATTGCTGTAACCATTTCCATGGAGGTTACCTTATCCCCCAACTGAGCTAAACAATGGGTAAGAGATCCAAGAGTCTCTTCATGGCCTTCATTTTCAACATTGTGAATGATGAAAATATTGTTCAACTTTGCTTTGACCATCTCAAGCTCAGCTTGTAATTCTTCCCTAAAATGTTCTGCTTACTCCAGGACCTCTTGTGTCTGATAAACTTGTTTGATCTCTCGGTCGATATGAACAGTAATATGTTCAGCAAATTTGTTGGCATGCTCTTGACACTTAGTGCTTTCTTTTTCAACCCTGTACTTTACTTCATTATCAGTTCACACTTTTCCCACATCCTGCAACAACTGTCCTACTCTTTTGGAAAGCCGGGTGCCGAGTTCCTGAATCCTCACCTCAAATTTTTCTTCAATTCCTACTAACCATTTCCTCATGTCTTCTTGGAATTGAGATATATCCCCTTTTAAACCTACCTCAACTTGATGGACATTGGCTCTTGTTGCCATGTTATCCAACCTACTATTTAAATCTCTTTTGAGGTCATTAATTCATCTATACATCTCATTTCCCATATTGGCCATATTTGACTCTAACTTGGACTCGAATCTCGATTCCATGTTAGCCATATTTATTCCCAAAGAAGTCATCTTCAGCATCACCTCCCACAGGATTTGTAATGTGATGGATTCACTTTCACTAGATGGCATCAATTGATCACCTAACATAGGAATCACTTTTTGGTAAGGGGTCTCTGGGATTTAAATAATTGTTCGGTTCTCCTCTAATGATTGAATATGTTGATGCATTTTTCTGCAGGCTCCTTAAATGTGTATTGGCAAACCAACCTTTCTTCTATACTTGAGTCCATATCTAAATTTTCACCCTTTTGATTTACTTGTGTCTCATCAACTCTTTCATCCATCTTTAAAATGATCTGGCTACTTCTTAAAAGCATAAACGCAGATATGTCAATATAATCATTATGAGATAGAGTATTCCATTATTTATTGCTTCTACAAAATAACTATATTTTTTTACAATATGGATATTCATTGTGTGTTCTCAGCTTCCCCTTCTGGTTCTCTGAAGATGATGAAACAAAACCAAAAAAACATTTTTAAACTACCCTCACTTGTACACTTACTCAGTCCCAATCTACTTCTAACTACAAATTGGTTCAACTATCATGATTAAGATACTCATGTCTAATCACTATATATACAATTTTTTTATATCACTACTTCACAACCTATAACATTGATGTTAATTCTCTGATTGCTCACCTTTGTCTAATGACTAGATATCCTTTAAATATATATATATATATATATATATATATATATATATATATATATATATATATATATATATATATATATATATATATATATATGTATGGGCTAAATACTTGTTCAGGCCCCAAAACATTACATGCCAAAAATGTAATGAACTGACAACCCACCCTCAAACATTTACCTAAATTCATTCCACAGTATATACTGAAACAAAAATCCGGCTGTCCATGGAAAATTGGAAAGATTCTGCAACACTACAGCCAAAATAGATCTTTACTACCATTTAACCCTGCATTCATTTGGTAATACATACAGGATCCACCCAAATTTCATGTTAATACATTAGATTCCCAGGATTCAAACCCATTCATAATCTGAGTAGTTACTCTGTTCAGGTATAATTTATAAGTATATATCTAGCCAATGTTGGCAATGATTTGACATTATGGTTCCTATGGTACACTTATTAACTACCTATCACATGAATGTTTCCATATCAAGAGATACATAAATTCAGTGATGTATTGTCCACAAATTACATACAACCCCTAATATAAGATCAATTTAAATTAAAAAAAATTATTTTAACTTAATATAACACATTTAAATATATAAATATATACTTTTAAACACCAAACCACTTCCACATAATCTCATCCAAACAAAAATAAATAAATAAATAAATATATAAAATATTAATATCATCAACTATGTGTCATTCTTGGTATACAGCGGCATCTACCTTCCATGCCATCTTATAAAAAAATAATAATTTACGATCATTAATATTATCTAAACAAATGACTTTATTTGTTTTTTTTATTTTTTATTTTTTAAATAAAAAAAATACATATGATATCATCATATTATTATACAAATTATTGTTTTGTAAATACAGTTGAATTAATGGGTTCATTGGTGACTATTATCAGTCATGGGAGCTGGAATTGCCATCAATTGATTAACTTAATTATATGTACTTATAAATAATGGTTATTATGCAACTTGTTTATAAGTGGTTATTATGGGTTTGATTAATAATTAACTTTGTTACTAAATATTATGTCTTTAATGGGTCAAAGAGTAAGTCTTACCTTCCTATATATGCATTTCATCATAGTCCGGTCCTTCTTTCTCTACTAACAAAACCATTTATATCTTTTTTAATTTCAAAATTACATTTTACATCATGAAATGCATATATTTAAATTGTTTCGGTACTTCCAGCTAAAAAAAAAAAATCAATATGGAAGTAAAAAAAAATAAAGGAGAGAAAACCTTACAATTTATAACATCAGCATGTCAACCAGAACAAACAAACAGTTACATATCAACATAAATCTATGAATGATTCTGTAAACATCTTGACTAACATGAGTATCTTCTTTTAAATGGAAAAATTCATTATCAATTGGTAATTTTCAGCATCTCTTATAGTTGCTTAATTTTTACATTAGTGCCTTCAATGATTTATCCATCTTCCACAAGCTGACCAAGTAGTTTGAATAATCCTTGATTCAGAAACTTTCACAATTGATATATAAAACTTCACATAATATTTGGTAGCCATTGCATACATTTATATGTGATGATGTGAATTCACACCTATAGATTATGTTCATCACCCTCTTCAAAAATCATCTGAGTTTCGTTGACCTTTCACAATGACTTTTAGCACACCTACATCATTCTTACACTTGCATATATATATATATAATTTTTTTTACATCAGAAGTGAGTACATTATAGCTATATGATAAACAAAACACGATTAAAATTAATCTTGGATAATAAACATTATTAAATCTAAATTTTCAACAGTCCTAGATTTATCAAACGCTTTATTACATGAATAAATATTTTGTCACATGTCTCACAACAAATAGTTCAATAGTCTTATAAATAAAATAAAAAATTATTGGTGCATATTATGCTTCAATCAACTGATTATAAATTATTTATTTTTTTAATTTCCATAGTTCATGTAAAAGTTCAATTCCAATGGAAGCATAGTAATATTCCTCTGTTTCAGTTTTATTTTTTTTTTCTACATGTATATCAAATTAAACATCTTACAGTTTTATGTATCCTTGCGTGTCCAATTATTATTTCTTTAAAATGTTGAGAAATGTTTTTACCAAAATATACTTTTCAAATTATCTGACTTGCCATCATTAATAAATAAAGAAAAGAAAATCTTGTGTATAACTTTTTCTATACATGTTTTTAATTTTTCCAGCCATTAGAAGAAAAAAAATAGTTGTTGTTGCTGTCATGTTTATTACATATGTTTTATCAGGTTTTCATCTCCCCTTCACATTACACCAATAAATTATGAAATCTGCTTTTTTTTTCTTTTCAAAATTTTCTCAACTGTTTGAACAATATCGTTTTGTCAAAGGTTATTTTAAAATATTAATAAAATGAAATTTAGTAACAAATTTATAATTTTGTTTCAAGCATTTCCAGTTCACTAAACTACAATATAATTTTATTCATACTGTCATATATTATCAACTTACACTGTTCAATAGAGGTATTAGTTTTTATAAATCAACACATCCATGTACATATTTATGTTCAAATGCATTTAATGGTAAGAATAAAAATGAGACCTATAGCGATCCTTACATTTTATATATATATATATCTATATTAGTAAAATGATACTACTATCAAGGAATGAACTTTTTCACAATTACAGTTATTATTGTCATCACTTACTAACAATTTTATTTAAATAAAACATTAACAACTATGATAATAATAAAAAAAATATTTATTGGTAATTACATTATATTTACAAGAAAAGTAAAAAAAATATTTCAATACAATTGTAAATTTAACAATATTGTCAATTATCTACCTTCATTACTACTTATTTATTTCATTAAAAAAATTAATTTACAAAAAAATATACCTTTCATTTATACCTTTTTTGTATTTCTTATGGAATAGTTAAAACACTATATTATCAATCAATTCACTAAATAAGACAAATGATTGATTTTTAAAAACAACTTTTAGTTCCATCTCGTACAAGTCAAGAAAGAGTTGATAAGTAAATATCATTTACATGCATATTATGGAAATGAGTATAATAATTCTGATTTGCCTTTTAATATATATGTATATGTAAAACATATTTTGTGGGATCATCCATGTTAAAAAATGTAAATATTGATATACCGACATTTCAAATTTTTTAACACGGATGAACTCGAAAAATATGCCTTTTATATATATAAATCAACCCATCAAAATCATCATATATATATATATATATATATATATATATATACATATATATATATATATATATATATATATATATATATATATTGTGACTTTCCAGATTGGCACCATGAAGTTATGCGGGAAGTTCACATTGTGCCAATAGTGGTCAGGGGAATCTAATTAAAATGAAATGTGATATAACTTAATGTATAATTCACTTGAAAAGTTCTTAGGATGTTAGTTGGAGTGCACCAATCATTAAACTTTTTATATGTATATCTAATAATGGGAGAGAGGAATGGATTGTATTAGGAATTAATGGTATGAAAGCTAAACTAGTGGGAATGAGTATTGGTTGTCTATAAGGCCCTGATGAGTGTTTATTCATTAATTTTCTAATCAATTGTTTATTGCCATTCCAAGATTTAACTTGTATATGTGGGTGCATGTCCATTCTCATCATTTCACACTTCACACCTCATTAATATTTCTAATTATCACTCAGAATATCCATCTTGCAATATAATTATTTATTTTGCCATAGATATTGGTTATAGGTCAGTCATTAATATATCTCTGGATTAATGGACAGACAGATGCACTCCCATACCCACACCATCAGCTAGTATGATTTTTTTTATTTATTGCATAAAATCTTTCATTTAAAATGTAAAAGTTATTTATTTTACCTATTATTAGTTAGTATTTGTAATTTAATACATTTTTTTCAATACTTTATTCCTAATATTTTTTTTACAAGTAATAAATTTTTGCACATTGTTGGACTCATTATAACTAGAAAAAAAAGGAGGCATGACTAAGTAGATGAAGAACTTCTTAAAAAGTTTTAGAGAAGGTAAAATACTTTTTTTAAAAATAAAACGGCAGTAAAAATAAAGTAGAGATAATTTATGTAATAAAACAAGTGAACCTAATATTTTCATTAAATTTTCTAGTATTCCCTTTACTAAGTAAACTTCTCTCATACTACTCAAGCATAAATGCCAACATGTAATTGTGAAGGACACATGATAGGATTGTTCTATATGGAAGGCTATACTTTTAAAGGTACACCAGCTCCAGCTTTTATCATCTAACAATTTGAATTTGATTTTATTCAAAATGCATGGATATTAAAAAAATTGCTAGTACAATTTTGCTATAACTTACTTATAATGAATAGTGTAATACTAGAACAATAATGCTAATAATTAAAAAAGTTATGCTGAACTATTTAGTGAAATATTTTATTGACTCTCATTTAATAAGTTTTCTATTTTTATTGTGTAAAATAAGGCTGAAACAAAAAAAAATAGTCATTCTAATAATTTACATTATTAGAATAGCTATGTATAACAAATTACCTTACCATTCACACCTATACATGAGTAATAGAATGTGTTACTTAACGGTATTTGATAATTATTTATCAGAAATGTGTACAAGCATGGATGACCAAATAACCCTGCTCTTAATCATTATTAAACTTTATTAAATGCTGGAAATTTTAGACAGAACAAAGTTGAAAATAGTGTGAATCATAAACATTTATCTGGATAATCTTGCTGAGCTTCAGAGATTTTATGACATATAAATTGATTCAAATATGTGTGAAAGATGCTTGTAATGTCCATTAGGAAGTCCTAAGAACATTGGACATTATTGATGTTTTGCCAAATTTATGTTTATCCTGCAGGAGTAATGTTTATAGTTTATAATGTTTGTTTATTCCTAATTATCATCGACAGCGATGTGTACATTTCTACTTTTAAAATTTCTAGTATGAATGAAAAAAAAAAAAAAAAACTTTATTTTAATCAGAGAAGGTTGGACATGCATTTATTCCCATTGTGTATGATAGAAAGTAGATTTTCTGTTATGTTTCATTTGATATTAAGTTGATTGATTATTATTATGTATTTATGTCCCTAATCTTCTCTAGAACATCTCAGAAATTTTGATATAAATTATACCAAACCGGCAATATTTTTTTTTGTTGTAGTATGTAAAATGTTATATTTCTGTGCTCATATTATTGGTTCAAATTGAATGCTTTATCATTATTCATTAGTTGGTAATTATCAATAGATACATGGAAATATTTATGCCAGTATTATCAAATGGTTAGGCTTACTTGTTAGTATTTACATTATTTTGAAATTTGATGTTTACATTTTTTCCCAGGTATTAGATTCATTTATAATGTAATTAATGCTAATATAAGATTTTATACTCTGATGTGATTTCGAAAATATTTCATACATGATCATATGTTTGTGTGTGTGTTCTCTGTCATAACCTATTTTATAAGAGTTAGATTTATGCTTATTTGTTTTTCTATCAGTTTTGGCTAGTCCTATGTGTTAAAGAGTGTGAAAAGTTGATAGTTTATCTGCTTATAAATTTGTCCTATATGATATGTGTTAAACACCTTTTGGGTGAAGAGGCGATTTAATGAATAATCATGCTATTTAAATTGAGTAATGCTTCCTTTAGTTACTTATCTATTGAGCCATTTGTGGTGGTATATTTCCTTATTTGATGATATATGATGTGATAATATATTCCTTAAAGTGAAGTGGTAGATGCCCCATTTATACATAATAATTTGGCTGGGTTATGCACCATTTGTTTCAGAAAAGTTAGTAGCTGTAATGTTGTTGAATTAAGTTGATGTTTGGAATCTAGTTAATATTCACACACCTGTATGTGAATATTTATTTGTTAGTATTTTGCTCTCCCTCTTCATTCCACAAAATTATTGTCACATAGTATACGTTAGTTATTTTAGATAGACGTTTTAGTGATTTCTGTAATATACTTGTAGTTGGCTTAATAATTTAATGATTGGTTTATTGTACCATCTGTATTGTGAAAATTATTCTTTCTGCAAGTAAACCAATAGAAAATATAATCAATAAATGCATTATGATTGTGAATTTATAAATGTGCACACATTCGGAAATATGATAAACTTAGAGATATAGAGGAAGACCATTATTGGAATTGTAAATTCTAAGTAGCTTATCAAATCATATCACCCACATTATCATTATTTCATTTATTATTATTATTGGCAATTCACCCTCCAGGTATGAACATAATATCAGATTTCAAAACTTTACTTTATTTAATGAAATTTTAATAAAATTAGTACTGTACCGGTCAGTTTTGTCTGTTCATATAACATGATCTAGCATCTAGGCAAAAGCACCTCGAGTCCAATCATGCACAAGATACATAAGTCAGGAACAGTCATTAACTCTGCCCTATTTGCCTATTTTCCAGATTTACCAACTTATGAGCAACAATTCCGATGATACCGATCTAATTTATTTCTCACCGCTGGCATCGCAAAGCCATGACAGAAAAAGACTCTAATTTGAATTTATTCATGTATAGAATATTATTGTTAGTGAGATTCTATCATCTAGTAAATTAAACATTTTATATGACATCAATATTATTATTATTCAATAAATGAAATAATGACTTTGATATATATATATATATATATATATATATATAAAACAGTACGATTTAGGAGTATTGATAGGCTTTAATGAGAATGAAATATGAGAGAGTGGCATATGCATGATGGCAATGAAGAGATCTATTCTAAGATTCAAGAAGGTGCTTTAGTTTACAGCTAAAGAAGGTGGCTCTCTGCAAATGTTGGCAGGGTCAGGTCACAAGAACAAAGAATGCGCTTTATTGAATTGCCATAGGCTGGACTTTTGCGAGAGCAGACCCTATGCAATAATATCTAGCACGGAAGAAGTCCAAATGGGTTTAGAAACCTTTTTCTTGGAACTGGAAGTAAAAATAGATATGATTTGGGTTTTCCAATACATCCAGAAAACGAATCACACACACACACACACACACACACATATATATATATATATATATAAAGGCCAGTATACACATAGTGCTTGAATTAATATAAATATATAAACTTAAAACTAAGAAATAAAGAATTATCACCTATCTTTATTGATAAAGACCTAGGGTACTGGTGTGATTTCATTTACTACATGGATATGGGATAAGTAAAATTAGAGCTAATATAATAGCTCTTAGAACTAGAAGATTACCCCCCCCCTTATTACTATGAATTACACATAAAGCTTCCCACAATGTATAACTAATACAAATCTTTGGTTTTAAGTGCTTTCATAAATACCTTACATATATATATATATATATATGTAATATATATAGGAAATATATACTTTATATATCAATGTACTTTGGTACATATATATATATATATATATATATTGTACCAAAGTACATTGATATTAAAGTAATTGTATGAGTCTCATGTTTTAAAAATATAAAAATTTAATATTAAGAGAATAAAATGTAGAAATTAAAGAGTAGGGGAGAGGGGGAATTTGTATTTAAATGAAATAAACTGTAAATGCTGCTTAAAATAATAAGCTGTTTAAAATAATAAGATTTTTTTTTGTTTAAAAGAAGAAAAAAAAAACTTGTAATAAATAAATAATTTAATATTTTTTTAAAGGAATTTTTAATAAAATAATAAAGAGATTTCGTTTTATCTTATAATAAATAAATAAATAAATATATGTGCATGTGTGTATGCAATTTTTAATAAAAAGTAGATGCCAGAAGCTGGTTTTATTTCATGTGATGAAGAACGCTGCTGCTAAAAATAAAATTTCCATTGTTTAAAACAGTATAAATAGCTCATTTTTTGTTCATTTTGGGGGTTGGACTTTCTCATTTTAATAAAATATTTTTGAAGTAATATTTCCAAAATGTTGCATTGTTAAAAAACCAATGTATTTGCAGTTGACCTATAGCTGCTCTCTATACATTTAAGATCTGCGATTAGTTTAGAAAGTAATTATGTGAAATAGACTACATGGACAGTGGAGTTCGGGAAATGCCAAAGCAGCCACAGAAATATTAGGACACAGGATCTACGAAGGAATCATTTACCGGTCATCAATGAGTTCAGAGATAATTCCATTATACTGTTTCTGTCGTATTTAAAAACCTAGGTAATTATTTGACATTGATATCTAAACAATCCGATTTCCTTTTAAAAATAGAGATAGACTTTATTTAAAAACTTTGAACTTTTTGAATTAAACTTTAAAAAAAAGAATAAACTTTAAACTTCAAAAAATTATTATTTGCAATGATAAATAAGTAAAAGCAGCTTCTATGAAATAATATTTTTGCCATGCATGTATGTGTGATTTGATTTTTATTTTTTAAACTTAAAAAAAATAATAATAATAAAATATGATGTAACATGTATAATTTATTTACTAATATAATATATTAAAATGCTTATTTTAATCTTTAAAAAAAGAAGTGTGTGTGTCTCATTATAAGATAAAACGATTCATTTATTTTAAAAATAAAGTAAAACATTTAAATTATTTTATATATTTAAAATATTTATGTTTATTTCTGATACGTGCGGGTAAGTATAAATATTTATTTTCTTAATAATACAATCATTAATAATAGTATTTTAGAAAAGATTCACCAAGTTAAATCTATAAATGTTTAGCATTCAGTATAATGTTATTATTAGTTTTAAAGGAGCAAAGTATTTCTTTTAATGGTTTTTTGGGAAAAATTATTTTAGTTTTTAGAAAATAGTAGCAGTTTAGAGCAGGCAGGTGTTTAAGATACCTTTGTTTATTAATGGGTGGTTGGAAATGACTGAGCTAGTGGACGTTTCAGGCACTGGATTATGCTGATCAGATGGACATACTAATTCTAATGTAATTAGCTGGTGCCTAAGGGATTTTCTTTTTTCTTTAAAACATAATAATAAAGTGTTTATTTGATCGGTATAGATTTGGTAGTCAAGTGTTGAATGTTATTAATAGTTTGCTATTGATAATAGTTGACACTTTGTCTGAAAACCAACCATTTCTGAAAGGGAAATTTAGGAGGACAAAATATCATAAAATATTGTTAATATTTTATTTGTCAATATTCAGTGTTTGTTGTTTCCCGTAGTTTAAAGTTTAAATTGTAAGTAGTTGTTTTTTTTTTATTGTTGTTCAGAGGAGGTTGGTTTAATATATATATATATATATATATATATATTATATTCTACCTACCATTACTATATATATATATATATATATATATATATATATAGTAATGGTAAAGAATAAATAGATAATAGAAAACCATTTGTAACAGAAATAAAAAGTAGAAGTAATGATTAATTATTAAGATATTAAAATATGTTTATAATCTGTCATTTGTAACAGTAAGAAAACTTTGTCACAGCATACAAATTAATGTAATGATGAAAAAGGCTGCTATTTTGTAACCGTTTAATATATAGATGAGTGATAAAATGATAGTTGCTATAATTCAATAACTAAACACTAAACAGGATATATGATTTGTAACTGAGTAAATTGAATGAGAAATGAATTCACTGTGTTAGCTAAAATACAATTTATAATTAAATAAGGATGATGCTAACATATAAATAAGAATATATGCATATCATGCTCTATTTGGGTCTCTATTTCTAATTAATTAAATATAACATTATAGCCCATTTGCAACTATCCTAAACATTAATTCTGTTACGCTAATAATGAAATAAAGTAAATTATCTTATTTCTCAATACATAAAATAACAAAAATGAAAATTAAAACTATCATCATTAAAGATTTAAAATATTTAGATATTGGGGAGTCATTTACCACTAAAATATACTAGCCATTGTCATCAAATAAAATAATATTCAATATAGAAACTGAATAAAATTATCCACTGTGAGATCCCTGGAGTGCCTTATGCTTAACTCCAATAATAGGTTCTTTTAACCAAGAATTCTTCTCATTCCTCTTTCCATGTATATATGACCATTCATGGTCACACACACACACTGGTGCTGTTTATAACAACTTATAAAAAATATCACATAAAGTTAATATTATGAAGTTGGAAAGGGATTAAATCACTCTTTATTCAGTTTAGCCAAGTAAATGTGTTTTCCCACAAGTGCCACTAGATTGTTTTAAATCTAGATAAATATCTGCTTAGAGTGTACTGAGTTTAAACTCAGTTGGTACATTTTTATCATACATGACTTGGATGGCTAATGAAAAAAATGACACTCATATTTTACTCATGTCAATAAAATCATAAGATTCCCATATCACAAAATTTTTATATGCAAAACTCTTATAGCGACTACTAGCTTAGTTTAAGTATATTGATGAACAGACAATTATACTCTTGTTAATGGCTTCCAAACAAGCATCGTGAAGACCATTACTGCTATGGATGGCCATTTAACTAGTTACTTAACTTAATTATTTATTACAATATAAAGATGATAATGATGATGATAATAATAATGATGATGATAATAATAGGGATGATGATACCAGCCATAGCTTTATAATGAACTCACAACAATAAATGTATCTTTATAAATGCATAGGCACTTTTTAAAATCATCCTTTGTCAAAATGGGATTTAATTATTACATTCCCTAGCATTTATATAAGTTTGTTTATTTACTAAAATACTTTTATAGTTAAAACTAGGATTTAATAATACTAGTGATGATGACTGATCATTATGCCTCTCTCCACATGATATTCAACTTTCTATAAACCCCTATTTACTAAATATATTAATTATGTTAAACAATAGGTTTAATGCTTATAATTTATTTAATGATGATGGTGGTCATAACTCTTATATAGTATTATTTGAAACAGTGTTTTAATCAATAACACAATATCCATTTTTGATGAAGAGAGTCAAAACTCATGGCCATAACATAATTTTAGCTTTCTTAACATTTTGCATGCTCTTGCTTAATATGTGTGAGTGCTGATGATTCTTAATATCTATGAGCGATGATGATGATCATTTAAAACGATAAAATCAAGAAATATACAACAGTATTTTTAATAAGAACATGGAAACCAATAAGGATATATAATTATATTTATTAATACTACTCTTTTTTTTATTTTTTTAAATCAAATTTACTAATTAGATAAATGACTTATTATTACATTGATTAAATATAGAATTAATACAAAATTTTATATATGCATAACCAAATAAATTTAATATACAAGTTTGTCATTTTGGATATTTTAAAATAAGCTGGCTTAAAATGACATTAAAAATATTATATAAATGCTTACTTAAGATTTTCCTAACTTATTATATCATAAAAATAAATTTCATATGTAAGTTGTGTATTTTATTTCACTTCCATTCAAATGTGAAGCCCTGCTTTTAAATTTACTATATTTAAACTAATTATGCATAACCTATTCTTTTGACGTGTTTATATAAGCAGTTTCACATGCACACACACCCTGTGATATGTCAACATATATTTTCAAAATATGTTCTTTTATATTAGAGATTAATACATAAATCACATATATAAAAATATTCTTGCAACCTTGAGCAAAATAAAATAAAATACATTATATCAATTTTAATATGCAACAAGTTAAATAAAAAAAACATTATAAATGCATATATTTATAGGTTGCTCATTATCATAACAAATGAAGAAGAATAAAAAAAACATTTCAATATTACCATATATAATAAAAAATGAAAAAAATAATGAAAATTTAAGTTTAAAGATTTAAACTGTGTTTGTGTTATGTGATATTGAGAATAACTATGGATAAACAAGCCTTTAATGTTTCTGTATCAAAAGAAAAAAATGCTTTGACCAATAAATTAAGGTTTACTTTTAATAAGTAAGAATAAAAGATCTGTTAATGAAAGTTCGTAGTTACCCAATTATTTTCACTTCTTATAAATGTCTCAAGTTTGAATTTTCAGACTGCTTGTCTCACGTATAGCTTCAATAAATTGATTTGCTCCATTTAAAAAAACAGTTCTTGCAGATACTTTTAAGATAAACATGAATTAATTGACTTGCTTATTTCCACAATTTTAAAATTATTTATTGTTGATACTTTTGATAATGCTGAATTTGTTGACTGGTTTACTTCCAATTTTTAAAAAAATCTCATTGTAGACACATTAGATGACTATGAGGAAAACATTAACAAAAATTTGATTGATAGCTTAGTGGTTGGCTTTAAACTCGATCATTCTGTTGGTTATAAAGGACTTTTAGTATAGGTCCATGGATATATCAGTGAGTTAAACCATAGATGTCAGATTTTAGGAAGCAGAAGAAGTGGCTTTAGCAATGCAAATTCATTGTATTATACACAGCAAAATATATTAATATCATTTTATAGAATTGTCAATAACTTCTTTCAAGAAATTCAATTTTTTTCTCTTTCTTTTTCTTAATATTGCTGGGAATTACTTATATATATGCACATCTTCATCTATACTGACTTTAAAACAATAGTCATTTTTCTCCTTCCTCAATTTTTAAAGAGAGAAAAAAAATCAATCGCTCACTCTCTTTTGAAAAAAATATGTAAACTGTCCATCTTTTTTCAGTTTAAAACAATTGCATAGATTGCATATTTCGTTAATATTTTTAACTGATTTCTTTAAAAAAAAACTACATATCATTAGCTCACTCACTTCAAAAACCAGAACTGAACTGCCTCTCTTCTCTAAAAAAATATTGAAAAAAAAAACTGAGAACCTACATCTCTTCTTTACTCATATTGAAAAAAAAAACTAACCTAAATATTGTTTCATTTGTTTATATTGCAAATCTTTGATCTCTGAAAAGGATCACCTGGAAATCTTATCCTGAGATAAAGATCTAATCTTCACAAGTTTGCTGGTCTGTCACAATTAGTAAAAACTTAGCATTAATTGTTACTTTTATTCCTTCCAAGCATCACTTGCCTCTCTAGATATCTACAATCTAGATAATACAAAAACAACAAAGTCTGCAATCTTAGTCATTAAAAGATTTGTGTAAAAATGTTTGATGTTTAAAATATTCATACTCACACGTGTATATTTTCATATCCTAATCTACTAATCTTGATTGCTTTATTTTACATTTTCTTTCTGATCTGCTTTATGGAATAAGAATATAGTTAAATAATTTCAACACATTATTTAATAAAATATAATAAATCCCTATATTATAAATATTGTTTCTCATTATCTTCTTTTTACAACTGCTTATTTATTAACTATTTATAAACTATATATAATAAATACACACATAAATCTATATATATATATAAGAAATTTTTTTTTAATTGAAGAATCTATATATGTGTGAAATGAGTTATATATCTACAATATATATATATAAAGTAGGTGGTGGTTTATGATTTCAAGAAAATAATATTGACTTAATTCATATAAGTATATTTAAAGTTGCTAGAAGTTGGTGCTATTACTTAATTAATAAAAAAAAAAAAAACATTTCTAAGAAAACAGATTTTTGCTCTGCTTTTTGAAAATATCATTATACAATAATTATCTGTCTTTTACTTTACATTCCCAGAATCACATGCATCCACTATAATAAGAATAACAAATTTGTTTTTTGTTTTTTTTTAAAAAAAACTACATTAATCACGCTCTGAAAAATAAAGGTTTTTTTTATTAATTTGCGATTCTGTGGGAAATTATCGACGTATAATTGAGTATATGAAAATATAAAATATAATAATAAAAATAAAATATTGCCACATAGACATGAAATTAAGAAATAGTAAGTGTTCAGGAGATGTTTAATGTAGGAGAGATTACTGCTAAGTTATATAGAGAGAACAAAGTATGTTTGAATAACAAGGTAAGAATTTACAAATTAATTCATAATCAATATTAATTTTACAAGGAAGGATTTACAAAATGTTTAAAAAACAGATAGGTGAGATTTAAAATTATTCAAGGTAATTTTAAAAGTCTAGCAGCACTTGAAATTATTACCTCTGTATCTGTACAAACTTGGCTGTTCTTTTGGTGATATTCAGATTTCACTCAGAGACCTAGATCTAGTTTGATGAGCATAGTTATTCAGGCAGGTAGTAAATTCATTATTCAACAAACATGTATATAGTTACAGTTTATGAATATCAGGATCCTGGTCACAGATTTTAGGGAAGGCCATCTTGAACGGCGAGAAAGATGAAGTTAATTTACTCATGACACATTGAAATTAAACAAACACAGATTTATTTGGCAACTGCTTTCATTGACTGTATTTGTTCTCTCCTTATCAAAATTAGCCCATTTTTTTCTATACCCTGGTATTTGTGGAATGCTTTCTTGATTGGTCACTGCTAATCATTCGCTAATCTAACTTTCAAAAAAAATTATACATAAGCTTTAGCCATTGTGCTGGAAGATGCCATTGTTAGATAAGTATTCAAACTGAAATTAATTTGATAAAAATGTTTGTGACAAAAGTAAATCAATTAGTTTAGTTTCTAATTTTGATTTTAGAGAAACTTTTAATTAAAGTTATTTTAAAAGATTAAATAAGATTAAGTTTCTCATTTTTAATTAATTTTGACTAATTACAATTGCATCTTCCATCTTGGATTTAAAAAGAAAAGTAGAGTTTAATAGCAAAAATAATTTTAAAGACATTTTTTTATAGATTGACATAAACTTTAATAGCAAATATTTGCTCAGTAGGTTTGTCTCTACAATATCTATATACATCTGAGCCACAATTACTAAATATTTACTATAACTTTAATAAATAAATAAAAAATACAGAAATTATAATATATTTTGATATTATAAGTTTGTTACAATTAATCCTCCATTACCTATTGTGTATATATATTCCCTTTTTAAAATACTATATTCATTAATTTTCCTTTTTTGTGGGTGTGTTTAAATAAAAATATTTATGCATATATCTTCGTTAAGAAGTATGTTAGTTAATATATTAAGAAAGGAAACAAACAAACAACAAAAATGTGTTAGTGAGTGGAATATATACACAACAATAGGGTTTGAATTTGGCTTGATAGTGGAAGATTTGAGGTGGGATGTGAAGCACAATCTGAATCTCTGATTCCGCTTCAGTACTTAGTTTTATATAGTAAGTATAAATGTATAGACATACAGAAATAATTTAATGGCATTAGTTGATTACTTGATACTGTTTTTTTTTAGTTCATTGAGAGCACAGAATGAGAATAGATGACATAAATATTGGTACATATATTTATAAATTTTTGTATTGTTAATAATTTAATAAATAGAGTTGTAAATAATATTGAAATAACAGATAAGAGAAATAGCCTCCAAATAATAATTGTATAGGATTTATATAATTTAAATGTTGTTTACCTTAAGCTTTTAGTTAATGTGAAATTAATGTTAAATCATCATCAATGTGTTTGTAAAATAATGTGCCTTGTAATAAATGTTTGTTGAAGTAAGGTTCCCTCTGAATTATTTTGCCATGCATGTTCAATTGACCATTTCCACACAGACCTATGTTCAACATAATATAATTGTAATACTTATCAGTTTAATAGTATATGCAATCTATCTAGATAACACTGAATTAATTGATCCAAATATTGTATAATACCAAGGTATAGATTTTACTTTGTTTAAAATAGATAATGATGTGAGATAAAAATGCACCTGATCTCTGTCATTGTCTATCTTTTATTTCATTGCAATAATTGTTAGTTTCACAATAGTTCCTCAATTACTTAATTATCATCTTATAATAAGATTGACTTATTATTCATATAATAGAGCCCTGAGATTATTTCACGATTTAAATAAACATTGGTAGAACTGTGCAATCTACATCAAATGTCTACAGATTAATTATTGTTACAGTGATCCCCAACCATATTAGATGAGTGGAATGATTGGTCTAGGTTGTACTTGGATGGTTGGATAATTGAACATATCATGATTCTGGATTTAATCCATGAATTGTTGTCTTTTGGTAACTTAAAGAAACTCCTTATAGTATGACTAAATAAACATTATATAATTATTGTTTATAAATGCTTCTCTCACCCCATTTGCAATCTAGATGACCACAAGACCCTATAACCCCCAACTGAGCTAAGGTGTAGATTAATACTATAATAAGAGTCTTAGTGCTAAAGTTTTTAAAAAATTTGGTTAATGGTATAAAACCTTATGTGAAATTTGCTTATGGATGTTAGTTGAAAATTAATGTAATGTTTAATTCAAAAAGATGGGTGGGTGTATTATTACAGGAATTATTGATATGTAAATTACTTTAATGTAAATTTGTTTTAACTATTTGTAGAATCATGGTTTGTATTTGTTTAAATGGTTTTCTGATCTGTTTATTCATTGGCATAACCATCCATGTATAAGTAATATAGTCAGTGAAATATGTTTAACCCATAGCCATATCAATCACATTTTAGTTGAATAATTTAGTATTCATATAACAGCATATATGTTTGCATGTATGTCTGAGTCATCTCATTTTCATATTTAATTACAGTACAAAATGTTACATTTGACAATAAAACACTTAAACTTATAGCAAATATCTTTAATAACTTTGCAAATATATTTTGAGTGATTAATGAATATCTGGATTAGTGAACAAATTAAATTGTGTTATCATTCATTTTATTAATAATTAAATAATATTTATTTATTCTAAAAGTGCAAAAAAGTATATTTTTTCTTTTTTTTATTTGTTTTATACAGTTTGATTTAATTTAGAAAATCAAAATTTTATTTTCAAGAAAAAATTTCTTGAATATTTGTTCTTTAATTAACTGAGTGCAAATGGTGGAGCTAATATTTGGAGGATAAGATGACCTCTTGATTGATAGAAAGGAGATGCATTTAAGTAATAGTCAGTAATAGAAATTGGTCATTATTTGTGTTTCATTATTCACTATCCATTATTTGGTTCATTCTGCTTCTGTCACTTCTTCTCTCTCTTCCAGAAATCAAGTCAGTTTAAACTCCAAAGTGTAAACTTTTAAACAATATTATTTTATAAAAGTCATTATGGGAATTCTAGCTACCAGACAACTTTAAGGAAAGATGTTAGTCTAAATTTTTTAACAAGGTATATTTTCATCATTCTTCACTCAATTAAGCTTTAAATTAACCCTATCATTTAAAAATGTATTAATATGCTGATAATTTTAATCTACCTTTTTTGCGTTTATCTTCTATTATTACGAAGAAAAAATTAAATTGTGTGAAATTTCTATTTTTTTAAGGAAATTGTATGAACTTTATAATCTTTTAAAGAAATTTATGCAGGAATGCTTCTCAGTTTCAATTTTTTTCTAACTATGTAAAGGTTAAATTTGAAATGAGATGATGCACATGAAATTCATTGTACTATATTTTGAACTACTACATTATGATATCTTTGTTTATTATTCATACTTATAAAAAATATTTTTATTAAAGAAGTGAATGTGTGGCTTACAAATAATTAACTGATTACTAGTATTTATTTAATATGTATCTGATTCAAGTAGAGTGAAAGAACATTAATATTGTATATTTCTTGTTCTCCTCGGTATGTGGATTTGTTATAAAAAATGTTATTACTTAAGGCCATGAACAAGTAATTAGCTGTAGACCAAAACTATTGTTCATGGTAACTTATAAATTTATGGAAAACTAATATTTACTTTTGGGAAACCTGCTTAAGTTATTGTTAAATTAAAATATTTCCAGAATTAATTAAATGATAAATATAAAAGAAATGCATAGATGAAACTATCTATCCATATCTCAGTCATATAAAATTTATTACTGAGCATGCTATATTAGTGAACTCAATTGGCTATTGCTAAGAACATTGGAGATCGCTGAATTAAATCTAAATTGTGAATGTCTATCTTATAGGAATTTGTCTTTATCTTTAGTAATATGTACTCATTTGGAATCATCATCCCTGTCTTCGTGTCATTGAGGAAACTTTATGTTTAAAACTTTAGAAGTGAATTTTTTTTTTTACTTAAAGAAGTGTGACTTTTTTTTCATTTATTGCTATTAGTATGCTATAGATAGATAGATAAGTTTATTATTTATGTATTTGCTTATTGAACTTATGTTATTTCCTTGATTTCTAGAACATCTCGGACAAGTGTATTGCAAATTGCAATATGCTGGTAAATGATTATTATTTAAATATGATTTCCTATGTAGGTTATATATACATTTTATATGGGTTTATTGAAGATAGGTATATATATATATTAATGGATGGAAGATTTCTAGATTCGCATAGACTGACCACAAGGGCACCATTAGTCCGAAAATTGGAACTAGACATTTATTTTAAGGGTGGACAGGATATGCAAACTGAAATGTGCTGAACTAAACTCAGGGAGAACAAGAGATCTTATGGATTGTTTAGACAATTGAGAAATAAAAGTACCAAGACAAATGTCAGCCAAATAAATGTAAACAATTTGATAATATTATTAAAAGTTGGACAATAGAGTAAAGAAATCTAGCCACAAATACAAAAGTGACTTATATTAACATACACATGTTTATCAGAGAGTGCACATGAATACGGCAAACATGAAGACATTAAACATTTTGGCAGTAAAATTCTCTCACCTAAAAATATAAGAAATGGTAGAATAGTATCTTTCTTTTGGCAATTTATAAAATTACAAAAGAAACAGCAACTCGAGCTTTGATTCAGAGATATTAAAACAGTTATGGTCTTGTAGGAAATCAATGAAACCAGCACAGATGATGGATCAGAGGCATTCTAACTACTGTTCTTATAACGCCACAGAACTGCTGTGCGTAATACTACTTTTAAAGCAAATGTGATTAATTTCACATACAAGACAGCAATAAGATATTTGATCATGATCTTACATAACCTATAAAGAAATCACTTTCAGAAAACCAACAGGGAGAAGCTGATAAATAGCCAGCAAAATGATTTTGTTGTTTTCAAAAAGTGTAAACCAAATGTATTAAAAATTCATTATTCTACAATAACCACTAAGGTCCTCTGAGTAAATAAAAATTACAAAAACTGCCAAAGCATTTAGCAATAGATAGTGAACTAATTAGGCATATATAAAATATATAAAATACAATCTCACAATGCACCCTCTGATAAATAAAAATTGAAAACAAACTTGGAATCTTAATACTAAGATCCCAAGACACACCTTAAATATTCGAAAAAGTAAATACAGATAATAAATAATTAAAATAATTAATACAACTTTATAACATACTTATCATTAGATTGTGTGGAGATTTAATTAAACATGATTTATTTACCCTGGATAGAATAAGAAAAAAATATCTTATGGTAAGGCAGAGTACTAGTAATTTTCTGATGAGCGCACACTTTTAATAATAGTTCATCTTTATGGCAACCTCTTTTTATGACAAAGGCAAGTGTTAAGGCAAATTGGGAATCTGGCTATGTCAGAGTTTTATGGCATCATGAAAGAACAGCTTAGAGCCTGATGCTCATCTTCATTTGAATTAGCAATGCATCTTATGGTTTACAATACGTATAGCAGCGTTTTTTGACATCATGAAGGCAAATTTCAAAAATCTCTTAAATGTTCAAACTGCGATTAATATGAAATTCCACAGATTCTTCAGAATGCCTTTTAAAAAAAAACAGAAACTGAACCCAGTGCTTGTAAACAGCCTGTTAGTCTAAAATAAGAGCAACCACCTTTTTTCTTGGTGGGCTATCCTTACCTCACTATATTTCCTGCGAAAAACTTTTCTTAGTGTCCAATTCTATGCCTCAGTCAGGGCAAAAAATAATTTCCCACTCAATCCAATTTAAGAATTGCAACCAGGGATTATTGTAACCAAAATAACAACACAACCAAATCTCTGCTTTTAGAATTAACTTTAAAAATGATGAAAATAAAAGCAACCGGAAAGTAATTAGCAAGCTTGCCTGTTTTTAATCAAATTGATTAAAAAAAACAAGCAGTGAAAGCAAACTATTTTAAAATAAATCAATTCTATAAACAAAAATTAAAATGCCCTATTTAATATAACCGAGTATATGTTTTAATACATGTATGCTTTTTTAAATAATAATAAAAAAATTTAACATTAAACATTTAATGAAAATCAAGTTGTTATTCCTTTTTTTAAATTTCAGTAATAAAACAATTGAATCGGATTAATGGATATATATATATATATATATATATATATATATAATGTCTCCAAGCAAGCATTTGGCTTTCAGAGTAGCACATGTATGAAAGAAATATTGTGTGAGAAATGGTAAAACCTTGTTGATAATAATTATTGCCATTTAAAAGTTTAAAATCGCTAATAGTTTGTCATAAAATAAAAGTTTTATTTTCGTTTATCATTTACTTTACCATAATATTCGTGTATTGCATAATTTGAGGTTATTTTCATGCTTTTATTTATATGTATGTGCATTTATTTCATATAATCAGTAAATATTTAGTTTTATGACTGTTTTTCTTTCTGTTAATTTGGGATAATGCCATATGTAAAAGAACTGCCAGAAATAGCATCCTATCTGTTTATATGTATTTATTTTCCAATGTATAGAATGAAATGTATAAAGCTGTGAGAAAAAAAGTTGTTCATGATATGTTTTATGTTGAGTGGGATCAAGGACTTTCTCTCTTATTATATCCAAGTATTTGCCATGAGTGAAGTATATTCTTAGATTGCATATGTATGCATTATAAAATGATATTTTATGAAGTTAAGTGATATATTTCCCTTTTATTCTGGCCGTGAGACAAAGTTCCACACCAATAGTGCACCTCAAGTTAGGTGGGAAAACCATTAGTTGTCATTAGATTTATTAGCCAAGAAGCTTATTTATCCCTCATGTGCTTCAATTTCTTTTGAATGTTTCTTTTTGTGTTATCATAGAACCATAGTTATATGTAATAAAGTTGGAGCTTAATAAATAATAAAATTAAATTCTTTATGGAATATTAAAGCAGGAATAGTGTTATATTTGTTGGTTGCTCTATGGTATTGTTTGAATTATAATACTTATTTAGTAATTCATAAGTAAACCAACAAGATGTAAACATATTGATTTTTGTCTTGGTTATAGCATAAGATGTGGCACACATGTAATACAAATGATCTTGCAGACATGAAAGCAAATATTGTTAAATTTATATATCGAGAAGTAAATATTTTGAATTATATCATATTAATTTACCACAAGCCTTAAATCATCAAATCATCAGAATGATTATTATTATTTTTTTTATTTTTGAATATGTAAAAAGAATAGATATTTAAAGAGATTATTTAATTGAACTATTTAAGGTTACTCTATTGACAGCTAAATTTATTAATTTGGTTGATCCCAATAATTGATAGTGGAACCTATTCAACTTGTATATTTGTGCCCATAATATGATATTTAATTACCCATTGTTGTTTGCTAATAAAAATGTTAGAGTTAATTAACAGCCTAAATATATTCGAAGTCAGAATATGAGGGCATTATTGTAATTGTTAAGTCATGTCTTGTAAATGTCTAGTCAATAAATGATACAAAAGTGTAACAGAGATATCAAACCCAGGTTGGTAAATGTATGTGTAAAGTTCAAGAATCAGTACAAATAGTCCCAATGTGAGTTAATTATATCTATTTCAATTGCCAATGTAAATAAATGCTTTATTTATTATTTAAAACTTTGTCTCCAATTGTTTATATATGCATTCGTATTTTAGTTTCCACATTCTACATATCTATTGCCATGTAAATTCATTACATTGTAAATTTGTTAATAAACATACTGAAATCTGATAATATTGTTCTCTTGATCCTAACATTATATGAAATACTTTACCATTTGGTATGTTTATGAAGAAGGTTGCATACTTAGTTATTATTTAGACTATGATGTGAGATTAAAAAGATCCTATATTTCCTTCATTATCTAATTACTAGTCCAGTAAAGTATTATTCAATTCTTTCCATTATATTTTTTTAATTTATAGTTATAAATTACTGGATAATAGAATTTTTTTAATCAAACTGTATTAAACATTCCCTGAGACAAATTTCATATTTCCAAATTAACATTAAATTAGCTATTTAGATTAAGATGTGCTAGATAGTGGAGTTATTTAGTATTATGTTTTTCTGTTAAAGTAATATTGATCTAATGTAAGAGTATATTTAAATGATGGAAGAGATCAAATTGAAATTATAGTTCATTAGCTTGAACAAATGAAACTTTACTGGCCTCCATCATTTGGTTGATTAATAGATGAGACATATATCTGATTTTAATGGTTAGTAATATTTCTTCCTTCATTTTTTTATATTCTATATGTTATTGACTTCCTATAACTTTCCATTCAGCTAAGCTATAAGTTAGGTACAAGCAGAAGAGTCTCAGTACTAATTCATAGAAAAATAAAGTGTTAATTTATTCTATTTATTAACATAATTGGCACCCTGAGCAGCTCATATGATGTGTAGTATTGGTGACAGGTAGATGGGTTATTATATATATATAGTGACCTTCCTGGCTGGCACCATGAAGAAATGTAGGAGGTTCACATTGTATCAATAGTGATCAGGGATAACTATTAAGAAAAAAATGAATTGTGATATAACTTAGTATTTTAAATTTAGTTTAAGAATTATCAGGACCTTAGTTAAGATATACTAACCATTAAAATTTTATTTTATGTGTGTCTGATAGTGGGAGAGAAAAATGGATAATATCAGTAACTGTTAATATGAGAGCTAAATTAGTAGGGATGCTTGTAATGCCATAACAGGTGTTTGTTCATTGATTTTTTAACTCACTGTCTATTCCCATTCCAAGATCCAACTTATATGTGTGGGTGCATATTTTTACTTTACACCACCTCACACTTCATTCATATTTTTAATCCTTACTTATAATATCCAGTTTGTAATAGCATTACTTATGTGCCATAGAAACTGTTAATAACTCAGTCATTAATAGATCTCTGTATTGATGGAAAGACCGATACACGCATAAACAATTAATTAATATGATTTATTTATTTATTATTTATTAATTGTTTTATTACATAAAATCTTACATTTAAAATTATAAAAGCTATTTGTTTATTTGTTATTAGTTAGCATTTATAAATTTAATATATTTTTTTCTATTTCCAATAATCTATTACTACCATTTTTACAAGCAAGAAATTCTTGCATATGGCTAAGCTCATTATAACAAAAAAAAAAAGAGGTGTGGCTCAGTTTTTTACAGGGGAATCAAAAAGAAGAACGGAGAAAAGAAAGAAAAAATACAGAATAGTTATGGAAAGGGAAATAATTTTCTAAAAAAATTGGTGAAGTAAATATTTTGAAAATTCTCTACCATTCCTTTACGGATAAAGTTGTCCCATACTACTGAGAATAGGACTGTTTACATTGAAGGCTAAATTTTAAAAGGTACCCAGCTCTGGCTTTTATAAACTAATAATTTAGATTTACTTTGTTCAAAAATGCATGGATATTATATAAAATTGTTAATTATATTTTATTATAATGTATTTATAACGAATAAATGATGTCGGAGTTTTGTATAAATTACTAACAATGAAGTTAACTAGAAAAAGTGTGCTGAACTCTTTAATGAAAAGTTTTACGGACTCTGGGTGATAAATTTTCTGTTCTTGTTATGTAAAATAAAGTTAAAATGGAAAAGTTATCTATTCTAACCCTCTACTTATTGGAATAGCCATGGATATTAAACTACCTTACAATTCGCACCTATAAAAAATGAGTGATAGAATGCGTGACTTAATAATATTTAATGATTAACTATAAGTAGTGTATAGAAGCATGGATAAACTAAATGACCTTGTATTTAAAAATTGTGAAACTTTTACTTAATGCTAGCAACCTAAAATGGAATAAAGTCATAAACTTTTATTCGGATAATCTTACCGAGTCAGAAATTTTGTTCCTTATGACCAATAAAGTGATTCCAAGACACACAAAGGCTGTTTATAATGTCTATTAGGAAATTCTAAGAACATTGGAAAATATTGCAGTTTTTATAAAATTTTACTTTAGCCTGCAGGAGCAATGTCTGTATGTTTTTATTATGTTATTAATTCGTTGTTATCATTGTGAGCTATGCATATATTTCCGTTTAAACATTCAAGTCTGAACTAAAAAAAAAAAAAAAAAAAAACTTTTATTTTAATGATTAAATGTTGACATGTATTTCTTCCTCTTGCCTATAATATATAGGTAAATTTTTTATGCTTAAGTTAATTTATTATTGTTGTTATTTATTTATATGCCTAATCTTCTCTAGAACATCTTGGAGATCTTGGTATAAATTATACCAAATCAGTAACATTATTTTTTGGTATTATATTAAAAGAGAAAAGTATATTTTCATGCTCATATTATTAGTTCAAATTAAATACTTTAATATTATACATTAGTTAATAATAATATATAGATGCATGGAGATATTTATGCCAGTATGCAGAAAAGTTAAACTTACTTGACAGTATTGACTTTATTAAAATTCAATATTCATAATTCTCAAAAGTAATAAATTCGTTTAAATGTAATTATTGTTAATATGACATTTTATTGTTTCATATGATTTAGAAATCATTTTGTATATGATCGTATGTTCACATGTGTGTGCACTGTCGTAAGCTATTTTACCAAAGTTGTATTTTGTTTTTCTATCGGTTTTGGTTTGATGCCGTATGTTAAAGGAAGATGAAGAATTAAGAGTTTGTCTGCTTATAGCTTTGTTTATATATGAAATGTGTTGAGTACATTTGGATGAAGAAGTGATAGAAAGGATAATTTTTGATATGTGGATTGAGTAATACTCCTCTCTATTACTTACTTGTTAAACCGTGGGTGGTGGTGTATTTTCTTGTTTGATAGCATAAGATGATATAGTTGTATTTCTAAATGAAATGGCAAATGCCCCATTTATTGATGATAAGTTGGCTGAGTTCCACAACATTTGGGTCCTAAAAATTATTAGATATTTATTGAAGAATTAAGTTCGAATTTGGAGTTTTGCTTAACCCTCACATGCGTATATGTGAATATTTATTTATTGTTATTGCTCTCTCCTTCTTTATTCCGGTGCAATTAGCATCAGATAATATATGTTGGTTATATCAGATAAATGTTTTATGGATTTCTATAATAAGCTTGAAATAAGATTATTAATTTAATGATTAGCTTACTGCACCACCCTGTATTCTGATAGAAATATAATTAATAAATGCTTTGGATTTGTGATCTTATAAATGCTCACACATTTGGAAATATGATTAAATTACAGATATAGAAAGAAACTATCACTGGAATTGTGAGTTCTGAGAAACTTCTCAGATCATATCACAAAAAAAAATATATATATATTATTATTATTATTATTATTATTATTATTATTATTATTATTATTATTATTATTATTATTATTATTATTATTATTATTATTATTATTATTATTATTATTATTATTATTATTATTATTATTATTATTATTTTTTTTTTTTTTTTTTTTTTTTATTATTGTTGTTGTTGTTGTTGTTGTTATTATTATTATTATTATTATTATTATTATTATTATTATTATTATTATTATTATTATTATTATTATTATTATTATTATTATTATTATTAATTCATCCTCCTGGTATGAGTATCATAATGTATTACAGAACTTTATTTTATTTAAAGTTAAATTAGTAAAGTTATTATTAAATTTCATATTACAGTTATAGATTTGTGAACATATGAAAATAATTTAAATGACACAATTTGATTCTTTGGTATTGTTTGTCTTAGCTTATTAAGAGCACAATAGAGAATAGATGTATTATCATTGGAATGTAAAGATATAATTTTCTTTTATTGTTTATTGTTGGTAAATGAGCAAATAGAGTGATAAATGTAATTAAGATAATGAATAGGAGAAAGTGTATTCAAATATTAAGTGTACAAAGTTATATAATTTAATGTTATTTAATCAAATCTGTGTTTAATGTAAAGGTAATGTTAAAATAATCACCGATGTATTGTAAAATAATGTTTTCTTGTAATAAATGTTTTGTTGAAGTAAGACCCTGTCTGAATTGTTTTATCATATACATTCAATTGACCATTTCCACTCACACACATGTTCAACATAATATAACTATAATATTTATTAATTTGCTAGCATATGCCATTTATTTAAATAATACAGATTTAATAGATTCTAACATTGTAATGCCAAAATATGATTCTACCTTACTTAGAAAAGATAGTGATGTGAGATAAAAATGTACCTGATCACTATCATTGTCTATACTTTACTATTGCAGTGATCCCATGCATATTAGACAAGTGGCATGATTGGTCTAGCATGTACTTGTATAGTGAGAGAACTGAATATATTATGATTTGAGTTATTTCACAGATTGCTTTATTTTAATAACCTAGTAGATGCTTATAATATAATTAATCAACATTATATAATTGTTGTTTATAAATGCTTTCTCATCCCCATTTGCATTCTAGATGGCCACAATATCCTATATCCCCCAACTGAGCTAAGCTACAGAACAGTAGTATCATAAGTGCCTTATCAATAAGTAGAGATGTAATTTAAATTATAAATTTATTGTATCTTGTATACAATTGGTGCCTGGGCATTTAGTTGTGCAATAAGAGATATAGTTGAAGAGAAAAGAGGTTACAGAGTGGGTGAAGTGGTGCACATTATGGTGGCTTGATTAGTTAATTGTTGGTTTATGATAGAATTGATTTTGACATGCCATGTATTGGACTTGATGGATTAATGATTTGTTGATTGTCATAGCGGTTTGAATCTTCAGTATGTTAAGTTTGATTGATGATTTGTGACATCATGGATTAGGTTTTAGCACAAACAACTGTGGATAAATTTGATTGGTTAGTGTGAAAGCTATAAGTGATTGTAACTATGCAGTTGCAGAGATGGCAATACTTGTTTTGGTGTTGTCATTATTTGAAACCTTATGAATAAAATTGGCATAATGTTGTGGATGCTTGCTATAATATTTGAATGCACCCAGCACAGCATAAAAATAAATTAACATATTTGAATTATTTAATCTCTATTAATAATTTAAATTGATGTGATTTATAACACAACCATAGTGGATCATGCAAACTCTAGTTGATATTCCTAGCTATGTTTGGATCAATGTTTTCTGATTAAAAATTCAATATTTTTTTTCTCTGTGTGTGGAAGTCGAATGTTATATGGGGGAATGAAATTGAACAAATTGTAGAAGTTCTGTATAATTGTGAATGACGATGGGCTGTTTGTGTTGTTGGTTTGGTGGAAGTTGGGGCTGGTGGGCTTAATTTTTTTTTGAATAGTATATTAATAAATTTTAAAGGACTGTATATAATGGAAGAATTTAATTTATATGATAGTTTGGGTAGGTCCCATAGATACCACCCCCAGTCATTGCTGTATTGTCTCCTGACTTCAAATCAGGAAATGAAAGCATGAATATGTCCCATAGACAATCTAACAGGATGAGAGGTACTCTCCTTAAAGTGTAAATGATGACATGCCGATGTGAGCCAAATCACTTTTTGCAAAACAAGAGGAGAGGATGGCAGAACTAAAGTCATGTCAAGAAAGATCAGAAGAGACATCAGAGGAGATGATGGCAGAACTAAAATCAGAAATGATATCAGGTCAAGTAGAACTAAAATCAGGTCAAGAAAGGTCAGAAAAGAAATTGTAAGATTGGATGGCAGAACTAAAGTTAGAAATGATATCAGGTCAATGAGAACTAAAATTAGGTTTATTGCTACCCAGCACACCATTGTTCCAAGTATTTTCTAGGGAACTCTAGGCCCAGTACAATGTAACCAAATAATTCAGATTTAAGTAAAGGAAGGTGGAATGATGAGAAACATTCACAGGATTCCATGGCCCTCAAATTTCTATCTGTTAAACCTTTCAATGGAGATCACTTGGAAAACCCTCATGAGTTTTGCAAAACTTAGAGGAATTGTTTGCATTATGCCCCTTATCAGAAAAAGAAAAAATTCTATTGCTAACAATCACTTATACACCTCTTTCAAAGACTGGTGGCAGTCATTATTTAAGAACACACAGATATATGGGGACTTTAAATACCTTTTATTAGATGGCTTTTGGGGGAGGATAAGCAGGACAACTTGAGGTATCAGGTCTTGCAAGAGAAGTACAATCACTTAAAGGATAGTTATACCAGTTCTTTAGAAAACAAGCTGCAAAACTGAAAATGCTTACAACATACCCTCTGACTGAACAACAAATAGTTAGAAAATTGTGTCACAACTGGCATGAAATCTTGAACAAGTCCTTATAATGTCAGACTGGCAAACAATTGAAGAGGTGGTAAATGTCTTGGATTCTATAGAGATTAGTGATTGAGGAGAAGATGGTAGGGCTAAAATTAATAAAGAAAATACTCCAAATGTAAATAGTATACTTGATAGGCCACATTGGAATCAGGGTAGAGAGATCAGGAGTAGGAGTAGGTATAGGTGTAGTTCTCAAACTAGAGGCAGGCCATAGGGAGGAAGCACAATGGTATTATACTATCCAAGAGTGGGATAAGAATCCTTAAAAGGGATGAGACCACTGTCAAGAAGCCTGAAACATTAAGCTAATAAAGACCTCAATGGTTTGTTTCTCACTTTGGGGCCCTATTCATAGAAATCTGGGGAACACAATAGTCTGACTAATTAACAACCTTGACTTTGATGTTGAGCACTGGGAATATGACAGTTTGCTTGAACCTTCCATTTCATATAGCTGCCCAATAATTAAGATTACCATTTTAGGATTAGTCACAAAAGCTTCTGTAATTTCAGAGAAAATGCATGTGAAAATTATGCAGGTTGACTATTCAGTTGCTACCTAAACACTTAAATCTCTTCAGGTAACCCTTGCAGATGGAAGAAAGGTGAAGTTGAGAAATAAGCACATTGTCATCACTGTTATGATTAATAATTATAGCTCGAGCAAGTATTCTTGATCATGCCCAATAACCTTTTGATGGAAGGAAGAGATTTCTATTTAATTGATAGTCACTAATAAAAAATTTTCATTATAATTATTGCCTTAGTTCATTCTGCCTGTGAGAAGTATATATCTCTTCCAGAAGTCAAGTTAATTTAAAACTCCAAAGTGAATTTTAAATGTCTTAGGAGAATTCTAGTTACCAGAAATTCTTCAACTAGAATGTAAGGCTAAACAATAAGAAAGATATATCTTCCTTTGAACTCATTGCTCCAGTTAAATGATAAATTAACACTATCATTAAAGTTATTGCTATTATTATTGTTCTTTGAAAATGTATCTTGATGCTGACAAATTCTCTCTACTTTATTTCCTTTTGTTTATTATTATAATTAAGAAGAAACTTGAAGTGCATGAACTTAATAATCTTTTAACAAAAGTGTGTGAATTTTATAATATTTTGTGGCAACCTATGGAGGACAATTTAACAGAATTTACATTAAGCCCTCAGCTCAACTTATATTCTACTTATGTAAAAGTTCAGTTAAAATTAAAATGATGTGTGTACTTTATTACGCTATATTTAAAATTATTATGGAATGAGAACTCTATTTCTTATTTGTGTTTATAAAATAATATATGTTTTATTAAAAAATAAAGATATGACTTACTCAGAATAATTGATTGCTATTATTTACCAATTGTTTATGCTTAAATCGAATTGAAGGACTTTAATATCACATATTTTTGTTCTCTTTGATATGGGTATATATTAGAAAATAAAATATTACTGTTTAAAGAAATACAGATTTCATGTGGATAATTATTAGCAGCTTATTAAAATTAATAATGCAGATGTTAACTTATAAATAACAAATATTTTCTGCATAAAAATATGTTAAAATATTGTTGGATAAATGAACACTAGAATTACTTAAAATGAATAAAAGAGTAAGCTAAAAATGGCTGAAACTGTCTTTCCATGTCTCTATTACCAAAACATTTGTTATTGTATGCGCTATATAAGTAAACTCTATTAGCTTTAGCTAAAAACATTGGATATTATGGAGTTAAGTATGAATTGTAAATGCTCATCATAGAAATAATTTGTGCTTCATGTTTCACATCCTTGTTTGGAATATTTTTAGTTGTGTTCGGGTTGTTCAGCAGACCTCGGAAAAGGAATTTTGCAAATGAATATTTTTTTTAAAGTTAACTAAAAGATTGACCTTTATTTTATATGTTTTGTTATATATATATATATATATATATATATATATATATATATATATATATATATATATATATATATATATATATATATATATATATATATATATATATATATATATATATAGTATTCTAACTGGTTCCGTTTGCATCTTCTCTTCCAGGCAGTATATTATATTAAATAAATGGGTTCTAGCTCAGTTAATAATTAATAAATGAAATATTCAGCATTAAAATTAAATATTTCACTAGCTCAAACTTAAAATAGGAATAAGGTTCAGTTTATAAAAATAAATTAAATAAATGTTTAATATTTTCATGAGACTTGGAAGTAAAAATACAGATGACAAGGTATATTACATTGAGCCAATATCCCACAGGATACTACCTCAATGGCATAAGAACACTATCCCCCCTATTAATATATCAAATAAAAAAACTCATAGTATAGTTACAACTTTAATAACTTTTACTCATGCAGATTAAGCTAATAATTAAGTCCTAATCTTCTATTTATAATAATTTAGCTCAATAAAAATCTCAGGTTCATAAATTTATTTTAAGTTATTTTAAAATTGTGATAGTAAAATATGAGAAGGGATTTTATGTCATAATCTACGACACTAAACTAATAATAATAAAATATAATAATATTCTTTGTTGTATAACTAATTCTCTATCTCTTTTCTTTTACTATATTTATATTACTATAATAAAATAATAAAATAATATAATATGATCTTATCTTCATGTAATACTGTAATAAAGATGTGGTAGCATTTGCTAATCTGACAAACAAAGTGTGTGTGGCAACTGATAGCATATAATTCAATATACTATTGTGATAATTAATTTATGACCAATAAGATAATGTAAAATTATCATTATTTAATTAAAAGAATACCAACAAAACATTTAAATTCTTAAAATAATTCTTTATTTATCTTTTTGTGCAAAATTATATGTTTGTTTCAATTATTATGAATATATCGTGAGCTCATGCAGTGTAGTGGAGTAATAAACAATTCAGACACAAGAATTTTTGAAAACAAATTTTAACAAAGTTTATTACTAACAACAAAATAAAAATAAACAATTTATGTACAATATTTACAGTGGATATCCTTATTATATACTTTACATTTTTATTTACTGGGTTATAAAATAATTTATACCTATTTTATATCTTTATTTAGACTTAAGATAACAACAATAAAATGATACCATTTGGTTTCTCTTTATGGTTAACTTATTACAAATATATTTATTTAAAAAATATTCCATCCTTAATATTATTTAACTATATTTTTCTTTAAACACATTCGTAGGAAAAACATTCTACCGAAAACAAAATTAACATTATAATGAGTATGGATTTCTTAAAATATTAAAACAAATTTCATCTTGCAATGTCAAAGATGTTACATAAAATATTTATCCAAAAATTCATTACTGGATTTTAGTGGATATAATTTATCATATGATGTTTACTAATCATAACATATTCCTATTTAGCCTTACTTTGGTATGATATAAGTGTAATTATCGATATATTTCCATTATTCAATAAATAAAAATTATACTATGCCTATTCTTTATATCATTTATTTTATACTATTGTATTTTAAAAATATGCAATACTTATTTTTTTAAAAATAATAATAAAGCATTCAAAAAATTATTAATATTTTAAAGAAAATATCTTTGTTTAGATACTCTAATCTAAAAATTTATATTTCATTTCCGAAATAAATTTAAAAAAAAATTCTATGAATCTTTCTTTTCCTTAGGATTCATTGGATCTTCAATTTCAAGTTATAAAATTCTATTCCTTCTAAGCAAATAAACCAATCTTATACAAAATGATAGCATAACCTAAGCTCTAAATTATTTACCATTTCTTTTCAAAATACCTTACTAAATGATGTAGTTACATGAAATATAGATAGCGAAATAGATGCATGCGATTTAAGAAAGAAAGCTAGAGTATAACTCATAACATATATCACAAAAATAATGGCATAGTGCAACAAAAAGAAATGGAGGTATGACCTTTGCCTGTCTAATATCCTACAATACATAAACAATATTAAAGCTATTCCTTCAGCTTTATTAGAACATCAAATATTTAAAGAAATATAAACACTTTCCAAATAAAATATGTATCAGTCATAGGGCTTTGTTAACTATGCTGATATCTACACAAAGACTATAAGTAGTATTCCAATTCCTTATCACATCCTATTTTTTAAAACATCATCTTGGTTTCCTGTGTACTCAAGTACTTCCAAGCCACTATCTTATTAATACTTCTCAATATTTTCCACATCATACATCGATAAAATAACTATCTGCATTTACAAAACAATAAATAAAATTCACTGATAATTTAAAAAAATTCGCACTGTTCCACAAGAAAAGTATGTTTACTTCATTATTCTGTATGCTTAATCATATACCATCTAATCAGATAATATTTGAATATCCTAACATGAAAGTTTTAAAAAGAATCACACAAATATCTTTTACTATATTGGATTATATCACTAATATAAAAATCATTGTATGCATATTTCCAAATAAACCCTAATCTCATAATGTTTTTAAAATGTTGTATAAAAATGTGTTACATATAATTAAAACATTTATACTTCCTTCTTACTATTCATAGATGATCTAAAAGAAAACAAAGAATATACACTATAAAATTATTAATATTCATTATTATTAACAAATAATCTTTATCTGGTCATCATTTTAGTAGGTTTTCTCCATCCACTGGATATAGAACATCGCATACATAAAGAAAATACAAATCCATATGTTTTATTAAAAATATTCTTATCTAAATTATTAGATTATTATATTATAAAATTTTATGTTATTAGCAAATTAATGTTTTATATTTTCCTAATCTTATAAAAAATATAGAAAATTTACATTTAAGCTAAGTTAATAAAATAAAATAAATCAAAACTATAATTGTATTTCTTTCATTAACTTTTACTTGACAACAGTTCATGATAAAGTTCGAAAAAATGTTTATTATGTTCTCCAGAGTTTTTTTTTTTAATGTCCTCCTCAAAGCGTGTTAAAGGTTTAAAAATAAAACTTAATTATTAATCCATTTTAGTAAAGTTTATAAGAAAATTAATCCTAGGTTTTACTGTTCAGAATAATAATTATTAAAAATCATAATGTTTAAAAATTAATCCCACAAAGCTTCTTAAATATTCTCTGCTGGCTATCTGATGCATCACTCCATTCAATTTAACTTAAGTTATCCGGTAAACTTTTATGTACCATATGTAATTTCATGGATGCATCTTTTATTCATCTACTATATGTTCATTCTTTTTTATATAGGTTTTTATTCTTAATAAAGTTTTTTAAACAAATATTTCTAAAAATGCATTTTTAATACTTCTGTGACTAGAAGTTTTTAATATCAAAAGCTTCAGTACTGTATCCTCCTTGAGTCCTTTCTTTAATTCTTACTAAAATATTTTTTTTAAGAAAATGTTTCCTTCAAAAAGGACTAAACATTTTATTCCTTTTCTTATTCTTTTTAAAAAAATCTTGGATAAGCTTATATAAAATAATGTGTCTCAAATTTTTTCTGTTTTTCTTTTTTTCGACAGCAAATAGTTTCCATGGTGTCCGTATAATATCCATACTGTGGTTTTTATGTACTAAAACAGTTCTCCAGTGAAGCATTAATAAAATAATATCAATAAAAATTCTATGTATTTTTATATTTATATAATTTATATACATTTTATTCCGTAGTATATCAATTTTTCATTGCGAAGTTTTGGGTTAAACTTAAATAAAATAATCCTGGTAAGTAAACTGTTGAAAATTAGCAATCATTTTCACAAAGTTTCTCAAATATATTATATTTTAAACTCTCTTTTAAAAGTATATAAATGTATCCTATTAGTTTTTATAAATGAATTATAAGAGAGCACTGCAAATTGACTTAATATCTTACTAACTACCACTAATACATTATTAGTCTCCCCTGATATCCCCTGTGCAATCGGTATTTATACCCTGCAAGAATACCTATTCCTATTGGTTAATTCTTACTTTTAGCTTGAGAACAAATTTAAATATTTTCAGTTTTACAGAATTAAATTTCAAAATAAAAATTATGACATAATAAAACTTAAAAATATTATTTAAAATATAACTTTCAAATAAATTATAACTTTCTCAAAATTATTTGAACATTGAAAATAACTTTTCAAATAATTTTAATAACCTATTCCACTCTTAATATTCAATTTATCTATTTTTATTTAAACAAAATATTAATTTTTTTTATTAACTATATTCGTTTTTAAAACACCATTTAAAACATTTAGAAATAACTATGTAATATTTTAATATTCACTTCTATTTTATTCAACTCTATAACAACTTTTAAAATATTTCAAACTTTGTTATTAATTCAAACAAGTGGATGTGAGAAACTATGCATTAAAAGTCACATGATTAATAATTTAAACAGACGATTTTCAATCTATGTCTCTGTCTAAACTAATAAAATTGCAACACTTTATTATATTACCTAATACAATTATAAAAATTTGGAAAAAAAAATTAGAAAATATAGAATTAAATACAATTTCACTATCATAAAGCTTACTTTTAAAAATATACGATTTTAATTGTGATTATTAAAAATGATTTTATAAATTTAAATATAACATTTATTAAATTATGTTTAAGACGATTAAAATTGAACTTTTAGACATACTTTTAAATATTTGTAGCTGTGATATTTAATATGGCCAGCTTTTGCAACCATATAAAATAATATTTTTAGCTTTATTTAATTATTTTAAATGATTCATCTCAATTTTATATACACTATGTATTTAATTTAGCTTCAAATTATACTTTAAAGATACAATTATCAAAATATAATCAGCATATCAAAAGAACATCTTCTAAAATTTAAAATTTTTAGTAATTGACTGTGATGGACTATTACTGACCTATAGAAAAGGGCACAATATATATATATATATATATATATATATATATATATATATATATATATATATATATATATATATATATATATATATATATATATATATATATATATATATATATATATATATAAACATTACAAGCATAAAGCTAAACTAGTCAATATATAATTAAAATTACCCCAAATCCAAAATTCAACTAGACCAGCATAAATATATTATTAAAACACAAATAAAGGTTTCACTGCTACAAGCTGACTTCTCAAGTGTAAAGAACTACAAAAACTATACAATATATATATATATATATATATATAATATAAACCATTAGCCGCAAATCCATTCACTTCCCATCCACCCTTAGTATTAAAAAAAATCTTAAATAAGTTAATTGCTTCAGAATAATAAATTTTCAATAATAAAGATTCTTTAATTCTTTTTTTTTAATTTCATTTCTCTCAAAGAAGACAACCTTAGCTTCATCAAAATTAATAGCATGGCCTGTATCTTTTTCATGGACATACAAAGCAGAACTAAGATATCTACTTTTAACTCTACTTTTATGAACCTTTATCCTTTCATTTAAACTCAAAGTACTCTGACCTATGTAGACCTTCTTACAAATAAACAAAGGATAAAATATACTACACCAGGAGTAGTCTTTGTATCAAAAATTTCTTTCATATTATTTAATAAATTAATCTATGTAACACCCCTTTTCCAATCAATTTTTTTTATTTTCCAAACAATTTACCATTTTTACATATGATTTTATAAGAAGACAATTTAAATGGCAAAGAAATAAAATCATATTTTTCTTTATCCTTTGCATCCTTACAAATATTACTATTAAATAAAATACTTTTAATACATTTATCAGAGTAACCAACCCTCAGGTAATCCTTACAAAATTGACATTTCTGAAACAAAGCTACCCTACTAGAATTATTTAATTTATTATTCCTATGACAATAATTCCTTAAAGCAGCTACTTTATGAGATACAGACTGATAGCTATCAGGTTTAATTATAAATATTAATTCTCTACTTTTAACTAAATGACTGCATAGTAAACAATTAGTTTCTACATTTCTAATCACCAAAAGATCTAGAAATTTTAACTTACCAAAATCTAACCCCCTCCTTCTAACACAAATTTTATAGAAGGAACAAAACAATTAAACTCATTTACAAATTCCTTCAATTTATCATTCTCAACTACAAATAAACAATCATCAACATATCTAACAAATAACTTTACATATAAACAATTCTTTTTAATAATAATTTCCTCTTCCATATAATTAATATAAACTGAACATACTAAAGGGAAAATAATATAACCTATTATCCATCCTTCCTTAATCTTATAAAAAATACCTTTATAAGTAAAATACATAGAATCTTCCAATAACAAAAGCAAATTTTTAATAACCTTAATTTTATTTTTTCGATAAATAACTTTTCTTAATCAAAACAGACATAAAAACATCAATACTGCTTAACCTATTAACCGATCGATACATATTTTCAATATCTTAACTGCCAAATACCCAATTAGTTTCCATTTTAATATTTAAACAGCATTAAGCTGTTGCACATGTGCTTTGCAGATTTTAACTATAAATGACTGAATACTAACACTTCAAACACATGATAAAGTATCTGGAAGAGATAGAGTGGCCTATCTATATTTTCGAACCCAAACACTTTTGTATGGGCAAATCTAAAGTGTTTGAAAGTAAAAGCATGAAGACTTTATCATGTATTTGATGTGTTAGTATTCAATTATTTATAGTTAAAATCTGCAAAGCGCATGTGCAACAGGTTAATGCTGTTTAAATATTACAGTTTATAAACATTGTGCTATATAAAATAATTGATTTATTTTTATTTTAAAATTATTAATCTTATCAAAAGCCTCAAAAGAAGAAGAAACTGTATAATGACCAAAATCAACAAATTGTTTTAAAAAATATTCAAGATCCTTCTATAAAATTAGTCTTAGAAGGAGGGGGTTAGATTTTGGTAAGTTAAAATTTCTAGATCTTTTGGTGATTAGAAATGTAGAAACTAATTGTTTACTATGCAGTCATTTAGTTAAAAGTAGAGAGTTAAGATCTATAATTAAACCTGAGAGCTATCAGTCTGTCTCTCATAAAGTAGCTGCTTTAAGGAATTATTGTCATAGGAATATTAAATCAAATAATTCTTGTAGGGTAGCTTTGATCAGAAATGTCAATTTTATAAAGATTACCTGAGGGTTGGTTACTCTGATAAATTTATTAAAAGTATTTTATTTAATAGTAATATTTGTAAGGATGTAAAGGATAAAGAAAGATATGATTTTATTTCTTTGCCATTTAAATTGTCTTTTTATAAAATTGTATGTAAAAATGGTAAATTGTTTGGAAATAAAAAATTGCTTGGAAAAGGGGTGTTACATTGAATAATTTATTAAATAATACAAAAGAAATTTTTGATACAAAGACTATTCCTGGTGTAGTATATTCTATCCCTTGTTTATTGTAAGAAGGTCTACATAGGTCAGAGTAGTTTGAGTTTAAATGAAAGGGTAAAGGTTCATAAAAGTAGAGTTAAAATAGATATCTTAGTTCTGCTTTGTGTGTCCATGAAAAAGATACAGGCCACACTATTAATTTTGATGAAGCTAAAGTTCTTTTTTGAAAGAAATGAAATCAAAAGAAGAATTATAGAATCTTTATTATTGAAAATTTATTATTCTGAAGCAATTAACTTATTTAAGAGTTCTTTTAATATTAAGGGTGAATGGGAAGTGAATGGATTTGTGGGTAATGGTTAATCTTATATATATTGTATAGTTCTTGTAGTTCATTACACTTGAGAAGTCAGCTTGTAGCAGTGAAACCTTTGGTTGTGTTTTAATATTATTTTTATGCTGGTCTAGTTGAATTTTGGTTCTGGGATAATTTTATATATATATATATATATATATATATATATATATATATATATATATATATATATATATATATATATATATATATATATCTTTAATTAGAAAAAAAATCTGTTATATACAGATTTATGTATGCATGTATTATATATAAGTTTATAGATGATATATTAATATATAGTAATGTATATAGGGTTGCAAGAAATAATATTTAATTTATTGATTTATTTATTTTTTTATTAAATAAGGTGTTAAATTATTTAGAGTTAGTTTTTATTAAAATAAGACATATTGAAAAAGAAGGTGTAAAAAGATTTATAGATTAGTAGATAAAATGGACACATGTGAGTACAGATGTTTTACACATAAAACATTTTTACACTAATCTTAATACATTTGGATTGCAAACTCCGTTGTATGGATCTTAAATTATCTCAAGGAAGGAAAGAAAATGGTTTGATGGAATAAATGTAATTATTAATTTTCTTGTTAATTGCAATAGACCATCAGCTTGTGAAACTGATTTTTATCTCAAGTTAACAGTATTTGCAGGTGACCTTTTAATCAGAAAGATGAATTATAAAGAGGGGCCATATATTGATAAAGTCAGTCATTTACTATTAAAAAGAGGCTGTCATTACTATTAAAAAAAGAGATGTAGTCAGTTAACAATATTCTGAAAGGCTGTTTTTTAAGGTGAAAAGAGATGAGCAGTTAAAAGTTAAAAAGTTTTTTTTGGCCAAATTTTCAGTTGTTTTAAACTTTAAAGAAATGGGTAGAAAGTTGAAAAAAGAAAAAGTTAAAGATTTGGCAGCAGTTTTCTTTTTTTTAAGCTTAGTATGAGCTATTGATTTTTTTTCTCTTTAAAAATTAAAGAAAATATGACTTGTCTTAAAGTCAGCATAAAAAAGATGTGTACACATATAAGTAATTCCCAGCAAGATTTGGCTAAAGAGATGGATTTAAATTGAATGCTTTGAAAGAAGTTGTTAATATAATATATAATGGTACTTATATATATTTTGGCTGTTTGTGAAACAATCAGAATGCCATGCTAAACTCACTGTTTCTGTTCATTGAAGACCTCACATGTATGAGATAAATCACCATGCTATCCATGGACTCATATACCGGTCTATAAAAAATAATGAAATGGCTGAAAATCAATCAACAACATATGCTATGTGAGAGGATTCTTTGTTATCTTCTGGCCTATTAAAGAATCATCATCTTTGAGTGGAGGGAGAAGAGGAAAGAAGAGAAGAAAGAAAAAGATGTATAAAGCCATGCATCCAACTTGATTAATTTATAAATCAATTTTTTAAAAGTTTTTGTCACATTTATCTAAAAGTGTCAGCAATAACTTTTTTAAAATGGTAAGAACATATAAACCAACCAATTGAAGCTATAAATTGGGAGACCAGTAAAACTGGAAAATTAATAATAACTGAAAAATGAATCGAGTAATTTTAAGATTTAATTAACAATTTTTCTTATTTACTTATTAAAAGTAAATTTTAATTTCCACAGTCAAGCATTTCTTTTTTTTTTTAATCCAGAAACATTAAGAGTTTGTTTATTGATTGTGTTATTCTCAATATTACATAACATTACATAAACACAGTTTAAATTCATTAAACTTAGTTTTTCATTATTTTTGATTTTTTTATTATATATTGTAATACTAATTTTTTTAAATTTATTGTTCTTCATGCATTATGATAATTAAGCAACCTATCAATGTATGCTTTATAATGTTTTTTATTATTATTTATTTTTGCATATTAAATTTGTTATAATTTAATTTATTTATTTTTGCTTAAGGTTGCAATATTTTTTATATATGTGATTTATGTAAATAATCCATGATGTGAAAGTACACATTTTAAATATATATGTTGACATATCACAGGGTGTGTGCATGTGTGACTGTTTATTCTTATCCATCAAAAATAGGTTAGGCATAGTTAATTTAAATATAGCAAATTGAAGAGCAGGGTGTCACATATGTATGAAAGTGAAAAAACACACACATTATATAAATGGAATTTGCTTTTACGAAATATAATAAGTAGAGAAAATCTTGAATAAGCATTGAATAGAATATTTTTATGTCATTATAAGCTAACTTATTTCAAAATATGTAGTAATAAAAGCAGTGATATAAAATTAGTTGATTACACATATAGTATTAAGATATTTTGTTTAATTATATATTTATTAAAGTCAATTGTATAATTAGTACATTTGATTTATATAAAAAAGGGAAGAGTGTTAATAAATATAATTATATCATATTTGGTTTCCAAGTTATTATTGTTAATATTGTTATAATTTTTTTTCTTGATTCTATCATTTTAATTGATCATCATCAACCATAAATGTTAAGCACAGGATATTGATAATCTTATAAGGATATTTAAGGATTATGCTGGACATATAACCATGTTTTTTTTAATAATTAAAGGTTAATAATTAAAAGCTAAAATTATATTGTGCTCAAGAGTTATGATCACCATCATCAGTGGATAAATAATAATCATTAAATCCAATCTTTCAAATAATTAATGTGTTTAGTAAATAAGGGTTTATGAAAAGCTAAATACCATGTGGGAATATTCATTATGATCATTCATCATCACTGGTAAAGACTGATAATTGAGTAATAATTTTATCTATAATAGTATTTGAATTAAATATAACTATAAATGTATACAAAAGCTAGTGAGTATTATAATTAAATCCCAGTTTGAACATAATGTGATTTTATGAAAGTGCCTACAAGTTTATGAAAGATAAATTTGTTGTTGTGAGTTCATTATAAAACTGTGGCTGGGGATCATCATCATCATTATCATTATTATATTATGATAAATAATTAAATTCAGTCATTAGGTTTAATGGCCATATAACTAAGTAATGGTCTTTACTATGTGTGTTTAGAAGCCATTAATAAGAATATACTGCCTTTGTGTGTCAATATACTTAAACTGAGCTAGTAATATCTATTAGAGTATTGGATATATAAATTTTGGTAATGGGATCTTATAATTTTATTGACATGGATAAAATATAAGAATGCCATTATTTTTTGTTTGTTAGTCATCTAAGCCATTTGTAATAAAGAATGTACTGAATGGGTTTGAATCCAATACACTATGGTCAGATAATATTTATCTAGGTTTAAAATAACCTAGTGGTGCCCGTGGAAAACACATGCACTTAGCTAAGCTGAATAAAAGTGATCAAGTCCCTTTTTTAACTTATTAACTTTCTTTATAATTTTTTTAAGTTATTATGAATAGGGCCAGTGTGTGCATGTGATGACAAATGGTCTTATAAGATAGAAAGAGAAATGGGAAGGATGCTTTGTTAAAAGAACCTATTATTGGAAATAAGAATAATGCACTCCAGGGATTTCAGAGTAATTTTATTCAGTTGCTATAGCTAGTATTGGTTTATCTGATGACAATGGCTAGTATATTTTGTTAGTTAAAATGACTTTCCAATATCTAAATATTTTAAATCTTAAATGATGACAATGATTAATTTTCATTTTTTATTTTGTGTGTTGAGAAATGGGATAATTTATTTATCTCATTACTAGTGTGACATAAGTAATTTTTATGATAGTTGCAAATGGCTATGTTGTTATATTTAATTAGTTACAAATGGATGCCTAACTAAAGCATGATATGTAAATTGCCATATTCTTATTCATAGATTAGCGTCTTCCTTATTTAATTATAAATTATAGTGACTATCATTTTGTAAATCTATGTTTATTTGGTTACAGAATCCTTTCCATCATCATCATCATCATTTTTATTCTGTTACTATATATATATATATATCAAAATATTAATATATAACAAACTAACCAAAGGAAATACATATAAAAACAAAAAAGAGATTTATAAATCCAATAAATAATATTATATTTCAACCAGAGGACTGGTTTTCATCAGAAAGAAAAAAAAATACACAGTAAAATGGCGATAATAAAAAATTACAGATTTGGTAAAAGATTAAAAATTTAACAAAACCCCCCTGATTGGTCACAAAATCTACCCAATCAATGACAAAATTCAAACAAAAAAAAAAACTACATTCCCTCCTAATCAAGCTTAAATTCTATTTAAATTAAAATAAATATAAAAATAAAAAATCCAAAATTAAAAATTAAAATATACATATGTGCATACATAAAAAAATTAAACTATGCTCACATACAAAAAATAGCTGTGCTCACATTAATATTCATTAAAAACTAAAATACTTATACATTTTAATCAGAAATTATAGTTAGTGCAAAGTACAATAATTTATAACTAATTATTTATCTATAAACCAATTAAACACAGATATTAAACATCCATGTAACCAATCTTTACATAAAAAACCTCGTATAAGAAAATTTTCACATAAAAAACACACATAATATAATATTGTAATATTATATTATAATATTATTTATTGGATTTATAAGTCTTTTTTTTGTTTTTATATATATATATATATATAGTGACCTTTTATTTAGGTCCCTGTATTAAATAATTCAAAATTTTAAATCATAATAATATATTTGGCATGAAAATCTTAATGAGTGGTTTCAATAAAGACTGTTCTGGATGCACTAGGAAATAGCTCAAGTCGAGATGGGTTTGAAACTAAGGATAAAACAACAATTTAAAAATATTGTTATTAATTGGGAGATAAATATATTGCTATTTTATTATTGTTGAATAGCAATTAAAATAAATAAACAATTCAATTAAATTTATTTTATCTTGTAAAATAAATGGTTATAGTCAATTACTTAAGCATATTTTTTGTAGTGAATCCAGAGCTCTCTTGAATAAGTATGAGTAGTTATTAAAAGGAAAGCTAGAGGTGATAATATTAATCTATTCTCACTAAGATTATTGGTCAATTTATTACCACAATGCCTTGTAATAAAAACTATATATATTAAAACAAAGGTGTAGGGGAATGGAGTAAGAAAAAGAGAATTAAACAACCATAGACTTCAACTCTGATCTTCTAAAATAAGGAGAAAAAAAGCTAAAAAAATCAGAAAATTATGGATTCTAATTGAATGGGATTATAATACATTGATATCTAAAAATGATTGAATAGAAAATCTCAAAGCCTTGCTATCATTTTAAACACCATCTCCATGAATGTATAGTTTCTAGAATTCATACTGGAGAATGAAATGAAAGATGTGGGGATAAGTCTTTATCTAAATAAATATTACTTCAACTACAGAACAATTCAAGAAAATGTGAGAAATTATTTTTATTTCATTGATATTGGTTAATTTTAAGAATTTAAAAATGACCCACACATTATATATAGTTAAAATAAAGAGTTGATAATGTTTGTATTTTGTGCCACTATTAAACATAAAGCAGAACATATGACCATTTGAAAATTGTAATTTCAAACAAATAATTCAAAGTAATTTTAAAGAAAGATTTCAGAAGATATTATAAATAAATCAAAAGTAATTTTATATCATATAACTTTAATAAAATTAAAAGATAATTGCAAGTGATTTTATTCTCAATTCTTTCTTAAGAAATAAACACTCATCTGATAAGTTTTCTTAGCATGAACTTGTGTAATGATAGAAATAGAAAATTACCTATTCATTAAAATGTTAAGGATATCATATTTAAAATTGGATAAATTCTTTTTAATATTGCTAATCATATAATACATTGCTAATAAAATGGAACAAAATAAATAATTACTATTAAGGTTTTATTGTGAAATATACATCGTAATAAGGTTTTGAAATATTTAAAATGCCAGATTATTTAAAGATTGTTACAAATTGTACCATGGAGGAAAGTATAAAATTAATAAAGAATTTAAAAAGTTAAATATGTTAATTGTAATAAAATTCTAAAGTCACTTTCAAGAAAAATTATCTGGATTAAAACATAAATAAACTGACTTTATTTGTGATACACTTGAAGACCTTTGAATATTGCCTTATTATATTAGCATCAAACAGGATAATAAAAGAAATATATATGCATTATCTGGAATGTTTGCTCATCATAATAGCAGTTCTGATCATTTTAACTCATAAGATTAAAATAAACTTTACGACCTGGATAAACTCTAATGGTAGAAAATATTTGTTTATTTTTTTTTATTACTGCTGTGTTAGCGTATAATGCTTACGTCATGTGTTATTTGGGAATTTTGTTTTTAAACATACGTGTTTATCTGTGGTATGAAATATATATTGAGTTAAAGAAGAAAAATGTGTAAATATATATATATATATATATATATATACACATAGATATATATTTATATATATATATATATATATATATATATTACATGTATTTTTATTTTTCCAGTTAAGGGAAAACATGATATTATATATTGTTCATCTAAACAGAGTAGAAGAGAGATTTATTTCTCAATTTTTTTTTACAGTTTTAATACTTTATTAAACATGAACGAACAAACATTTTGTCAAAGATATACTATACTGATCTAATTGTGTTCTTATATGAAAGAATTAATATAAGTTTTTTTTATAAAGTTTGTCTATGGACTTGTCCACTTTGAATACATATGCATGTTGATCTTTATTTCATAAATATCTTGTGCTCTCTCTAACAAAAGTATAGTTGTCATTTTTTAAAAAATAATTAATGATCATTTGACATATATATTTTGGTTTGTCTATTGATACATTAATGGTTCTGCATTGTGAAATGGAATATGTATATATCCACTGTTATTGTTAGTGTTGTTTTACCTTGCTATAATATTGAGAATGATTTGTAACAATTTTTAGCTGATAGGATGTGCCATTAGATAGGCATCCAATAGATTAATATTGATATTAAGCATGGGCTGATGGGGTATCACCTATTGCTGATCACATGAGAGGATAGTTTGATAGAGGCTGAGTAATAATTAATGCTTGTTAGCATAAATAATCCTAAAAGAAAGGATATCCATGGTTTGAATTGTATTTTCCATGATAAGGAAAGCCCACATGTGTATACCCATAGAGAGGTAGTATAATTATCCATATTATTATACAACTGTCATGTTTTTTATACAGCCTATCTTTTAGTGTTAAATCCCTCATGATGATATAGAGTAAGTTTTTTCACCGTGTATGATGAATTATAGTAGTTCAAAATCATATGGCAAGAATAAAAGAATGTTAGATTTAGGAACCCTGATCTAGCTATAGTGTTTGCCTAATTATGATAGTGCTTTATGATTTTGTAAGATCATCATCAGTTATAGACAGACCAAACCAAAATCTATTAATAATTGTAGAACTTATAGATATAAGAGCAAGAGATGCATGTGAGCACTTTATCTTCATTAATTAGTGATTTAACATTGGGTTGGTAAGATCAGTTAAGTATTCAATAATTAGGTTGTGGACATAGGTAATGTTTTAGTGATATATATGTGTATTTGACTTTTGATGTCTGTTCTAACTTTAATAAACCAAACATATTCATCTCAAATTTTAATCAGTTATTAATTGTGCAGAATATGATAATTGCTCTGATCATATTCTGATAAACGAAATGGTTTTGGTATAATGCACTACGTTATAACTTTTGAATTCTAAATTTAAAATTTGTGCATACCATAAGGTCCTAAATACACTGTTATTTTTGTAATTTAAGTGCTAGTTCTGTTTCAATAAGGTCTCATTATCTTATTCTTTAAAATAGGCTAAACAGTAATAAATGACACTTTGAATATGATTGTATAAGCTGGTTGTATTGAATAAGAATATGGTCAATGGGATACTGAGTATTTTCACATCTCTGAGTTTAATTTAATATATTGGTTTTATTTCATGCCCTGTCTTTGAATTAAAATTTGTAAATATTGTAAATAAAGTTTGTTGTGTTTAAAAATTTATTTAGTTGCCTGTAGTCTTATTGCTAATCACCACATACACATTATTATTGTTATTGCTATCGACATATCAGAAGATTATATATTGAAATCATAACCAATCAATATAGTACAATTAACTATATGTTGTTATATTCTAATAATTTGATTAAGCCCTCCAATTTATTAGTACATCTAATGCATCATCACACAATAATCAAAATGTTAATAACATATTATTTTAAGTAATAGATTAAAAGAGAAATATAATATTGATTTAATTGGTTTAGTTGAACCCGCAGAGCTATCACCCACTGATCTTGATCACATGGTTTATAATTATTTGAGAAAAGGAATTTGGTAAGTTATTGTACTTATTTATTAAAAAGTTATTCCTATTTCTTAAATATTAAAGTTACAAGAGTTATTAATTCATAAAGTTTATGTGTAACTGCTAAATATAGTTCTTAATTTGACTTTATATTGAGATCAGTTTTGTGCATTCTATTTGGGTAATGGTAAAATCCCTCTTACTGACCCAAGTATATTTTGTATAATGATTTTGAATGTTTAACTTTGAGAAGAATTAATTGTTAAGTTTCAAGGTAGAATTTGAACTTGTAATAAATTTTATTGCTAGTTATTTATGATAGTTGGACTTGAATTAGATTGCTTCCACTGTGTTATGAAAGTCAACTAAACTTTAGGATGTAAATTACTTCTTTTGTTGTAAAAAGTATAGCTTGTTTTAACTTCATGATAAATATTCTGGTTGTGTCAAGCTTGAAATCCCTATTTTTATGTAGCTTATCTTTTTACTATTTAATACCATATTAGTTTATAGTTTAAGATTTCAGTCTCCATCATTAACATTGTTCTTCAATTTCATCTTGATCATTCGTTTATTTATTCATTCTCATTTGATATTAAGTCATTATCATAATTAATTAATCATACATTAACTTTTATTCTTTTATCATCTTAACTATTCATTAACACTTATTTTATCACCCTCACAATCATTCATTATTCTTATATATCTTCATTCTTTTCTCTTTGTTCTTAGACTCATTTCATTTCACTATTTAATTATCACTTCTTTCCATCATCCATTTAGTTATCTACATCATAATTTACTTATCATTTCATTTATAAGTTTAATTTTATAATTATTCCAGAGATATAATTATTAGTTATTTATTAGTTTGCTGAATATCAAATTTAACTCATCATATTTTGTTTGTGTGGATTTCAAGGTTGGTTTGACCAGAAGTTATTATCTTTATTAATCACCTTGTGATCTTCTTTAGATTTATAGTTTCATGCTAGTTTTATTCAATACAGGAATCATTTTGTTAGTTTTACATTTTTGTTTCTTTAAGCTTATATTCTTGATAATGAGAGTATGATAGGTTGCATAGGAGAATTTAGTCGCTAAAACATGTGGCTTGATTCGTTTATGACCAGTTAGACCAGTGAGAAGGTTACAATATATATATGATATATATATATAAGGTATACAATATATATATGATAGACAGGTTTATTTAGTATTATATGTTTGCTTATTTAATTTTATGAACTTCTAGACTGTGTATTCGCAAATTGCGAATATTCTGGTAAATTATTATTATTATTATTATTATTATTATTATTATTATTATTATTATTATTATTATTATTATTATTATTATTATTATTATTATTATTATTATTATTATTATTATTATTATTATTATTATTATTATTATTTAAATATGATTTTATTTTTATGTGAAAATGAAACATATAATTTTCTTTTATTATATTATTAAAGAGGGGTATTTATTTAGTTTGTATATTTTTTTTTGTCTCAAAGTGAGAATTTTGGCTTTCCGAGCAGCGAGTATATGAAAGAAATAGGGTATCAGAGATAGCAAAGAAACATCATTCATAATAATTATTACTATTTAAATTTGAAACAACTGAAAGCCTATTCTAAGTTAAAAGTTTATATTTTTATTGTAACATTTACTTACCATAGTGTTTGCATATTACATAATTTAAATTTATTTTTATACTCTTACATATGCATATGTGTGTGTGTCTATATTGTGCATTTATTTTGTTTAAGTAATAAACATTGTTTCATAATTGCTTGTTTATATAAATTTTGGATATTGCCGTATTCTAAAAGAATTGAAGTAGTGAGTAAGTTACCTGCATGTATTTGTCTGACAGCGTATAGTGTTTAATATGTAGAGGAGCTATGGAAAAGGAAATTATTTTTGATATGTTCTATGTTTGTAGGGATGAAATATTTCTCCCCTTAGTATATTTAGTGTATTTTGCCATGAGTAGAGTGAGATATATTCTATATTGCATACATATATTTTATAATATAGTATTTTATAAAGTCAAGTGAAATTTTTTCTACTGTTCTGGCGATGAGACAAGGTCCACACCAATAGTGTATTTCATATTTAGATAAGTTGTTGTTGATGAATTAGTTAAAGAGTTTATTTGCTCCTTCTGTGCTTGAATTTCTCTTGAACGTTTAGTTTTTATTATCATTGAAACATAGCTCTGTGTAATTCAGTTAGTGGTTAGATAAACAATCAGATCAAATTCTTCGTTGAATATTAAAGTTGATATAATGTTATATTTGATAATTCCTAAATAATTTGATAATGTGTTAAAAGATTTCTTTCTTTTATTATTGCATAAGGTGTGACACACACATGTAATGAAAATAATATCACGGATATAAAGTATAATATTGTTAAATTTAAAACAGGAGATAAATATTTTGAAACACAACATATTAATTTGCCACAAGTAGGAAATAACCAAATCACCGGAAAGAGTATGATTTTATTGCTATGCATGAAAAGTGTAGTTATTTAAAGTGATTATTTATTTAAGTTATTTAAAGCTTCCCCCTTGATAGACAAATGTATTAATTTGCTTAATTCCAACAATTGATAATATATCCTCTCAAAAGTTTATATTGTGCCCATAATATAATATATTGTTTATTCAGTGTTGCATATGGAAATGTTTAGATAGCCCTGATGTTCAAAGTCAGAATATTAAGGTTTTATTTGTTTGTTAATTTGTGTTCATAAGTGTATAAATAATAAATGATGTAACTTGTAATAGGGATAATCCCAATCTTATGTTCATAGATTTACTTGTAAATTTAAAGATTAGGACAAATCTTATTGTGAACCGATTACATCTAATTAAAACGTAAGTGTAAATAAATGTTCTGCTTATTTATTAAAAAAAAACTGTGTCTTGAGTTATTTTTATGTGCATTCGTATTCTAGTTTCCACATATTCACATCTCATACATCTATTACAAAATAAGTACATTATTTTATAGCTTTGATAATAAATATGCTGACATCTCATAGTGTTGTTTTCTTGATCCAAACATTACCTCAGATACTTTATCATTTGGTAAACTTGTAAAAACAGTTGCATAGTTATTTTATTATTAGATGATGATGTGAAAATAACAGATACCCTATTTCCTTCATTATTTAATTGCCAGCCCAGTAAAACATTATTCAATTTATTTCATTATATTTTTATTATAATTGAGAATTATTAATTACTGGCTAATATAGTTTCTTTAATCTAACTGTATTATAGATTCCCGGAGATCTAATTTTATATTCCTAGATTAACACTAATTCAGCTATTTAGATGTGCTGAGAATAGAATTATTTAGTGTTATGCTTTTTTTTGTCAAAGTTATATTGAGCTAATATAGAGTATATTTAGATGATGGAAGAGATCAAATTGAAATTATATTTCATTTGCCTGAACAAACAAAACTATGTTAGCCTTCATCATTTAGTTGATTAATATAAGGCATAAATCTTATTTAATGGCTTTTAGTATTTTTTCCTTCATTTATTTATATTCTGTATGTTATGAACTTCCTGTAACCTTTCACTGAGCTAAGCTGTAAGATAATAATAACTAAAAGAGTTTCAGTATTAATTATAAATTAGATAAGATGTTAAATTATTCTATTCATAAATAGAATTGGTGCTCTGGGCATTCACTCATATAATGTGTAGGAGCAGTGTTGTTGTGTGTGTTTTACTATATATATATAAACCATTACACAATTACAAATATTCAGTAATGCCCTCTATTTAAAAGTTACTGAATATGTGTAATTGTATAATGATTTAGATATTCATATGATTATTTTAGTTAGGGTTAAAAGTGACTTTGTTTTCATTTATAGTTTGGGAGCATTATTTAAAGACTAAAATCTAATGTTTAGTTTGTCTGTAAAAAAGTTTGTAAACTTGTTAGTTTATTAGCAAAATTTAAGATCGTTTGCTTATTTAAAAATTTCATGCTCTGTGTTTGAGTTTGTTTGTATTTCAATATTTATTATCGATTAGTGTACAACTTCAAAGTGGTATCATTTTGAAGTTTTCTATTATTGAGATATAGACTTTTAAACAGAGGGCATTACTGAATATTTGTAATTGTTTAATGGTTTAGATATTTGTATAATTATTCCAGTTAGTGTTAATGGCAAATTCATTTTCATATATATATATATATATATAAAGTAGTTGATGTCTAGAACTTATTTAGAAACAATACTGAATTTGAATCAGTGTAGGCCTTCTGCATGATTTTTTTTTCCTCTGATATTTTATTTCCCAATGTGGATTAAGTTATGAGGCATTATAGACAATGTACTCATTTCTGGTTATGTTAGCCCTGGATGTGTTTCTCTTGTTTTCCCTTCAGACATCACTGAACTTTGTTGCCCTCAAAGGCTTTTGAACAAAGCAATCTAGCGTTCAGCACTGCATTTTTTTGCAAATGTTCCACAATAAAATGTTTGAAATGAGTTAGTGATACCAATCCAAGAAAAAATAATAATAATCTTCTGTTTCAGCTTCTCTCTGGTATTTATTCATTTTTGTTTCACTAAAACCATTGGTCCCTTAATTACAATAGCCTCTTGATGGTAATATGTCATTGAAGGTATCTACTATTTAAGTGGGTAGATTGAAATATTTTTTATCATGAATCTGTCAAATTTTTATTAATTAGTAGCTGAGTTCAAACTAGTTTGGTGGTAAAAACGGCCATTGGCAGTCTCTTTGATTTTACATTTGCTCATGAGTTTCTCTTTCTTTATTTATCTCTCATTTTCTGGATACAATATCAACATGCAAAAGATAGAAATAATATATTAAAAAAACTGCATTGCATAGAATTGAAATATTATTTAGAAGGCAGATAAAATGGATTATTTAAACACACATATTGGCTCTCATACAGCCACAAATTAGTTCCTAATATATAGCTAAAATTAGCAGAAATCTTTCACTTCTTCCACAGTTCATTTTTAATTGTTTATTCTATCAATAATTTTTCAATGAAAAATATACATAAGCTGATCAAGATAAATACAAACAAAAATCTCTTTTTTTTTTAATAATTGGGTCTTATATATTGTAACCATATGGTTTGGCTCAATTACATTAAGCCTTATTCAAGTGATCCAGTATGAAGAATTTTAAATTTTAAATGGCAATAATTATAATATATTGAAAATCAGTATATAAAATCAGTAGTAGGTTGAAATGCTTGTTAAATTATAATTGTCAAATTGAGTAAAATCTCACCAATAAATATCCTGAGAGTGATGGAAACTTAGAGAGTGATGGAAGCTTAGACTGTTTGAGATACACTAGAAAATCTGTTAGAGTGGATATGAAGTTCATATGCATTTTGTCATATGGTCTAGTTGCAATCATATTTAAAATGATAATTTGATAGTATTAAACCAATTTGGAAGTATAGAGATGTTTAGTACTCTATTATTATCATTATTAAACAATCATTAAAAGAAAAAAAATCAATTTATAATTCTTCAAAATTTTATAATCAATCTTCAAACATATTGTATTGTAGTTTAAATTGATATGAAATGGTCTAGTTTGTTACCATTAGAGAGAGAACTATTAAATTGTATTCACATTGTTCTGTTATTGATCCATTTTATGTACCACAATCAATTGCAAAAAAAAAAAAAAATAAATAACTTAACAGATAGGGGGAAGGGGTGTCTAAAAAGAGAAACCTGAGTCAAGACTTCAACTATTAACACCTGCAAAAGTAAAACAAGAAAAAGTTGAAAAAAATCAATGACACCATTTCGAAGTGAACAAAATGTACTGATATTTCAATTTTACAAGTATGGAATAAAAAACCTTTACCCTAGTGTGCATTTCGATTTGCAATTCATTGATTGAAAATTGAAAAAATCATTCTAGGAGGAAAATGATAACCTTATATATATATAAATCCACCTATTACAAGATGTGACTTCGGGATTAAGCTGGAACAAATAGTAAGCATAAGGTTTATTTTACATAGAATAACTTTAATCATAATATAAATCTAAAAATCGGTGTAAATCATTTAAATCTAAAAGAAAAACCGTAAGTACTCTCTAGGAAAAAAAAATTGTTTTGAATTATCACCATGAAATAAATAAAATAAATAAATAAATAATTTGGATAAACTTTGAACTTGTAATTCAGTTAAGTGAATTTTATTTCAAATATCATAATATTCGACCAATTTATAAATGTGGAAACATATAATAATTAATCTGATTAAAGGAAACAATAATTGTCTGCTTTTGGGTTAAAAGCGCTAAAACTCTTTGATATAGAAAATGTGATTCTAAAATGGTTATACTATTTATAAATGCAAAAGACGTTATAATTATAATTTCAACCTAATTGATCTAATGATTTATAAAAGAAAATAACAAATCTTTATAGACTGATTTAAAAATATTTACAATACTGATAAAATATATAACTACAAATATCTCCTTAAGTATTCGTAGAAAACTTTCATTTAATAATAATTGAATTGAAGAACAATTAATCGATTTATAAATGTGAGAACTTATGCTATATATTATTGTTCTATTAAGCAAAAGAAAATTGTCTGGCTAATCTATTGGAGTGTTGCTTTATTCTTAATCAAAAAAAAAAATGATGAAAATTAAAAGATGTATCCTATACCAGTAAATGCAAATAAAATGTTTAACTCACAGTATTAATAGTTAACAGAAATTGTTATATCTCAAAATATAATATTTGGTATTATAGAAATCGAGACATAATAAATGCAGAAAAATGTTTTAAATGATTCAAATTATGCCGGATTATTAGTATAATAAATTGCTGTGAACAAAAAGAAAAATCTATAAGTGCATTTGAAAAAGTTATTGCTCTTCTTGGAAAACCGGATACTTATATTATATAGCTTAAACTTTTGGATAAAATACAGTAGAAACACTTTTAAGCATTTTTTTTCAAGATTTTGTGTCTATAAAAATCTTAGAAGGCCTTATTTGTTTACATTGACAAAATACATACATATATTATTCTTGAAGTGTGTGTCTTAGCTGAATTCATTTCCCCATTGTTTAGCTCATATTAAAATACTTAAAAGAATGAAATAAGGAAATGGAATGTCACATTAATAATAATATTTTTTGTTATTATTGTTCATGTTATCCAGAATTTTACATATGAATTGTATATATTATTAAGGTATATTTTTATGACATAAATTTATAATAGATTTGTAAACAGAATATGATATACACATAATTGTCTTTACTGATTGGTCTAAAATTTTAATATTACACTAAGCTTTACAAGATAGAGATACTCATCTCTTACATATGGGAATAATTTATTACAGGTAAACAGAAAGAATCACTCATTAAAGGTGGAATAATAGTTCTTTATGATAACATAGTTATTTTATATTATAGAATTATCATATACACATTTTATATTTATTAGAGTTTTCCTATAATCAGTATGTCCAAGTTAGTGAATAATCTCATATGTTTTTTGACTGTGTGTGGTATTTCTTGTTATAGCTATAGTTTATCATATTTTTAGAACATTTCCAAGTCGTTTGACTTATAAAATGTTGGCTTGTTTATTACAATATCAGTTTTGCATTAGGAAGAGAAATATTTAGCTTTTGCTTTAATGTGAAAATTATGTTTATTTTGCCATTGTAATGATAAACATTTGTGAGAGTATATCTGATGAATACATGAAATATAAAGCTACTTTAAACGCTGTGTTACGTATAGGCTGCATGGGCAGAGAGAGAATAGTCTCACCCATCACTTACTCCACAAGAGGATTATTTTATTGAGGCCAATAAATAAAGAATGCTTAAGTAGTATCATCAATCCATAGAGAGAGAGAGTTATTTTTAAGGCACATATTTTGTTTTCCTATGTTGAGACGAGGTCCACACATATATACCCATGAAAGATGTATGGGAATCTGCCATATTATCACACAATGAGGTAATGTTGATGTGAAGAGCCTCTTTTAGTATCTTATCCCTTATGAGGACATGGAGTGATTTTCTCACCAAGTACAGTGAAGATATTTTGTGTATTTTAAAAATTTGTATGACAATGATAAAGTAAAGTTAGTCAAGAATATGTGTTATCTATAGTATTCGGTTAAGTCAAATATTGTATGAGTTGGGATATAGTACCATGTTGACAACTTATAGACAAACCAACAAAACTTATTAATAATTATAAGACTTAGTTTATATCTCGCATAATAGGAGGTAAACATACACAGACTGTCACTGATGTTTATCAAGCAGTGATTTGCCCATGGATCGGTAAAACCTTTTTATAATAAGTATGATTGTTTGTGGACATAGGCAGGATTAATATCATATATACATCTGACTTCTCATGTCTGTACCCATATTTAGAAATTTTTTTTTTTTTTTTTTAAGTGTCATAGCATCAGCCGGGACGCGAACCCGCAAACCGGGCAATTTCATATTAAATAATATTAAACAAATTATATTAAAGATTAATTCTTATAATTGTGCTTAATATGATAATTACCATTATCATATTCTTATATACAGCTAAGAAAGCTATAGTGAAAATGCTGCTTCAAGCAATGAGTGCAAATAATAAGTTTGTCAATTATCTTTATTATTTAGAAAACACTCTTATCCTGTACTGCAACACTTATTTATGACTAGCAGTGTAATATACAAAATAGTAAAAACCTAATTAACAATGATGGGGGCAATAAGGGTATTATGGGATTTTATTATTTTATTAACCATACATATCATTAAAGAAAATACCTTGTTTCGTATATGTTTTCTAGAAATGGATGTTTAACTGTTTTTAAGGTTAAGAAAGTTTTGTAAATAATGTAAATAAATCTTGTTATTTTAAAATTGTTATCTAGTTGCATGTGATATTATTGCTAGCAATCACCCACATTATTATTGTTATTGCTATCCGCACATTACCTTGTTATTTCAAATTTATCATTAATCAATGTGTATAATTTACTATACATTAATACCATAATAAATTTAGTACACTTTTATTTTTTTGAAAAGGTAAATTTAAATAATATAATAAAGAGGAAATAAATAATTTTCATATAGCATATTAAGTTGAACCATCAAATATATCATTCACTGACCTATGATCACATAGACCCAAATTATTGAATAAAACAGAGTTTGTAAGGTATTTGGCTCGATTAAGAGTTTGTGTATACTTTATAGAATTTAAATTTCAAATTCAATTGGTATTCATATTGCTAGATATTTTAGTAATTCTAATAGTTTATCAGGAGTTTTGTCTGATATAGTTGGGTAATGGCAAAATACTTCTCACTGAGCCAAGTATGTCTGGAAAAAGAATAATAGTTAATGTATTTTTACCCTGAGATAAATAAGTTAGTAGTTCATGGTATACTGTTAAATTTATGGTTAAGTTTTTATATTTAGAATTGTTTACTGGACTTTGATTTGAGTTATGTTTATTTTTACAGTTGTTTTATAGTCAGCATAACTTAATGTGTAAAGTTCTTCTTTCTTACTTTTGAATTTAAATTTTATTTTAATTTGATGGTAAATATTCTGGTTTGGTTAAGCTTGGAATCCATATTTTACTTTAGTTTATCTTGCTATCAATTAAGACAATATCAGTTTAGAATACAGTATATCATCTTCCATCTTCATCATTGTTCTCATCTGTCATATATTTTTTATTTCTTCATCCTTGTTTCATATTAATTCAGTATTATAATTAATTTACCCTTCACTAGCTTTCATTTTTCATTTTATTACCATCTTAATTAGTCATTAGTTCTTAGTTTATTATTATCCTAATCCTTTCAGTATTCTAACACCTCTTTCTCTTGTCTTTGTTCTTAGGTTCGTTTCATTTTATTATTTAATCCTTATTTATTGTCATCATTAATTTAATTATTTACATTCTAATTCATTTACTACTTAATTTATAATTCCAATCTCATATTCATTTCATAGACGGATTAATTATTTATTGGTTTGACAAATAGTAAATTTATCTCAATCTTTTGTTTGAAGATTTTAAAGCTAGTTTGACCAGAAGTTATTATCTTCATTAATCACTTTGTAATATTCTTTAGATTTATAGTTTCATGATAATTAGTTAAATAGTCAGAAAAGTATAAAAAAATCCATCTTTTAATAAAATTTTAAACCGAAGAAAGTTGATATTAAACAATATAATTTATAAAAAATTATACCTATCACATATAACTTTCTTAACACTTTCTATAAAATAGTTAAATAAATATATTAGCATACAATTCACTGAATAAGAAAATAAAAGATTAATTTTTAACACAATTGCTAGTTCCATCTCAAACAATTCAAGAAACACTTTGTAAATATAAAATGTATGATTTGCATTTTAACATATATATATATATGAAAAATAAAAATATATAAAGACGCCATCTATTGATCATATATATATATATATTGGTAGATATAGCCGAATGTCTTCGATTCATGGACTCATCCATTCTATCAGCCTGACCCCATATTTCAGATGTACTCTCAGTGAGTTCCTCCAGTATATTTTGGTGTATTACAGTTACAGTTTCCAAAGATATTAATTTTTTTGCAAATTGGTCCAACCGTCGATTCAATATATCCTCAACCCCATTGGGTATTTCACCTTCTTTATCCCATACAGTCGAAAGATGAGCCAATTTGGCATGAATAGCTTGAATTTCCTCTTTGATTTCACTTTCTTGCTTCTCTTGATTCTTCTTTATATTTTCCTTGAAAGCTTTGTGGGTCTTATAAACCTCTTTAAGTTTGGTACCCAGCTGAACCACAATACTATCTGTTAAGACTGTATACTGGTCACCACACTGTATAATCCTTTCATCCATCTCTTCTTCCATTTTAACCATCCCTTGCTTTAGTTAAATGCTGTCTTTTGTACATTTCTGAATCCTAAAGATAATTGTTCCATATTCTTAATCAGCTTTTCCTCAACTTCCTCCATTTCTGCTTTTGTTCTTGCTTCTACCTTATTCACATCACTTTTCAATTCTTCTCTCAAAAGACATACATCTTCTTTCAGTTCTGTTTCCAGCTTGTTCACAATATCTCTAGTTGCCATACTTTCTAATTTCACATTCATATCTTCCCTCATGGCATCCACTTTATTGCACATATTAGCAGTTATCTTTGCCTCTATACTATTCATGTTTGATTCTAAACTGGCATTTATTCTAGCCTCCATACCATTGATATCAGTTTTCATACCATTGATATCAGTTTTCATACCATTGATATCAGTTTTCATACTATTGATATCAGTTTTAGTTGCCATATTTGCCTCCAATTTTTTCATATCTGTCTTGATACTAATGATTAACTTATTCATCATTTCTTGAAACATTGTTTGTGAGATGGAAATATTTTCAGTATCATGTACTATTTTACTTTCAGATGCTTGCACAATCTTATCAGTGGGGTCTTCTTGCATCTCAAAAGCTATTTGGTTTTCTTCCAGTCTCTGTGATTCATTTTCATCCATCATAGGCCTCCAAGGAGTTTGGATCAATAAAGACCCCTCCACATCACTATTATCACTATCACTCTCTCCTCCAACAAGATTAGTGTCTAACATCTCCTCCATATTCTCCCTATTTTTACTTCTAAATACCAATCCACTTCTAAGCAACATATATTTAAATAATTATTCAAAATAACTTTATACTTACTAATATCAAAATATAATACTGCAGGTATGCTAACCACCCTATGTCATTACCTAACTATTTACTGTCTATTTTTTTTTAAAACTGGTGTTTAAGCTTGCTTAATTCTTCTATTTTTCATATCACTTATTATTTACTCATTTATAAGTTGATCTCTATCTGTTCTCTCCATCATCGGTTGCATTTTTCATTTACTTTTAATGTTTTTTTAACATGAATTTTAAATTTAAAAAAAAATGATATATCTGTTCATCATCATTCCTATTGAATATATACTGGTCATATAACAGAGTATGTCCAATATGGATTTAAGATTTAGAGCTTAAGGGTAAAATAAAAAAAAACATTTTTTTTTCTAAATTTCAGTATAATGGCTGATCTTCCCTTGCATCTAAACTCTGTTCAGGCCTAAATGTTTGGGTGCCATATATAATGGGACAGCTCTATTAACCTTACCTGCCATACCCTGTTGCAGCATCAGATATAATGGATGGCCATACACAGATGTCCTGGTCCGAAAATACACTTGACTACATCTATCAACTGTAACATCTTCATGCCTAACACATTGTGTGCCAGATATGATGGAACCTGCCACCCCAAAGGTAAGGGTGCCATATTTACCAGAACCACAATGTACACCATATGGTGACACGAATATGACCAAGTAATTGGATAACTTGGATGAAATGTGTCAACCTACTACAACAGGTCATGTCATAAATTTGTGATTTGACAACACATTTGGGTGTGTCAGATGTTTCAGAATTAGCAATGACAGGGAATAAAGGGAGTGCATCTCACTACTATCAGATCTGAGCCTTCAAATAGGATGCTACAGATATCACAATGAAATGCCCAGTTCCAAGTCACATCTACTTTTAATATACTAAGCTATAATTTACTTAAAATATTTCAATGTAACTTAGACCAGCGCATATCCATTACATCTCCCTGATAAACCCCATTACACCACGAAATTTGAACTCAGGGAGTTCTCACAATCGGCTCTCTTCAGGGATGGACCTACACAACTATTATCTAAATCTGCCCATCTATATATAAGCCCAGATATAGGAAATTATTGATGATGATCAATTGTAATGATGATTATGATCATCAAACATATAGTAGTGTAAATTCATAATGTGATGATGATGATCAACATTTAATGGTATCAATGCACAGTGATGATGGTGTCGACCAAACAGTGATCAGATTGATTTAAACAACTAATTTATTAACAACGTATAAAAAATAGATATATATTTACAAACAAAAAATTAATAAAAGATTAACATTTAGATATCAGAAAATGGTTTCCTTATCATCTTGGTGACTTCATATAAGAAAACAAAACATAATAATTTGACTTATATTATGTACAACATTATATTCTGTAATTTAAGCTTGTAGAGGAATTGGCAATCCTCACTGTTTATAATTTATTAAATATATATAAACATAACACAAAATAAAAAAAAAATCACACTAAGAATTCATTAATTATAAAATTACCCCATTAGAATAATTATTACAATATTTATAAGCTTGGGTAAATGTATTATCACTATAAATGTCCACTCCCATTTATCTATATGTAGATTAAAGTTATGGTAGAAATTAATGACAGCTAAAGACCATTTATTCAGAAGGATTAATTATATATTCAGAATAAATAAAATTACAAGTAAATATTAGTAAAATTGATTAGTACATTACCTATCTGGTCTTGTTGTCTTAAAGTCTTGACCTCAATATTATATATATAAAAATCTTACTTGAGAAAATATCACCTGGTTGGATTACTTTTGACTTCTAGAGGAATCTAAAAAAATACTTTATTTAAAAATTATATACATAAATCTCTATCTATATTAATTAAAGAGGATTTTTTTGTAAATTTACATTAACAATAATTTCTCCATCCATTGGTTCACTTTTAAGTTGTAGATGGTCGAATTTGGAAAAATACATTTTAAACACACAATAAAAAAAAAAAACAATACATAAACTTTCAAACAAAATGAAAAATTACAAAACGAAAATAATCATCACATGAATTAACTATACAATTTCTCTGGAGTAAAGCAAATGTTCAGTCAATAAAAGAAAAATGTCAATATTCATGGCAAAGTTCCATTTCACCAACTTTGTTATTGTTATTTATATATATGAAATAGTTTTCCTCATTGTATGAATCCATGGAAAATGGTAGTGCACCAGCACTTCCAAAATAGACATTTTGATGACAGATGTTATTATGTAGTATTTAGTTAGAAACATCCCACAGTATTTAATTTTCTACCCCGAATATATTATAATGTTTCCTGTATTATAACGTATATTTATAACTTAGCTTGATTATATATATATATATATATATATATATAGCTATCAAGGCACAATATATATATATATATATATATATATATATATATATATTGTGCCCTTTTCTATAGGTCAGTAATAGTTCATAACAGTCAATTACTAAAAAAGTTTAAATTTAGAATATGTTCTTATAATACATTAATTATATTAAGTCAATTATATCTTTAAATGGCAATTGAAGCTAAAGAGAATACGTAGTGTATAAAATCATTTAAAAATAGTTATATAAAGCTTAAAATATTGTTTCATATGGTTGTAAAAGCTGGCCATATTAAATAAAACAGCTATAAATAATTAAAAGTATATTTAATAAGTTCGATTTTAATAGTTTAAAACTGATAATTGAATAAATGCTATATTTAAATTTGTAATCATATTTAATTGTCAAAATTAATATAGTATATTTTAAAAATAAACTTTATGATGGTGAAAATTATATCTAATTCTATATTTTTAAAATTATTCTTCCAAATTTTTTTATAATTATTTTATATAATATAAAAAGTGTATCAATTTTATAAATCTAGACAGAGACATAGATTAAAAATCGTCTGTCAAAGTTATATTGATCATGTGACTGTATACTACATACTTTCACACAATGCTTGTTTGAATTAATAGCAAAGTTTAAAATATTTTAAAATAGCATTATAGAATTGGATGTAATTGTTACCTAGCATAAAGGAAATATTAAATATTAAGTTAACTATAGTATAACATGTTTTAAATAATGTAATGAAGACGAATACATTCATAATATAAAAATAAATATTTTATTTAAATAAAAATAGATAAATTGAATATTAAGAAATGGAATAGGTTATTAAAGTTATTTTAAAAGTTATTTTAAATGTTTAAATAGTTTTAATAAAATAATAATTGAAGTAAAAGTGGAATTTTAAATAATATTTTTAAATTTTATTACGTCATAGTTTCTAATTTTGAAATTCAATTCTACTTGAAATTGAAAATATGTAAATTTGTTCTCAAGCTAAAGTAAGAATTAACCAATAGGAATAGGTATTCTTACAGACTATAAATATGAATTGCATGGGAGTATAAGGGGAGATTAATAATGTATTGAAACAAGAGAAAGGTAAATTATAGCTATCAATAAGATAGTATTTTAAAATTATTATTTTAGTCAATTTTAATGCTCTCTCATAATTTATTTGCAAAAAACTAATTGATAATTTTAAAAGTAACTTGCAAAAAAGAGGGTGTAAACTAAAAAATATTTAATAATTTCGTTTAACATGCTTTGTTAAATTTTTTAAAGTTCATTTATCAGTCGTATTTTATCTAAAAGTTTAACCTAAACTTCGCAATAAAAATGGATATACTACGAAATAAAATGGATATAAGTTGTAATGCTGAAAAAATATGTGAAATATTTATTGATACAGCTTTATTAATATTTTACCGAAGAACTGTTTTGGTATATAAAAACCACAGCTCGGACATCATACGGAGTCTAATGAAAAAAAATTGGAGACACATTATTATTTATAAGCCTATCCAAGATTTGTTTTTAAATGGTAATAAGATAATTATATATTGCATGAATTATTTTATATAATATAATATTCAAAGGAGTAAAATGTTATATCCTTTCTGAAGGTAACATTTTTTGAAAATATTTTCAAGAATTAAATAAAGAACCCAGGAGAGTATGTTATAGAAGAGTTGTTTTTTTTTGATATTAAAATATCAGTTCTTCAAATTATTTAAAATGTATTTGGAAAAGATTTGTTCAAAAGTACTTGAAGTTTTTATTTTAAAAGAGATTTATAAAAAATACCAAATGAAAGTTTAAATGCATCAAGAAGGAAATATAGATAAAAAAGTGAACACATAGATGAATAAAAAAAAAATGGATCCATGGAAATATAAATAGTACTTAAAAGTTCATCAAATATTTTTAAAGTTAAATTAGATGGATTGATGCATCGGATACACAGAGAATATTGGTAGAGAAGATTAAGAAGCTTCACAGTATTAATTAATATTATGATTTAATAATTATTGTTCTAAATACTAAAACCAAGAATTATTTTCTATAAATTTTATTAAATGGATTAATAATTATTTTGTTTTAAACTTTAACGCACTTGGAGGAGAACATTTTTTGGAAAACTCTAGAGAAAATAATAAGCATTTTGGACTTATTAGGAACTATCATCAAGAAAATATGTAACTATAGTTTTGATTCTTATTTTTGTTAACCTAGTTTAAATCTAAATTTTTATATAAGATTAGGAAAAACATAAAAACATTAATTTATTAATATTAAAATTTTTTACTATAACAATCTAATAATTTAGCTAAAAATATTTTAATATAAAGTGTATGAGTGTGAATTTTTTTTTATATCTGCAATGCTCAAGTGGATAAAGGAAGCCTACTGAACACGATGACCAGATGAAGGTTATTGGTAATAATAATAACTATTGATAATTTATGATGTATATATTTTTTTTGTTTTCTTTAGATCATCCATAAATTGGAAGAATGAAGTGTAAAAGTTTTTTTTTTTTTTTTTTATAAATGTAAACACATTTTTATACAACATTTTACAAAACATTATGAGATAGGATTGATTTGAAAATATGCATACTACAATTTTTTTTATTTTTTTTTATTTTTATTAGTGATATAATCCAACATAACAAATAATTATGTGATTCTTTTAAAATTTTCATGTTATTGGATATTCAAATCTTGTCTAAGTAGATTTTATATAATTAGACATATAGAATAATGAAGTAAGCAGACTTTTCTTGTGGAACCGCTAGATTGTTTAACTATTAATGAATTTTATTTATTGTTTTGTAAATGCAGATAGTTATTTATCGATGTAAGATGTAGAAAATCTTGAGAAATAATGTTGAGATAGTGGCTTGGAAGTACTTAGTGAACAGGAAACCAAGATGATGTTTTTAAGAAATAGGATGTTATAAGGAATGGAAATAATATTTAGACTTTATGTGGTTATCAGCATAGTTAACAAAGCCCTATGACTGATACACATTTTATTTGGACAGTGTTTATATTTCTTTAAATATTTGATGTTCTAATAAAGCTGAAGAAATAGCTTTAACATTGTTCCTGTACTAGAGGATATTAGGCAGGTAAATGTCATACCTCTTCGCACTATGCCACGATTTTGAGATATGTTAAGAGTAATACTCTAGCTTTCTTCCTTAAACCTATGCATCTGTTTTCGCTATCTTTATTTCATGTAACTGCATCATTTAGTAAGATATGTTTAAGAGAAATGATAAATAATTTAGAACTTAGGTTATGCTATCGTTTTGTATAAGATTGGTTTATTTGCTTAGAAGGAATAGAACGTTATAACTTAAAATTGAAGATCCAAAGTATCCCAAGAAAAAAAAAAGAATCATAGAATATATTTTGAATTTTATTTCGGAAATGAAATATAAAGTTTTTAAAATAAAGTATCTAAACAAAGATATTTTCTTTAAAGTGATAATAATTTTAAATGCTTTAGTATTATTTTTTTTAAGAGAAAAATAAGTATTGCATATTTTAAAATACAATAGTACAAAGTAAATTATGTAAACAATATGCATAGTATATTTTTGTTTATTGATTAACAGAAATACATTGATGATTACACTTATATCATACTAAAGTAAGGCTTAAAGAAGAATATATTATGATTAGTAAACATTGTGTGATAAATACTAAAATCTAGTACTGAATTTTGGATAATATTTTGTGTAACATCTTTGACTTTGCAAGATGTATTTTTTTTTTTATATTTTGAAAAATCCATACTCATTATAAAATTTTGTTTTCTATGAAATGTTTTCTAAGTATGAATTTTTAAAAATAAGATAGTTTAATAATATTAAGGATAAAATGCTGTTGCTAATAAAGTAGATAAATATATTTGTAATAAGTTAACCATAATGAGAAAACAAATAGTAACATTTTTTTTAACTTTGTCCTAAATCTAAATAAAGATATGATTGAAATATAAATTATTTTTTTTATAACCCGGTAGATCAAACTGTAAAGTAAAAAAGTTAAGGATATCCACTGTAAATAGTGTAAATAAGTTGTTTATTTATTTGTTGTTAGTAATAAACTTTGTTAAATTTTGTTATTTAAAAATTTTTGTGTCCGAGTTATTTATTTCTCCACATCGCTGCATGAAAACACGATATATGCATAATAATTGAAACAAATATATAATTTTACACAAAAGATAAATAGAGAATTATTTTAAGAATTTTAAATATTTTATTGGTATTCATTATAATTAAATAATCATAATCTTACATTATTTTATTGGTCATAAATCAGTTATCACAATATTATATTAAATTATATGCTATCAATTGCCACACATATTTTGTTTGTCAGATTATTAAAATGCTACCACATATTTATTATATCATTACATGAAGATATAAGATCATATTATATTATTTTATTATGGTAATAAAATTATAGTAAAAAGAAAAGATATACAGAATTAGTTAAACAATGAAGAATATTATTACTGTTATTTATTATTATTAGTTTCAGTGTAGTAGATTATGACATAAAATCCCTTCTCATATTTTACTACCATATTTTTATTAACTTAGAATAAACTTTTTGAACCTGAGATTATTTTATTGAGCTAGATTATTAAATAGAAGATTAAGATTTAATTATTAGTTTAATCTTAGTGAGTAGAAGTTATTAAAGTCATAAGAATACTATGAGTTTGTTATTTGAACTAGTAATAAAGGGGGGATAGTGTTCTTATGCCATTGAGGTAGTATCCTGTGGGATATTGGCTCAATGTAATCTATCTTGTCAACTGTATTTTCACTTCAAGTCTCATGAAAATATTAAATATTTATTTAATTAATTTTTATAAACTGAACCTTATTCATATTTTAAATTTGAGCTAGTGAAATATTTTAATTTTAATGATGAATATTTTAGTTATTAATTATTAACTGAGATAGATCTCGTTTTATTTTATATCATATATTATTCTGAAGTGAGGATGTACGAGATACAGGGTAGAATATATATATATAATAGCTTTAAAAAACAGTTACTTTTACTTTTTAGCAGTTTCAGATTTCCTTTGCATTAATATTTCTATAATGAATTTAACTTGTAAAAGAACTTGATTCACTAATCGTTCCTTACTATTAATTTTAAATTAAGGTTTAACTTCTGGAAACAGCAAACATTTTCCCTTTAAATGTCAAAAAGTTATTTCTCCTTATTTAAAAGAAATAAAAACTTAACTTTCTTGCTGTCTTCATAATTCCCGGTCTCTCCACCATCGTCTGCTTTTCCCCTCAATTGTCTAAAAAGAAACACTCTTTCATCACATGACTGCTAGAAACGATATTATTACAACTTGAGAATAAAAAACTAAAAAAAAAATCGCATTAGAAAATATCATATTTATTATTCCAAATTTGACCATTTATTAAAATCTTGACCTCATATCAATTTAATCTTTAAGTCTGTCTATGTGAGTCAATTAGTATTTTTTTAATTAATAAAATTAATGAATAAAAAAAATAGAAAAACAATTAATTTCTACCAATAAACGAACACATTAATTTATATGCATATGTTTATCTACATATATATATACCATGTAACCAAACAATTTATTTACTTACTTACGATAGATTAAAAAAAAAAAAAACATTAATCTCTCAAATATGTCAGTCTATATGTATGTTTATGAAGATAATCAAGTATGTAGGATATTATTCTGTCTCTCTCAGCATTTATGTATACAAAGCTTGTACGGAGATATTGGTAAAGCTCCATCTAGTGATCATAAAATGCAAGCTATAAGCAAATTAATGAAATTTATAACTTTTTGTGTTTATCATAAATGTACCCTCGAAGGTTTTTGTTATGATATATAATGCAGAGGCTTTTACTATATGGTGAAGTGAACTGTTTTCAGACCCATAGAGCTGTCTAGTTTGTTTAACTGGATTTGAAAATAGTTAAGTATCTGAAAAATTTACACTTGCAAGCTGTCTGATAAAAACATTTGCCATAAATGCTGAGTCTTAGAGTCAGTGTTTAGATCTAGTTTCAAGTACCTACCCTTCGCTGATGGTAGCCAATTAGCTTGAAATCAGCTGATCTGAAGGTGGAGACAATAAAAGAGATATTGAATTCTGTCTCTCTCAGGATTTATGTATACAAAGCTTGAACAGAGATATTGGTAAAGCTCCATCTAGTGAACATATATATATATGATGCTATTTTGCAACGTTTGAGTAGCTGAAAATTGTATTTTATTAGGTGCTGAGTGCTTAATGAATATGTATTTATTACTTTTGATGGTATGCATTACACTGTCTCACTCTCTATTATTCAATGTCTATATTTTTTCAAAGAAATATACATAATTATGTAATTGAATATTTGTTAATATAGTAATTAAATAATTAAATATTTTATCCACATAAGAGCACTTTCATTATATATATATATATATATATATATTTTAATAAAGTTAAAATTCTGTGTATTGAAAGAAATAATAATAAACGCAAAATTAAAGAAGCTATGTTAATAAAAAGTGAAAAGCAACAGTTGATAAATAGACAGACAGCCAATATAAAAATTAATGAATTGTGGGAAAATTGATGTATGACGTATTGCTTTTGTTTACATTTGTAACGGTTTTTTCTAATACAAATTGAGTCTAGTTGACAACGACTACATAGATAGTTGAAAGTACTTCTATTAAATTGGTATATATTTGTTTAAAATATTGTTACTGTATTAATTATTGTATTGTTTTGAATAATTATATATATATATATATATTAGTAAAATGATAGTACAATCATAGAACGATCTTTTTTCCACAATTACAGTTAATATTAAGCATCACATGATTACATTTTCTATACTAGCACATTAATTGTTGATAAACAGAGCAAAACTCTCCATACAGTATTGCCACCTGTGCTAAACAGAGTAATCAATGGATGCCAGAAGGCTTGTGCATGGCATCCATTGATTACTCTGTTTAGCACAGGTGGCAATACTGTATGGAGAGTTTTGCTCTGTTTATCAACAATTAATGTGCTAGTATAGGAAATGTGATCATGTGATGCTTAATGGTTTAACACCAATCCTGCCTAATAGGATAGTGGTGGCTATGGTTGTAAAAGAGCCAAAGACACCAAAATGTATGGGTGCTGAACTGAGTTCAGACCCATATGATTATATAAGCTATTGAGCTTATATTGAAAATATTTTTTGTGTTTTCAATTTCATTCTCATAGTTTAGTAGTTAAGTAGAGATAAAAGGTGGTTGCTAGAGGGTTGCATTAGATCCTAAGATCTAGATGCAGTGCTCTCAGATCCAAAGCTCCTCACTGACGAAGGCCACAAGCCAGAAACTAGTCTGGGGATATTGGATGAGTAGGCATTAGATAGGGATTTTATGCACAAGCCTTCTGGCATCCATTGATTACTCTGTTTAGCACAGATGGCAATACTGTATGGAGAGTTTTGCTCTGTTTATCTACAGTTAATATTCTAAGGACTGACTAATGATTTTATTCAAAGAAAATACATTTACATGTATGATAAAAAAGCAACAAAAAATAAACGATTATTGGTGTTTATGTTATGCTTATCAGAAAAGTAAACTGAAATTTATCTTTCAATACAATGTTTAACCTAAGAAGTTTGATAAAATATCTATCTTCTTTATGACTTATTTATTTAATTAAAAAAATATAAATTATAAAAAATATGTACCTATCATTTATAATTCTTAAATTTTTTCTATGATAAAGTTAAACAAATATATTTGCATACAATTCAATAAATAAGATAGTTAAAGATTGATTTTTAATACATTTTTGTTCCAGCTCTAACAGTGCCAGAAACAGTTGGTAAGTAAATGATATTGACACGGATATTATGGATACGATTATAATAATTCTGATTTGCATATATATATATATATATATATATATATATATATTATTGAAATAATAAATTTACTGGTTTACAAACTATTACAAACAATCCTTAAATCTGCAGAAGTACTTTTGGTTAATTTCTTAAACCTACTGCCATTAAATTAAAAAAATGGCATCATTTGAAGGTCAATATTATAAAATGTCTAAAGGTTGTTCTTTGTGTCTGCCTGTAGTTGCACAAGTTTGCAATTTCATTTTATCTACATATGAAAGTAATATTTTAAATATGTGTCCTTTTGGAGATATTAAAATTTACAAAAGATATGTGGATGATGTTATTGTTTGTGGAAATACTAATATTATAAATTTTCTTGTAGAGGAATTAAATAAGTTGAATGGCATGAAATGGACTATTGAAAAGGAACAAGACACAGATATTAAATATATTAGATTTAATGATTACAAAAGATAACAGTATATTAAATTATAAACTAATAATTAAGCCACTGCAAAAAAGATGATATATAAATTGTAAATCAAAAGTACCAATGATACATAATATGGCAAGTTTTATATCTTTTTTGTTTCAGAGTGAAAAATTATGTCATTACCAAAGTGATAAAGTGAAAAATATTGAAATATTTACTAAAGAATTACTTGATGTTGGTTATGAAATGGAACAAATAAACAATACTTTAAGTCAATTTAAAAAAAGTTATAATGATATCTATTCCATTTATTTCAAATCCACAAGTGAAATTTTTTAAGGATTTATATAAGAATGTGTTTAATGTTTCATTCTACATTCCAAACAATATTAATAAATTAGTGAACAATTCTAAGGATGTCATACCTGTGAAGCAGAAAAGTAATGTCATATATCAATTTTTTTGTGATTGTATGCTAGCATATATATGTGAATCTAAGTGCAGTACTGAGAAGAGATTGAGGTAGCATGAATTGTTATATAAGTGTGTAAAAAGTAAAAATAATGGTGATTTAATGTCTCCATCAGTTTTCTTTGATCATGAAAAATTATGTAAATATAATGTTAAATTTGATTTTGAAAATGTGAAAATTCTTCATGAAGAGAGAAACCATAGTAAAAGAAAAATAAAAGAGGCAATTTTTATAAACAGGAATAAAATGCATTTAATAAATCGACAGGCTGCTAACATTAAAATATGAGATTCATGGGATTTGAATTGATGATGTTTGCTTCTGCTTTTTTTTTTTTAAATTTAATGGCAGTTGCTGCAGGTTTAAGAAATTAAACTAATGTACTTCTGTGGATTTAATGATTGTTTGTAATAGTTTGTAAACCGTTAAACTTATTATTTCAATTATAATTACAATTTTGTTTTTAATTAATTGACATTATATATATATATATGATGCTATTTTGCAACTTTTGAGTAGCTTAAAATTTTTTTATTACATGTTGAACCTTTAATGAATATTTATTTATTACTTTTGATGGAGTGCTTTACTCTCTCTCTCTCTCTCTCTATATATATATATATATATATATATATATATATATATGTGTGTGTGTGTGTGTGTGTGTGTGTGTTTATTTTATGTGTACCAGAAAAGAAAAAAGAAATTTAACTTTTAATAAAATTTTAACTTCTGAAGGTTGATAAAATATCTATCTTCTTTATGACTTATTTATTTAATTAAAAAATATAATTTATAAAATAAATATACCTATCATTTATAATTTTCTTCATATTTTTTAGGAAATAGTTAAAGAAGTAATAATTGAGTAAAAGATTGATTTTTAATACAATTTTTATTTCCTATTCAATCAATTCTAGAAACAGTTGATGAGTAAATATCATTTACATAGATATAATGCATAAGAGTATAATAATTATGATTTGCGTTTTAACACACACACACACACACACATATATATATATAATGAATCTTTTGAACAGTGTAAAATTGAATTTTATGGGTTTTCAAACATTTAATAAATATTGATATATTTATTTAAGTCATCTAGATATAGAAGATGATGTTTTTGTTTTGCAAATAATGCTTTAGAACTTCAGGAAAGTTTGCAAGAGTTATTAGGTAAAAGTTAAATATAGGAGTAAAGATAAATGTTAAAAAGACTAAAGTAATGTTCAATGGTTTTTGTCTTAAGATGAAAATAAAGATTCATAATGATGCATTAGAAAAATATAACAACTACCATTATATTGTTCAAATTATTACATGTGGATACATAATGGCCAAAAATAATCATTAAATTAAACTTCATTGCAGTGCTTTTGTTAGGAATAATTTGATATTACCATCAAATATGTCCATATGTTTAAAAAGGAAGGATTTTAATAAATGTTTCGCCAGTTGTTATTTATAGATCTGAAAGTTGAACACTTAACATAAGAGCAATACAGGGACTTCAAATGACTCAGTGACAAGAAGAGATTGAAAATGAAATATGTATGTAAGAAACTGATATTATTGACATCACTCAAACAATTAAGAGTCTGATGTTGTGGTTGGATGAAAGTATTGCTATTAGTGATGATAATAGATGAACTGTTGGGATATCAAAATTTATTCTAAGAGATTGTAAAATACCTAGATAAATACCACATTTGAAGTGGATGGACCCACATGTGTACAGGAGTAATGCACAGAAAAGATACTAGAGATTGAAGAAGATTGATTAAATTTGGAAAGATCTTCATCTAGCCATATATCAATAATGGTTACAAATAATATATATATTATAACTAATTTTTAGCAAAGCTATATTAATATCATTGAATGTATTTTTATCACAATTTCAATTAATTTTGTCAGCTCTTATGAATGATTTTATTCAAATAAAATACATTTATTTATATGGTAAAAAAACATTAAGCATCATGCTTATGAGAACACTGAAAATAACTTTATTTTTCAAAACAATTTTAAACCTAAGAAAATTGTGAGCAAAATTTTATTTTTTTATGACTTATTTTTTTAATTAATAATTACAAATTTTAAACATTATTTCTATCATTTACTATTATATTAATATTTTCTATAAGCAAAAAGGCATATGACACTATTGGTGGAGATTTCATAAGAAACAACTGATCATTGGAATTCCCATTTCAAATTTGAAACACTACCAATTGTGTGAAACCACACAGTATATATTTCCTATTAGGTAGTTAAGTAAATGCAATACAATACAATCCAGTAAATAAGATAATAAATTATTGATTTCTAATATAATTTTCAGTTCCTTCTCAAATGACTCAAGAGGCAGTTGGTAAGTAAATATCATTTACATGGATATTATAGATAAGAGTATAATAATTCTGATTTTCAATTATATATATATATATATTGTACCGAGGTACAACATGATCGAATGTGTAGTATTCTTAAAAAGTAAAAATATTTAGTAAATTTCATCTTTAAAAATAAAGTGGGAAAATTAAAGTAAAATTAAAGTTTTAAAAATTGAAGGAAAAAAAAATTAAAAACAAAAGATTAGGCTAATGGGGTTTATTGTTAAAGAAAAAAAAGATTTTAAAAGAAGGGTACAATTTTTTTTTAAAAAAGAAAAGTGAAATAAAAGTGATTTTATATTACTTTTAATTAGTTTGTAATAAAATTAATAAAAAAAAAGTTTGTTTTATCTTATAATAAAAGAATTAAATGTGTGAGTGTATAAAAATTTTGAATAAAGAAAAAAAATAAAAGCCCAATCAGAGCGATGTTACATGTACAATGATTTCACGAGATAAAAAATGCTGGATATAAGCAGACTTTGTTATTGTTAAGATGTTCTATTTCCAACATTTCATTTTTAAAATATTTCAAAATATTTATAGAATTAAGGAATCAAAAAAAAAAACATATAAGTTGTTATTCAGACAAAATGATGCATTGCTAAATGCATCGTAGCATTCAGCTAACCGAAGCCTTCTCTGCAATACCATCAGCAGATAGTTTTAAGGACAAACCATGTTCAGGTGAAGTCAAGAGAGCAGTGGGGTGTCTATGCCGGGAGCCATGAAAGTCATATAACATCGCAAATTAAGGGAAGATTTATGTGGAGTTTAGCGCTAACCGGTTAGAAATAACATTCTATAGAAATTTCATTTTGCTGTACTTATGTCAAGACAGATTTCAAATCCTAGGTAATATTTTATTTTCCAATTCTCTAATTCTTGAATTTTTTGAAACTGTGATAAATAAATAAATAAAAACTTTCAACTTTACCAACTAATATCTTAAATATATAAATTATATTGGCTTTTTTGTTCAATTTTTTTCAGAATTTTTAATTGTATGTATGAGTAAATTTTAATTCAGTATGTTCTGTATATTTTTAGTTATTTATAATGTATTAAAATGTTTATTCAAATGAAAAGAGTGTGCATTGTTGTATTATAAAACAAAATGATTGTTAAAAAAAAATATTTAAACTGATGTTGAAATATTTATTTTGATAGATGAATATACATATTTATGATGAGATAATATTTTTAGTAAAGTGGGAATTTAAAGACTTAATTGTCATTGAGATATGATTAAGTTACAACTAAAAGAACAGGGAGAATTTTTTTTTTAAATGAGGATTTGTTTTGAATGACACCAAAGTTTTATTATACGGTAAAGCTTTATTATTATTAAAAATAGAATTTTAGATTGGGCAGAGTTTTTTTAAAGCAGCTACAATTCGATGAGCTAGCTGGGATTTTAGGTAATAGATTCTTTGCTGGTCAGGTACACATGTTAATTACTCTGTGATTATCTGGCACCTAAAGGGTTTACCTAAAAATAAATAAACTGTTTGGTTGGACAGTATTTATTTAGTAGCCAATTGTTTATATTATTGGTAGCATACTGCCAATGATATTGCTAACTCTACCTGAGGACCAGACACCATTCAGAGATTGGATAGTTTTAGTAATGAAGGAAGAATAATATATTTCTATTTGTTATTATTATAAAAATAAAGAAGGTGGGTGGTTCAATGTGCACGTCAGAGTGGCCCGAAACTAGACATTTCAAATGGTAGAACCAACATAGTCTGTAGCTCAATGTTTTAGATGGTGTGATCAAAGTCAGCCATAAATTACATAAGTAACAGTTAGTGAAAAAGAAGTTAGAAAGTGTGATATTATTGCTATTAGAGAACTGATAATATTAGTGTAACTAATAAAAATTAATTTTTTTGTATGACAATATATAACATGGAGGCATAATAATTAAAAAAAAAGAAAGAGAGAAGAAGACACTCTGGACAAATTCTGATAGACCAACAGGAATCATAAAAGTATAACTAAGAGGGTTAAGGTTGGTTGAACATATATCTTAAAATAGTGAAAAAGAATTTTACTTTCTAAATAAAACTAGATAGATTAGTTGTGAAATGAAAAGGGCAAGCTGGATTATAAAAATAATGAATTTCTGGGAAGCAGAGGGGAAATACCAAATAGACACTTAGAGAGCTTGGAGTGGTTTTTTCATGTAATGAATTCAGCAAATAGATTAAAGTTAATATAGCCATTAGTTGGATACAGGATGAGGCTGAAATTTGGTGTGAGTAAATGGGAATAAAACCCAAAACTTTGAGGATAACAAATGGGCATTGCTGTCAAGCTATTGGGAGGAGGAACTTCAGGAGATGGTTAAGCATCAGGCAGCACAGGATAAATAGTGAACAGGGGTGTTATTGAGCACATTTTTTTCACATACAAGTAGTGAAATTGAGAATGGTCACAGCATACAAGCTGTCTGAACAACAAATCCTGCGTAAAGTAAGATGGGATTTTCCAGAAAACATATGAAAGATAATAATGGGAAAGGTTACACCATAGAACAAACTGCAGAGATAATCATGATGTTGAACAGTAATAGACAATATGAGACAAGTCAGAGAAAAAAAGGGCATGCCGAGAATACTCAGGAACAAGTAGCAAACTTGACACAAAACAAGGAGAAGAAAGAGTTGAGAATGGCATCTCAGTCATGTCCTAAAATAGAAGTAAGAATCAAAGGAAAAACTGTTAACGTACTGTTTAACTCAGGAAGTCAAGTATTAAACAATTCAAAACAAAACAACACTCTCCATATAGTAGTTGTTTTGAATTGTTTAATAACAATTATTGTGCTAGTATGAGATAGTGATCATGTGATGTTTAGAAGTCAAGTATCAATGATTTCACAGGAAACTTTTGATGAAATAGGATGCAGAAATTTATATGTAATGTTGGCGAATGGAAAAAGAGCCATGTTGGCATCAGAACCATCTTGGGTAAGTATGAGTAAATCAGGAAAAGAATATAACCACAGTATGTTGATTTTTAGAGGGACTTATACATGAAGCATTGCTATCCTGGGATTGGATATTATGCGTGAAGCAGGATGTATGCTAGATTATGAAAAATGACAAGTGAGGATTAATAAGATGGAAATTCCATTTGATGCTTGTGAGACAAATAATGTTAATGTGGAGCATGATGTAGAAAGTGCAGGGATAGAAATAGAGAAAAATGTGATGGAATATAATGCAGGAGTGAGGATGGGAAACAGTTGAATGAGTTGTTGGATATATACAAAAGTGTATTTTCAGAAGTTCTTGGAGTTATCGAAGGATATGAGCATAGGATAAAGCTTATGTTGAACTGACCATATCAAGCTCGAGCATACCCTATACCACACCATTACAGAATTGCAGTGTAGGAACAACTAGAGAATATGTTAAAATGGGGAATTATGTTTTAATGCTCTTCCCCATACATTAACACACTAGTGACAGTATTAAACAAGAATGAATCTATTTGGCTGTGCCTAGATACATGGCAATTGAATGAAATAAGATTGTTAGACACCAATGCACAACCACCTATAAGTGAATTATTAATGAATTTCCAGAAGAAAAAAAAAGATATTCTCAACTTTTGATTTAATGGCCAGTTATTAGCAGATCAAGCTGCATCCTGAGGACTGGAAATACTCTGCTTTCTTTTATAAAGGTTGGGCATATAATTTCAACTGAATTCCCTTTGGTTTAAAAAACAGTGGGAAAAAATTAATGCAATGCCTTAACCAAGTATTTTCTGAAAAAAACAAAAGCTTAATTAAGATGTATGTAGATGTTATCATTTTAGCCTCAGAAAGTGTGGAAGAACACTTCGAACATTTGGAATTGCTATTCAATGAATGTAAAAATAAGCAAATTAATTTATATTTAGGCAAAAGCCAGTTAATGACTACAGAGATAAAATTCTTGGGATACATAATTAGTGACAAGGAATATCTCAAAATCCAGAAAAAATCCTAGCTATACAAAGTTTTCCAGGGCCAATGAAGAAGAAAGACATCAAATCTTTTATTGTATTGTGTAATTTTTTCAATCGATTCTATAAAAAATTTCCTCAGAAATAGAGCCCCTGTTACACCTATTAAGAAAAGATAACAATATGGGCATGGGAAGAGCAACAAGAGTGCAGTTTTGAAAATGTAAAAAAAAAAGTTTCGTAAAGAAGGTCATGCTAACATACCCAGATTTTAGTAAACCATTTGTAGTACAAATAGACAGCAGAGGAATCAAATTGGGGGCTACATTATCCCAGGTGCAAGATGATGGAAATTATGGGGTGCTTTTCTTTGTAAGTCATTTAGTAAATGGGCCAGAAAAAAAAAAGGTAACCGAGAGAGAGGGTTTAGTGATTGTGTGGGTCTTTAAGAAGTTTAGGCAGTACTTAATAGGATCACAGGTGATAGTGATCACCAACCACAGGAGCCTTGAGTTCCTCAATCATAGTTTACTCACAGATAGTAGGCTGCTCCAATGGAGCCTATTCTTGCAAGAATTTGATTATAGTATATGTATTTCCCAGGCAAAGACAATATGGTGGCATATACTTTAGTTGCTACCCGATAAAACACAGCTACAAAATTTAAATTGTAATAACACATACATAGCAACAGCAGAAATACATCAAGATGAGAAGATAGAATGCAGTTTGCAAAGGCTAAGGGAATTACAAGAAAATAATGCAGAATGTAAACAAATAATATATTATTTGTCACACCAACCTATAGGTGGACTTATAAACAATACACTATGGAAAAAAGGAAACAATATTGTTTAAAAGTTGGACTTTTGCAACACAAAATGAGAGATCATGAACATACATGGATCATTCTTCTAATGGTCATGTGGAAACAGATAATCAAGTTCATACATGAAATGTACAGACATTATTGGGCAAGCAAAACTGAAGGATGGATAGGCAATTGGTTTTATTGGATGAGAATGTATTGGAATGTCTTAAATGCCATTAAGGGGTGTACCATGTGCACAAAAACCAAACCTCCTCACACATCAAATGCGGGACCATTGAGACCCATATATGCATATCAGCCTAACAGTTTATTGGAAATAAATTTTTCTGAACCTTTATTCCAGTTTAGTCAAAAGACATATCTGGTTGTGGCCCATAACATTTTCTGCAAGTTCATGAATATCTACCTGGTGATGTGAGCTGATGCTAGACAAGCCATACAGGTCCTTGAACATCAACATTTTTGTCACATGGTAATCCCAAAACAAATAATGTCCAAACACATAACACCTTTTATGTCTAAAGAATGGAAAAGATGGATGGAGCATCACACGATAAGACATATCCTCACTTCAATTTTCAATCTGCAATCTAATCCATGTGAACAAATCATGAGGGAATTGGGCCACTTATTCTGCATGTACTTCCAGAATAATCATTGTAGATGGTGAAGGAGGCAATGAGATTTGGTGACAAAATAAATTGGTCAAGAATGAATCAACAGAGTTCATGCCAATTGAACTCCATCAAGGAAAGAATATCACATATCCATTCAAAACCATCTTACCGGTTAGAGCACTATATATTGACAAGAAAAAAATATGCTGTTGAGGCACAATGTAAGCGTAGAAGGATGGTAAATATAAGACCAAAAAGACAAGGGAAAATCAAATGTGTGTTCAAGTTGGGGGGTGGAGTTATGGTGAGGGTAAATCCAGTAAGCCATCCAGAGAAGGGTATATATAAAAAATTCCAATCAACATATGATGGGCTTTATAAAATCATAAAAGAGTATGGAAATACTGCATTTGAAGGTACACAGGGGTCAGAAAAAAAGGAACATCCAATGCATGATCCCTACAATTACTAAGAAAGAAATTTAAATAATGATATGATACATGGGAATAAGGGAAGATGAACTTCAATCAAAATAAAGCAATGGAATTTTATAGTATTTATGAATTTAGATTTTTTTTTAAAAATAAAGTGCTGAGAATAATATTTTAGTCTCAGGGGAGGACTGCATATAATGTACTGAGGTACATTGTGATTGAATATGTAGTATTCTTTAAAAGTAAAAATATTTTCTAAATTTCATATTTAAAAATAAAGTGGGAAAATTAAAGTAAAATAAAAGTTTTAAATGTTAAAGGTAAATAAAATTAAAAACAAAAGATTAGGGTAGGGGGATTTATTGTTAAAAAAAAAAAAGATTTTAAAAGGAGGCTACAATTTTTTTTTTTTAAAAAAAGAAAAGTGAAATAAAAATGATTTAATACTAAGTTCATATTAAAAGTAATAAAAAAAGTTTGTTTTGTCTACAATATAAAAGAATTAAATGTGTGCTTGTATAAAAATTTTGAATAAAAAAAAATAAAAGCCCAATCAGAGTGAATTTACATGTACAATGATTTTACGAGATAAGAAACACTGGATATAAGCAGACTTTGTTATTGTTAAGACATTCTATTTCCAATATTTCATTTTTTCATTCCATTTTAAATAATTCAAAATGTTTACAGAATCAAAGAATCAAAAGAAAACAATATAAATTGTTATTCAGACAAAATGATGCATTGCTGAATTCATTGTATCATGCAGCTGGCTGAAGCCTTCTCTGAAAATACCATAAGCAGATAGTTCTAAGGACAAACCATGTTCGGGTGAAATCAAAAGAACAGAAAAGTGTGTATGCTGAGAGCCATGATGGTCATATAGCATCACAAATTAAAGGAAGATTTACATGGAGCTTAGCCCTAACTGGTTAGAAATAACATTCTATAGAAATTACATTTTGCAGTACTTATGTCAAGTCAGATTTCAAATCCTAGGTAATGTTTCATTTTCTTATTCTCTAAGTCTTGATTTTTTTAAACCATGATATATAAATCAATAAAAACTTTCAACTTTACCAACTAATATCTTGAAGATATAAATTATATTGGCTTCTTTGTTCAACTGTATACAGAAATTTTAATTGTATGTATGTGTGAATGTTAATTTAATATGTTCTGTATATTTTTAGTTATTTATAATGTATTAAAATGTTTATTTAAATGAAAAGAGTGTGCATGGTTGTATTATAAAACAAAACGATTGTTTAAAGAAAAGATTTAAACTGACATTGAAATATTTATTTTGATAGATGAATATACATATTTATGATGAGATAATACTTTTAGTAAAGTGGGAATTGAAAGACAATTGTTATTGAGAAATGAGTAAGTTACAGCAAAAAGAATAGGGAGATTTTTTTTTTAAATAAGGATTTGTTTTGAATGATGCAAAAGTTTATCATATGGTAAATCTTCATTATTATTAAAAATAGAATTTTAGATTGGATTTTTTAAAGCAGCTACAATTCGATGAACTAGCTGGGATTTTAGGTACTAGATTCATTGCTGCTCAGGTAAACATGTTAATTACTCTGTGATTAACTGATGCCTAAAGGGTTTACCTTAAAATAAATAAAGTGTTTGGTTGGCCAGTATTTATTTAGTAGCCAAGTGTTTATATTATTGGTAGCTTGCTGTCAGTGATATTGCTCACTCTACTGAGGAACAGACACCTTTCAGACATGTCTCTATTCCTTTGCAAGCATGAAGCTTTTAGACATGTAATGTCTTCAAATTCAGCCTAATAAAAAAGATAGCTATGTGAGTCTGAAATCAGTTTAGTTTCATCACATAGTAAAAGCCTCTGCAATGTATATCATTGGAAAAACCTTCAAGGGTACATTTATAATAAACAAAACAAGTTATAAATCATGTAACTTGCTATAGCTTGCATTTTATGATCATAGATGGAGCTTTACCAATATCTCTGAACAAGCTTGTGTTTACATAAATGTCAAAAGAGAATAGAATTCAATATCTCTTTCATTGTGTCCACCTTCAGATCAGCTGATTTCAAGCTAATTGGCTATCATCAGTGAAGATAGGACTAGAAACTAGATCTAAACACTAACTCTAAGAGCATTTATAAAACACATCTCTATCCATTTGCAAACATGAATCTTTTAGACACGTAATGTTTTCAAATTCAGCCTAACAAAAATATAGCTATGTGGGTCTAAAATCGGTTCACTGATGATAGCCTATTAGCTTCAAATCAGTTGATCTGAAGGTGGTGACAATGAAAGAGATATTGAATTCTATTCTCTTTTGACATTTATGTAAATGCAAGCTTGTTCAGAGATATTGGTAAAGCTCCATCTGTGATCATAAAATGCAAGCTCTAGCAAGTTACATGATTTATAACTTGTTTTGTTTATTATAAATATACCCTTGAAGGTTTTTGCAATGATATATATTGCAGAGGCTTTTACTATGTGATGAAAATGAAGTGATTTCAGACCCACACAGCTATCTTTTTTGTTAGGCTGAATTCAAGACATTACATGTCTAAAAGTTTCATTCATGCAAACGGATAGAGACGTGTTTCATAAATGCTCTTTGTGTTAGTGTTTAGATCTAGTTTCTGGTCCTAACCTTAACTGATGATAGTCAATTAGTTTGAAATCAGCTGATCTGAAGGTGAAGACAATGAAAAAGATATTGAATTCTATTATCTTTTGACATTTATGTAAACACAAGCTTGTTTGGAGATATTAGTAAAGTGCCATCTGTGATCATAAAATGCAAGCTATAGCAAGTTATGTGATTTATAACATATTTTGTTTATTCCAAATGTACCTTGAAGGTTTTGAAATTATATATATATATATTGCAGAGGCTTTTACTATGTGGCGAAACTGAACTGATTTCAGACCCGCATAGCTATCTTTTTTGTTAGGCTGAATTTTAAGACATTACATGTCTAAAAGATTCATTCTTGCAAATGGATAGAGACATGTTTCATAAATGCTCTTAGAGTTAGTGTTTATATCTAGTTTCTAGTCCTGCCCTTCCCTGGTGATAGCCAATTAGCTTGAAATCAGATGATCTAAAGGTGGAGGCAATGAAAGAGACATTGAAATATTGAATTCTTTTCTTTTTTGACGTTTATGTAAACACAAGCTTGTTCAGAGATATTGGTAAAGCTCCATCTGTGATCATATATATATAATGGGGTTATATAAAATTAGGATATTGTAAAAAATTCTTAAGCCGTATAACTTTCTTACTCAAATCAGATTACTTAATGAAAACAAACCTTTTTTAATGAAATTAGTTCTCAAAGTTCTTATTAATAAATTGTCCAATAAACAAATATTATCTTAGTCTTTCTTTCAGCTTGTTATACTAATCATGAATGACATCCTAATATGGAAAGATGTGATCTAATCTTTGGATAAAATTTTAATACAATAAATAAAATTTAATTTTAATTTAATTATGAAACGATGATTTTAAATAATAATAAAGCAATCTAGGATAAGATTAAGGATACTATGAGTTGGAAAGAGATGTTTGTTATTATCCATTTCTCACACAAAACGTTCTTTTATCGTCATAATTAAAATAAAATAGCATAACATTGTTAATCAAGGATGTTCCTATATAATGCAATGCTATAAATTTAATCAAGTAACTTTTATATATTTTTTTTAAAGTTTAATATAAAAATATATTTATGATTTTAAATTTCTGAGAATGCAGATGATACAGATACACATTCATAATCAATAATTAAATCAATATTTCATTAACACTATTAAATACGATATGGATCACTCATTAATATTTTAATAAAATCAAAAACTTATAATTATCACAAGTTTTCATAAAATTTCAAATTACAAAAAAAATATGACTTAATTATGAATACAGAGAGGTCTCACGTTTTTATTAATACAGTGTTTATTCCCATATGCAAAAACAATGCAAAGTTTTATTCGACAATGAAATAATTTATGAGAAGCACAGCAATAGTTTAAAGCAAATGCATGATAAAACATTAAAAAATTGTAAAAAAAGATACAAAATTGGTTTTATACAATATTTATATTTTATCAGTGATAAAATATTCAAAGACAATAAAGTCCATTAAAACATAAATATTTATTCTACACTTTTAGAAATAGTTAAAATATTTTTTTTTTAAATTTCAATATTTTATCATATACATTTTATTTGAAAACAAAATGCATGAAGATAAAATTAATCAATTTATAGCATATTTAAAAATACAATATAATTAATGAAAAATGCAATATATACATTCTGTAATTTTATAAATGTTGCAATAAACATGTTGTTTATGTTAAAATAGTATTATAATAATTTGTATTAAAATCATATTAAATTGTGAAGAATTAAGAAAAAAAATGTTTTTATAACAAGGCAAATGCATTTCTTCTGTCTTAAATACCATTTCACAACTGCTTTTATCATTTACAACCTTTTTCACGTTTAGCAATAGTAATAATTTGATAATAACATCAAATTATGTTTAAACAAGGATCTTTTGCAAGTATTTGAAAAAGGTGTAGCATTTTCAAAATATATAGTCTTTGACTAAACAAGCAATTGAATATTAATTGAAGTTCAGGCAATATAATTATACTTTCTGTAAAAAAAATCCTGCTACTACAAAGCAATGCAACAATATATAACTTCTTTAATTATGTATTGTTGGAGCTTTCTGAAAGGTCTACAAATTGAGAAGATTTTAGTGAGTGATAGAATGGCCAGAGTTAGAGACCCAAGTAAATAATTACTTTAACTGATTATGGCATAAACTGGCAATATAATAAGTAATTAAAAAATACACATGATAAAACAATGAGGAAAAATGATAAAGTGTGTAATGATATGTGTACTCAGAGATTAATCTGGTAAGAGAATTGATAAATGACTAATTAATGATTGATAATGAAGTTGTAAATTATCAATTAATTTATGCAATCTATTTTTGTTCTCAAATCATCTAAATATAAAAATAACTTTTTTAAATTACACTATCTGGATACTGTAGACAAAACAATATGTCAATACTATATCTTCTTTTAAAATTAATTATTATTTAGAAATACATTAACTATTATATTGCCATAAAATACATTTATTTACATATATTTTCTTTTTTCTTATATTCTCAGAATGACAATTCAATTACAATATTTTTGTTTAAAATACAATTATTTACATATATTTTCTTTTTTCTTATATTCTCAGAATGACAATTCAATTACAATATTTTTGTTTAAAATCACATTTTTTTTTATAAATAACATTTCCTTTACATATTCATTTCTTTTAGACAAGATAGTTAAAATATAATATATTTTTTTTAAATTTTAACTTTAAATGAAAACAAAGTACATGTGATCACACACTCTAAAGATATTTCAAATATTGTTTAGAAAAAATATTATTATGTTACTGACCGATTGTTACTACTTGTAGAAGATTACAATATTATTAAGCTAGCAACTACAACTATATTTTTATATGAATTGTAATAAATTATTTTAATAAATATCAATAAAGCATTATTAAAATATCTTACCTATTTATTTTATAACAACATAACTTAATAAATACATGTCATGACTACATTAAGAGTATAATTACATTTTTAAAGATAAATTATACATTAAAGTACTGACATTAGATTTTAACACTTATAATTATAAAATAAGTTTGACTACTCAGTTTAATTATTTAAATGTATTTATATTTGTCATAAATAATTATATTTTATAACATTAATTATAAATCAATAATATAACTTATTAAATGGTTCATTATTTTACTATAAAATAATTTAATAATAATAATAATAATAATAATAATAATAATAATAATAATAATAATAATAATAATAATAATAATAATAATAATAATAATAATAATAATAATAATAATAATAATAATAATAATAATAATAATAATAATAATAATAATAATAATAATAATAATAATAATAATAATAATAATAATAATACTTTTTTTTGAAATTACAATTAATATTGTCAGTATTTACAAATAATTTTACTTAAATAAAATATATTTACATATATGGTAACAACAAATAGTGGTGATATTTTAAGCAGCATTACACATACACAAAGGTGTCCAAAAATAACTGGAATTTTATAATAAAAAATGCTTATTTATTTTTAAGTGTTATAAATTTAATCTCTTTCAAATGACTATTTAAAGCAAAATAGTTTGGAAGTATTTGAAAAGTGATATCTTTTAACCCTTTTCCTGCCTCTTATGAGACCTCTCATCGACAGCTGACATCACTCTAATTCCATTATTTTTAATGCTAGGATATTCGTTTGACAGTTATTGATTAGGTTTTTAAAAGTTCTGTAAGATGGTGCCCTCTTCTGAATTACTTTACAAGTAAAAAATCAATAAAACCACATTTAAAGCTAAACAAAGAAAGAAGCTTGTCGGTGATTGGCTGTCAGCTAGCTCTCAGCCGAAAAAGACATTCTAATTGGCTGGAAAGAACAAAGAAACCGCCTGATCAAAGAAAATAAAGAAAAATGCTGAGATTTTCATTTTGAATGTAATTTAAGTATTAAAGAAATATAATTTGAGAAATCAAAATAATTTTTTAATAAAATATACTAAAAAAAAACAAAATTATTTTCGAAAAATATTGAAGATTTTAGTAAAAATATTTAAGATTTAGCAAAAAGAAATATTTACTTTTCCATAACGTAAAATTGAAAAAAAGCATTTACGTCAGCATTTTTTTGTTTATACGTTCGCTTTTAAATTTGCCGAAATTGAATATTTTATAATAAATAAATAGCAATTTATTTTTGAAAGAACTTTCGTTCACTTTCATAACCTGAAAAATTAGTAATATACTTTTTATAAACGTATCTGAGTTGAATTTAATATTATAGGCGAATATGTTTTAACAATAGACTTTGTCTTCAGTTTTTGAGTTGGACAATTAAAAGATTTGATTTTTACCTCATACAACCAATAATATAATTCACAGTTTAAGGGTTAAAGACTCTTTCATCTATTCCACTACTTCCAAGTGCACAAAAAATGAAACTTTTTTTTTCATTTGAGGGATTAAAAATAAATTGCAAAAAAAAGATTGGGGATTACAGATAATAGATAAGCTGAATCATGCTGAATTTAATTAAAAATGTTTCATACTCAAGGCTTTGAGAAATCACAGTTTATGGCAATGAAGCTTGAACTGTTTTCTTTATTATAAAACAGGATGTTTGCATTTTACCACATGGTGTAAATGTTTCAGAACTTGCAGATAAAATGGCTGACCATTACAACTAAATTTAAGAGTAAAATGTCATTTGGATAAAAAATTTAGCATTGTTTTGACATTGGACATCATCTTGTGATTCGTTTAGTTACATAATAAATTTAACACTTTACTTAAAACACACATAAAAAAATTGTATTTTTATGAGATCACCTTTTTTATCAAACTTTTTATTTATTATTAAAAATGACAGAAATGCAAAATGCACTTTGCAAAACAATGTGTTACATGATTCTATAATTTTACATGATGTTGTCATTTGGAATATTGAAGTCCTACAATACATGTGTAACACATGAATTACATACAACAAGAGGCTCACAAACTAAAGCATGATTCCTGATATTTTTGAGTCCCCCTTCAAATAAGAAAAGTGGAAAAAATATCTTTCAATATAATTTCAAATCTAAGAAGAATGAAGAAATTCTATTTTAATTATTACTAATTTCTTTAATTAAGCAATTCAATTTGCACACATTATATTAATTATTTATTATTGTCTTCATAATTTCTTTGAAATAGTTAAATAAATGCATTAGACTACAATTAATAAAATAAGATAATAAATGATTGATTTTTAATATATTTTTTAGTTTCATCTGAAACAAGTCAAGAAACAATTGGTAAGTAAATATCATTTATATGGATATTATAAAAAAAGTACAGTAATTTTATATTGCCAATTTTCAGTATCTTAAAATTATATTTTATTACACGTTGAATGTTTAATAAATATTTAAATACTAATATTGATGGAGTGCTTCAATATATATATATATATATATATATATATATATTGAAGCACTCCATATATATATACTATATATATATATATATATAGTGACCTTCTGGTATGGCACCAGAAACAATATTTGTGATTGTATGGTATTGTATCAGTAACATCTGATATTATATTACTTTACAAAAATGAAATAATGGGGAATTTCAAATAATTTTTATTTACGATTTAAAACTATGATTGGAAGTACTTATAGATGCAATTTAAAATTTATTAGATGTTTAGTGGCTTACTTTAGGGTACAATTAGTGATAGGATACGGGGTGGCTTGTTATAAGCATAGTCAGTTCAGTTTGAGTTGGTGCTAATTTCTTTTGTTTGTTCACAAATAAATAGTTAGACTTGTTTTGGTGGTTCTCTAGTTCATTTGCTTTACACATTTTAAATTATAGAATAAACAGTGAAATATGTTAGTAAATATTCATGTATGCTTCATTAAATCATTAAATATCCCATTTCATACCCAAATATTTAATTTCATAAATAAGTGTTTAAAAACAGCTTAACTACATTTTAAGTGAATTAATTGAGCATTGGATTAATGAATTATTAAACAATAATTATACTAGAAAATATTTTATTTATTAAAGCAATTGTTATTACTTTTTATTCTATTGTTTTAAAGGTACAGAATATTTAATTCTTAATTCAATTTAATATTAATATATTTTTTATTTATTTAAAAGACAGAATGATTTTTTTCCCACTTATTTTTTTACGACAAAGTTTCTTGCATAAATTAAGTCTTGATTTCTGTCTGGTGATCTTTGAACTTTCAGATATTTTGTACTATTGGGAGAGAAAAAGTGTGAGGTAATCTTTTAAAAATCTATAAAAAGGACAACTACTCTAGTCATCTACTCCACTCCTCCCCTTCAACAACCAACTACTAAATGCTAAAATATCTTCCAATAGTGTTTCATTTTAACAAATTTTAATAGTATATTTTTATTCTTCCAAAGTTCAAGCTGAAAGTTTAAAATTTAATATTTGTTTACTAATATGAGTACTTAAACAACCAAGAGATACATCAATTTTGTTCTTAGAAGATTGTTTAAATTTTCCAACCATTGTTTGAAATGCATGTAAGTGTTATGTTATATTATTCAAATTAAATTATTACTATTTAAGAAAATGGAAATGCCTGATAGGATTATAAATTTATTTTATTTAAATTTAAACTTAACAGGAAAGTAGAAAAGAATGTTTGTTTATTTTCTAAAATTCAGTTTCTTAACTTTTAATCATATTATTAATGGAATAATTGCAATGTGCATCAATTATATGTGGAAAAGGTGTGATCTTTTATTGAACATTTCCAGAACTCTATTCAATAAGTTTCATGCTAATTGCAAAAGAAAATTTAAAAATATACATAAGAATTATGTAATTTTATCATCATATTTATTAGAACAATGGCATAATTATTTCTACTTTTACCTATTGAAAAAAAAATACAAGATTAAATATGTCAGTGAATGTACTTTAATAATTACTTGTTTTTCCAGACTAAGAGGAGGAATGAATTTATAAATGGATAAAGTTATATGACATTTCTGTATTAATATTGCCAATTAATTCATCTCAATAAATATTATTAATTGAATAACAATGTGTATTTCTGAATGGCTTTAAAATTGTGAAATCAAATTTTAAATATATCCTAGGAATGAAGTACAAACTTGTATTTTATTTGTGTTGTGAAATATTCATTGCTTAATTAATAAAATTCCATATAATATCAAGAACAATTCATTAGTTGATAACTAAAAACATTGAATCTCCTCTTATGGATTTAAAAAAAAATATTGTTTTGTTTTTCCTGCAGAAAATGTGTCATTCTGTGTCATTATTTATCCTTGTGTGTTTACTGTTTAGTATTACTCTTATTCATTTGGAGACATGGCAAAGGAAAGTCATGTACCAACTATCAATAAACTTTTCATTTTCATTAAGAAGAAAGAAGAAAAGAACTTTATTAATATTTAATAGTGTTTAGCCAGATAATATTGGTTAAGAAATGTTTTATTATTTTATCTATTATTATCATATGTATATTTTTATTCTTCAAGAACGTCTCATTAATGGCATAATGAAGGAATACATTATTATGGTATTTTTTTTATTATTGTTATTGTTTTAATATAAGTTTTGGTTGTGTGTTAGTAACACACGTGCGTGATAAAAAAATGGAAGAGTCTATTTATAGTTTGAAAAGAGGTAAATAATTATTTTAAAAGAGTTTCACTATATAAAATCTTACCGTATATATTTTTTTTTATAGATTAGAAAATCAGTATTCTTAATAATTATTTCATTTATAACATAAAGCTTTATTATTTATTTAGGTCTAAAATATTTATTTTAGATTTGGGCTAATGTAAATGCACTATATAAAAAATTATTTTGTCTTACTTGCCAATAAAATTATTGCCTTATTTTCCAACTGTTATTAGTATGTTACTCAGTCTTAAATAGTACATTATCAGATATGAAATATTCTTTATTGCTTTTACAATTAGTTCTTTGCTACTGGTATTTGAATAGTTTGTGTATTTTTATGCTTGTATATGTGTGTCTATTATTAAATTTAGCTATAATCATATGTTAATTGCAAGTACAAATAATATATAATCAATCAATTTTGGAGGAAGGGGATCGTTATTTGTTTGGAAGGATTAGAGATTTATTTAAGTGAATTATTGTTCTTTATTATGCTTGAATGGAAAAGTATTTTTGTGGCTATACGTAGTAAAGTTAGCAATGTTTTATAGTATTTATGGGATCAAGTAATCTCTCCCCTTTTGTTATTTGAATTTTTTTGACATGGGTAGATTGCCTAGTGTATGGCATGGGATCAAGTAATCTCTTCTTTTCTGTGTATTGAAATATTTTGATAGGAGTAGATGAAATCCTCCAGTTTTGATATTTGGTATTACAAATTAAAGTATATGAAGTCAAGTATATTATCTCCCTGATTATTTGGTGAAGAGATGTATTTCCACCAGTTTATTTAGTCTCAGAAGTAGACTTGGAAATTATTGTGTTGATATTTATCTAATTTGAATTGTAAAAATATTTTATCCCCATGTAGTTATGAATGTCTTTTCCAGCTTATAATATAACCAAGTGCCATATAATTTATTGATGAAAAGAAGAATAAAGGCAGAATAGATTTTCTTACAAAACAGCTGTAATAAAGTTAGTGACTAAAGCTTCATTGACCATTATCTTCATCGTATTATGATCGTATTGTAACTTCATAAGCAAACCGATTAGATTGATTAGAATTAATTATTTATTTATTCTTTGACACACAGCATAATACAGACTCATACATAAAGTGTTAATTTGAAAGGTATAAGAAATCCATCAGTAATGTACAGCTTTAATTATTATTTTAAAATATATTATAGTGATCATTTAGGTTTCATATCATTAATTTTTATCATTCAGTCATCATTTGATTAAGTAAGCAAGCAAAGACAAATGACAGTTAATGAATATAATTATTTACTTCTATTTTGGAAAAATAAAACCATAGTTATTTAATAAAATATTTTATTTCAATGTTGCAAAGGCAAATATATTTAATTACTGGAATTATTTAGTTCATTTTTGCAAGATATAATTTGCTAAGAATATGTTTAATTAATGGAGCTATTAATTTTATTTTGCAAAACCTATTTTGATATTATTCTTAGGTTTCAAACCACTTTACTTTAGTTATAGTTACTGTGCATTTGAAGTAAAATGCAAAATTGTAATTTTACTTTATAGTGTAATGAAGATATTTAATCCATGTTGTTTGTCATAGTTTTATTAAGTTAATTAATAATTAAGTGTTATAAAGCAAAATGTTGAACACAAGATAAATTTTATAGTTGATTACTAAAAGTATAAGATTATATTTCTTTACTTGTACAGGTTTATCAGAAGCAATTGATAACTAAAACCATTTGTTTTATAATAAATATGTGGATTTTATTTTGGTTCATTATTTAATAAGAATATAAGGTGTTTCACAAATCTATCAGTATGTTTTGATAGACATAATGTATTAGATGTGAAATTTAAAAAATCATCTTGTGTTATTGATTTTATGAAAATTGTAACTAGTGATGCTAAGTGCATTTAAAATTTGTACTCATACCAATGAGAAAAGATTAAATGTTTGATTAATTATTTGTTTTTATTTTGTTAGTAAATATTTTTTTATTTAAAATTGAATTTAGAAGTTTCTTTGACATTCATTCGTTGTTTCATATTTTCACACATGCTCACACATTTATTTTATTTAATGTAATATAATTGTATTTTCATTTAATTATGATAAACATCCAGATATAATGATATTGATTTCCTTGATCCAAACCCTGTATGAGATTCCAATTATCTACTGATTGTCTTAAAAAGTTTTATTATTTAGTAATTGTTTAGACGATGAATTGAAATCAAAATGTGCCCGATTTCTTTCATTATCTAAGTGACATTATTTAGTTAGGGTATTGCTTGGTTTATATTATTGTTTTCATAATATTAAATAATAGTTATTGAGAGATAGGGATTTTAGATTAAGCCATACCATTAGTTAATTCCCTGAGATCTTTAATATTTTATTCAGATCAAATAATAAATTGAGTTAATTAGATTAGATTAGTGTTTAATTAAAAATTTAGTAATGATAGGTTTAGTTTAAGTTCAGATCCAGTTTGTTATACATTATAGTTTCTAAATATTATATTTTAGTTATTAGTTTAAATTTTCTAATAAGGTAAAGGTTGTTCAATGAATGTGGATGATGGGAAAAGGTGAAGTATAGATTATAATTAGTTAATTTTAGCTGATAGAACTTTACCAATTAAATTTTTGTGTAGTATAGAATTTAATAGAGGTTTATTCCTATTAATTACAATATTTTCTCCCACATCTAATGTACATTGTACACATCATACACCTCTGTATCCCTCAACTGAGTTAGTTTAAGATGAAACTTTAATTAAGAGCCTTATAAGTAATTTTAAAATAAAGTTAGTTCGATAATTTATTCTATGTTGGATAGAATTGGCGCCCCCGGGTATTTGTTAGTAATGGTAATCGGTGCTGAGGTGTTACAATATATATATATTATAGGTTTCAAAGCATGATACATAATTTACCACAAGAGTGGCTAAATGTAAATTAATCTTAGGGTATCTGTTTTAATAAAAACGAAATTAAAAAAAGAATAGTCAAATAAGTTTTAAAAAAATGAGAAAAATATTTCTTTTAGTTTACAAATTTAAATTTGCGTGTATTGTTTTAAAATTTAAAATTCAAAGTTCAAAGGTCAATTATTGAAAGTTTGAATAATTGAAATCTGATTTTTCTTTTTTTTTAAAAAAAGGTGCAAGGTTTTTTTTTTTTTTTCAATGCGGATTGTGTATTGTAACAAATCTTTTTGTTATTGTATTTAAAAAAAACTAATCAAATAATAATTGAAAGATGATCAGCGTGATTAATTTTACTTTTAAGCAAAGACAGTTTAAATAAAAATATGATTTGAAATTTTTATTGAATGTTCACCTTCTTCCCAGTGTCTCTGATCTGTCTTTTAATTTAGACTCATCATTAACTGCTTGTATATTTTGCAGATAAGTTATGAACGAAAACAAATATTATAAAATGATCATAATAGTTCATTAGTAAATCCACCAAATCGGCAATTTATCCTAAACAATGTAGTCTGGATTAATTATTTGTTTTTAGTCTGATATGTTATCAAATTTGAACTGTCATTTCTGAGTTGTGCTTAATCTACATTTAAACAATTATGCTTGCAAATAATTATTAAATAAAATCCCTGTCTCACAGAATATTTATCTTTAGAGGGAAAACAAATATTATCTAAGGAGAAATGATAAAATTAATTTGAATCATAAAGCAGCTAAAAGAATTAAAATGTTTTAAACTTTCTATATTCTCAAAGATAGATTTACTGCATTATAAATACCCGAATAGACTCCATGATGTAAAACAAACAAATAAAAAAGATGTTAAGCTTAACAAAAAAAGAGGTTTTGTATCAGAAACCGTGATAAAGCATTATATAAAATGTCTGATTATCTGAAGCATGGATATATTTAATGATTTATTATTATGTTATAAAGTAATGTATAATATTTATAGATGCCTTATTGTAAAATAAAACATTTTTTTTTATTATTTAACTAGGCTCCTGTCTCTCTTCTCTTCTCATAAATTCTGAACATTTAATAAAATAAATTAATTTATAATAGGTAGTGAGATACGATTTTATATTCTACTGAATTAGTCGTTATAATAACGTGCTGATTGTGTGGAATATCCTGCTGTGGATTTCCCCTTTTTGGATGGTGCTCTGTTTTTAAACTTTACATAAATATATATTCCATAAAGAATCTAATTTTTCTTCAGTTATTTAGGAATGATTTAAGCGGCTGTATTAATTGATTGTAGATTAGAATATTTTTATTAATATAGCATGATATTACCATTACCATAATTTACGAAAAATTAAATTATATTTTTACTCCGATTTTTTTATTTATATTTGTTATTTGAATGTAAGTATACAGTTTAAAAAATTATTTCATGATTATGAATTAACTTTTCATATTCATAGAATATGGTAATTTGTATTTAACTTTAATTATCTCTTTTGCTAAGTAGCATCATCATTACAATTAAATTCCATTGTGAGTTCGGAGAATGACTCCAAGTATCTAGTAATAAATTATTCAAGTTTATGCAACTAGCGTTTTAAAATGTAGAGCTTGAATATATTTATTTACAACTCACTAAACCTGAGACAAATCTGTTATAAAATGCCATCTAACATGAGTGCTTTATACTGACCCTTGATATGTAATATAATGAAAAAATAAATAAATATTAATTATTTTGTATAAGACTAACAGTTAAAAAAATAACTGAATTGAATTTTATATTACTTTAATTTTGATGTTGAGAAAAAATATAAGCAAATAATATAAATTTAATGATTGTATAAATAGAACAAAGAAGTGAAATGGCAAGCAATAAAATATTCAGACAGATAATAATAAATAGGGCTCCCGATCGAAAATGTGTATGCTCACACCAATCCATTGAATAAGAAATTTAGTAGAAGTATTTTTTAAAGTAGTGCTAATAAAAAAAAGGTGTAGATAAATATTATGATAAACGAGTTATTTACTAGAATCAGAGAAAAAAATGCATGCTCTCAAAATAGAATTAGATGTTCCAGTGAGGAAAAAATCGAGTAAAAGTGGTCGAGTGGTCAGCACAGCAGCCTTACAAGTAGTTGTCCTGGGTTAGTGGGTTCTCTTTCCAGCTGAATCTATGACACATGAAAAAAAAATAAAGATGAGATTATGACAATGATGAGTAAAATATTAGAAAAATTAAAAGAAGAAAATAAAGTGATAGAATAGTGAAAATCATAAAACGGAAATAATACAATCAGAAAATAAAAATAAAACTGAGAAGGAAAGGATAATAAAATTGTTACATGTGGTAATAGAAGAGTTATAAACAGAAAATGATAAAGAATATGGATTTCTTGAGAAATAACTACTATTATTGAAAAGTTTGAAAAGATAGAAATGTAATGTTCTGATAATATAGTAAAAATAAAATATATAAAAGAGTAACAAAATTAGACACAAGGTTTCCAAAAATTGAACAATTAAGTAAATGCTAATTATAGTCAACAAAGCATAAATGAAATATGGTTGAAAAAAAATATTTCCAGAGAAATGGAAAATTTAGAGAGTAATGTTTATGATAATATGAAAGGAATGAAAAAATTAAAAATTTAAGTGATTAATTATAAATGCATATCACAAGTTTTTAATAGCATATTTTGTAGAATAAGGAAAAGATTGAAAGCAAATATTAAATAGGCTATAATAGGATATCTAGAAAATAAATTAAATATCTGCTCCAGTGGAAAACTCACAGTAAGGGTTACCATGTGATAGATGTTAATATAAGTAGAGAAATTTTCTTCTTAGTCAATTTAGAAATGATTGCAGTAATTGAAGAATACATGGAAAGATGAAAAGCTTAATTCCAGTTTAATACGATGATAAATTTGGATGGTTTTAACTTTTCAAAGATATAGGATCTGATTAATTAATTAAAGAGTTCATGTATAAATGGAAAATAAAAATATAATTTTATTAAAACATGATTTTTTTAAAGATATGTTCTTCCTTAATTAATAATTGTCAAAAAACATAATAAAACAAATAATAATTGTGAGATAAAAAGAATAACTGCAATTAAAAAATTTTATAGTTAGCATACTTCTAAAACTTTAATGTATATTAGGCAATAATATTTGTTGTGTTTATGTTGGATATTTAAATATGTCTAAGAAATGAAGGAAGAGTTTGATATCTAGCGAAAAGCATATTATTTAATATTTACATTACAAATATGATAAAATATTGATTATAGAAAAAAATATATTACATAATCAAAAAAGGTATTTCTTAACCCAAAATCTGTAGTTAAAAATTGAGACAGTTAAATGTTTTATCATATATTTTATGTAATTAGCAATCATGGCTATGGCATAATGGAAGTTATTCACTTACATTTATTTTCAAAAAAATAATATTTACATAATATTATTTCTTTATTTACTGTTTTATTATCATTCTGTATAAAGTGACAATGAGGGTATAAATAATGCCATTCTATTGATTTCTCTTACAGATAGGTGTTCTATACTGGTTTTATGATGCATATAATTTTATAGATCATGACCAAAACAATGTATAGACTATAAGCAGAATATCTATAGCCATACGTTTCACTTAGGTGATAAAGTTATGATTCAGATTAATTATATAAGTCACCAGGAAAAATATGTCTATAAAAATTTCACAAATTTATGATGGGCCATTCACTATTATTTGCCAATATAACAATAATGATTTTGTGTTGGCCAATGAAGGAATAGAAAAGGGAATGTAATAAGGTGTCAAAGTGAATTTAGTGATGAGTGACAGGATAAAAATTTGGGATGTAAGATTTATAGTATGTTTGTGACTTGTGAATTGGGAATATTTATAGGATTCAGCCTTTTCAAGGAAGGAGTTGGCTGAACTACATGTATCTGATTGTGAACAAAACCACCATGTAAGTTTATAGTGAAACACCTATTTTCAAATAGTCTGGGCTTAAAAAAAAATGGCTGGTAGAAAAATACTCACAATAAAATGATAAATAAAAATTCTAAATTAAAATGTTCAGTAGAGTTTAACTGACATTGGAAAAAATCTAAGTGTGCCCAGTTAGCAAATGCCTATTGCATAATTTGATTCACAATGTAGTTGCAACATTCTTGAGAAATTAAAATAAAGTTTGGTTAACATTTAGTCAGTTTCCTTTGTATGGACAGTGATTCTAAACATGGAATCTCTCCCACTTATAAGGCTATCTCATTATCAAAGTTACTTAATATATAGTCAGTTTACTTTAGGAATGAAAAGTGTAAACAAATTTGCTGCCTTACTTGTTGCTTAATCTCTAGCTCATCAGCAAGGTTATATGAAAAATTTTTAGCAATGTTAATGTTTGGTGTAAAAATAAAATTATCAATTATCAAAATGTTTGAATTGACTTAATTTATTTCTAAAGTGGTAGGAAGGCACTGCAATGGTTGGCTAGCAAGAGATATAATTGAATGTTAAATGCTGGTTAATTTTAGACCATCTGTTTTAATAAAAATGAAATAATAATAGACAAGTAAGTTTTAAAATTTAATGGCCAAAGTTCAAATATCAATTATTTAAAGTTCGAATAAAGGAAATCTGATTTTAAAAAAAAATGTCGAAGTTTTGTTTTGTTTAAATGTCAAAGTTAACAAAAAGGACTTTGTATTGTAACAAAATATTTTTGTTACTGCAATTAATAAAATTAAGTAAAAACATGTTTAGAAAAATAATGAATATGATTTATTTATTTTTAAATAATGACAGTTTAAATAAAAATGAGATTTAATTTTTTTATTGGAAGCATGAATTTTTCTCAGCATCTCGGGTCTATCTGTCATTTGTTTTACAATTATCATTAACTACTTGTAAAAACTTTTATTTTTATTTTACAGCCAAGTTATGAATAAAACTGAATATTATAAAATAGCCATAATGATGCATGTGACTATAATAATAGTGTGTGCATTTATTTTACACAATGTAGCCTGGATTAATTATTTTTATTTAGCCTAGTATATGATCAAATTTGAACTGCCATTTCTGAGTTGTGCTTAATCTACATTTAAAAAAAAATATACTTTCAAATAATTGTTAAATAAAAGCCCTTTTTCATAAAATATCTGTCTTTAGAGAGGTGAAAAAATATGATCTAAGGAGAAATGATCTAAATAATTTGAAACATAAAGCAGCTAAAAGATTTTTAATATATATATATTCTCAACGATGTATTTACAGCATCTTAAATACCAGAATAGACTCCATAATGTAAATCATACCAATGAAGAAAAATTTAAACTTAACAAAACAGAATTTTGAATCAGAGAATTTGATAAATATTTTGTTTAAAGTATGTGATCGCTTGGAAGATGATAATGTTCAAGTATCTATTATTATTTTGTATGTTATTGTTTTAATATTTTATATATGACTTACTGTATAATAAATATTTTTTGTTATTTATTAATGCAGTCTCCTGCCTCTCTTCTCATAAATTCTGATGCTTTAATGTATTAAATTAGTTTGTAGTAACTAGTGATATAAGGGTTCATATTCTACTGACTTAGTCAGTATTGTTTAATATACTGATTGTGTGGAGTAGGTTCCCATGGAATTTTCAGTTTTTGGTACTGCTCTAGTTCTAAACCTAAAAAAAAAATTATAATCCATACTGGATCTAATTTCCCTTAGTTACTCAGGAATAATGTAATAGTCCAGAAATATGACTATAATCTGTACTATTTTATTAATATAGCTTGGTCTGATCATTAGTATAATTGTGATTAAATTATATTTTTATTCCTATCTTGTTTCATTTGTGTCATTTAGATTTAAATATGAATTTTCAAAGATTATCATATTATTAGGTATTAACTTTTCATATCCATAGGATTATTATAATTTGTGATTAACTTTACTTTAATGATTATTTTTGCCAAATGGTGGAATAGCTACAATATATATATATTAATAATTATTATGAAATTATACTACTATTATTGAAATAACATTTTTCTTACAATTAATATTATCATAGCTTATTAATATTTTTTTTCAAATAAAAAGACATTTATTGTATAGTAAAAAACAACAACAACAACAACATTTATTGGTGATTATTTTAAAAACAATTATGCTTACAAGAAAATTAAAAATAATTTTATATTTCAATATAATTTTAAACCAAGGAGGTTTAGAAAACATATAGTTCCTTATTGATTTATTTATTTAACAAATATAATTTGTAAAAATTATATCTATAATTTATTATGTTCTTATTATTATCTATGCAATAGTTGTATAACTACATCCTTGAATTTTAAAATCATTTTCATTTTCTGCTCAATGAAAGTCACAAATCAGCTGTTAACTAAATATCATTTGCATGGATGGTATAAATATGCTTATAATACTTCTCATTTTTATTTATATTTTTCTTTTGAATTTGGCACTTTAAAATATTTTATTACGTGTTGAACGATTAATGAATATTTATATATTGATTTTGGTGGCGTGCTAAAGACAATATATAATATTATTAATACAACTATACTACTGCCATGGAAATTATTTTTTCCCCATTACAATTAATGTTATCAGCATTTACGAATAATTTTATGTGAAATAAAATATGTTCGCATGTATGGTGAAAACATTTAATGTGATTATTTAAAAAAGCTTACAAGCAAATCAGAAAAAAAAAATCTTTCAATACAATTTTAAGCAAAATTGATAAATAAATATATTTTCTTTAAGACTTGTTTATTTAATTAACAAAGATAATTTGTAAAAAAATATCTACCATTAATTATTGTCATAATATTTTTTTTATGAAATAGTTAAATAAATACATTAGCATACAATTCAATAAATAAAATAATAAATAATTAATTTTAATATAATTTATAGTTTTTTCTCAAACAAGTCAAAAAAACAGATGGTAAATAAATGATATTTATATAGATATAATAAATAAGAGTATAATAATTCTAATTTGCATATAAATACATATGCTTCTATTTTGCAACTTTTGAGTAACTTAAAATTATGTTTTATTACGTTCAACACACGGATGTTTAATAAATATTTATATAATAATTTCCATAGAGTGACACAGGTATTATATATATATATGTGTGTGTGTGTAATAATATTATGATTCAATATCTGTATTTTTAAAGCAATATACGTAATTATATAACTGAATATTTTTAAATACAGTAACTAAATAATTAAAAATTTTATTCACTTAGGAGCGCTTTTGATTATCCCAGTAATCTGTGTCAACTAAAGCTTTGAAATGCTAACTTTCCCACAATTCCATGATCTTAACGTTTGCTGCTTGCCTGTCAATTAAGTCATGTTTATATTTGTATATTAGCATATCTTCCTTTATTATTTTTTTTTATTGTTATTTTTTTTCAATTTGCAATATTTTTACACTGTTAAAATTGAAGTCAAAACCATAACTACATGATTTATTATGGTCATAAAAAACGGATGCTGAAATATTATTATCTACTATTACATTCAAATATAAGCCTTTCAAGCTAATTGTGCATATGCTTTTGTGAGTTTTAATAATAATAAATGAATACTTTCTCTCCAATACAAGATATAGTATTTATGCAGGAATAAAATGAATCCACCTATTCCTGCAACTCAAATGCTTATCTACTATGCAATTTTGTTTCGATTTCTAAACATGTTTTAATAATAGCAAGTGTTCTTTAGTTTTTTTTCCAACGTACATCTAGATTCACCTATATATCCACTGTCACACCTACATATCCATTTATAAATGACACAATTTTTATTTATAAATGAGGTTTTATCTTTGCAGATATTTATTAATTTGTTTAATGTAGGAGGTGTATAAAATGCAATATCACATATATCTTTATAAATTTTCCTTATAAACTTTACTTGATCATTTGAAGTATATGGGATTGATATCCATATTTTTTATTAGCAGGAGAATCAATATTATTATTAACATTTTTATTTTTATATTTTGTATTAAAATCTCTAATATCATTGAATATATGTGATAATAACTGTAGCCAACATTTAACAATTCATTCAAATATATTTCAATATTTTTGCCTTTATCTGATAAATATTTGCAAAGACTATTATTTCTAAATAATAAAGACTTAAAAGCTGTCATTTTGTGTGACATTGGCACTTTTGATTTATATTGAATATAATCTCTTTTTACTATTGGTTTAATGGTCATACAGTAATCCAGCAATGCATTGATTTCTAGTTATTTTAAGATCAAGAAACTGAATGCACATTAAATCTTCATCTGTTTTTATCCATCTTAGGCCTTTCAGACCATTTAATTCTTTAAACAACTCATTAATTGTATTTTGTTTACTATATATAAAAACATCATCAACATATCGATAATATGCAATAATATTCCTTTTTCAAAATATTTTCTTCATATGTAGAAATTATAAAATTACATATGTGAGCAAAAGTAGGTAAACCCATGGGCCATCTGTTACATATTTTATAAAAATCCTTATTAAAAACTGCATAATTATTTTTATCAATAAAATTTAATGTTTCAGTTATAAACTTTATTATTTTCACGTTAACATTTTTTAAACTTAATGCGTTAGAAATAATTTTGATAGATGCTAATCGATCAATTGATCCATACATTTCACTAACATCTCGAGTACATATAATGTCATTAACATCAATCTTAATGTTAGGGATTTTATTAACAAAATCAAATGAAGAATATATTGCATATTTACCAAAACCAAGAATTTCTTTAGAATTTTCTCAATTATACAACAAGTTTAATAACAAAATGCCCCTCCAAAATCAATCATTAAACACAATGGTTCATTTTCTTTATGCAGTTTTATGTTTGAAAAAATCTTAGGACATATTACAGCAGAAGGGTAAATTTTATAATAAGTACTATTATCAATCGCTTTATTTTTGGCTTTTTTAAAAATGTTATTAATAAATTAAATACGTAAATTTTCTATATTTACTTTATCAACTTTCATAAAGGTAAGATTCTTAATTTGAGTAATTACTTTGTCTTCATAGTCATATTTTAATAACAAACACATTCTAGTTCCCTTGTCCTCTTTATATAATTTAAATTATTCGCAGATGTAAGTTTTTTAAATTTAGATATATGTATGATCCAATCGTAATCCATTTTATAATTAAACTTTTTTACTTTTACTTTTTTACTAAATCATTACAAACTTTTACATCAGATTTAATTCTGCTTAACAAATTTTCAACTGAAGATCTTAATTCTAGATCTCTGTCTTCAGTTTCTTGATTTTAAAATAACTAGAAATCAATGCATACTGGATTACTGTATGACCATTAAACCAATAGTAAAAAGAGGTTATATTCCATATAAATCAAAAGTGCCAATGTAACACAAAATGGCAGGTTTGAAGTTCTTCTTATTTAGAAATAATAGTCTTTGCAAATATTCATCAGCTAAAGGCAAAAATATTGAAATATATTCGAATGAATTGTTAAATGTTGGCTACAGTTAGAATCACATATATAATGTTATTAGAGATTTTAATACAAAATATAAAAATAAAAATTTTAATAATAATATTGATTCTCCTGCTAATAAAAAATATGGATATCAATCCCATATATTTCAAATGATCAAGTAAAGTGTGTAAGAAAAATTTATAAAGATATATGTGATATTGCATTTTTATACACCTCCTACATTAAACAAATTAATAAATAACTCCAAAAATAAAATCTCATTTATAAATCAAGAGTGTGTCATTTATAAATGGATATGTAGGCATGGCAGTGTATATATAGGTGAATCTAGATGTATGTTGGAAATAAAAACTAAAGAACACTTGCTATTATTAAAATGTTTTCAGAAATCGAAACAAAATTGCATAGTAGATAATAATATTTCAGCTTCTGTTTTTTACGTCATAATAAATCATGTAGTTATGGTTTTGACTTCAATTTTAACAGTGTAAAAATATTGCAAATTGAAAAAAATAACAATAAAAGAAAAATAAAGGAAGCTATGCTAATTTACAAATATAAACATGACTTAATTAAGAAGCAAGCAGCAAATGTTAAGATCACAGAATTGTGGAAAAGTTAGCATTTCAAAGCTTTAGTTGACACAGATTACTGGGATAATCGAAAGTGCTCCTAAGTGGATAAAATTTTTAACTATTTAGTTACTGTATTTACAAATATTCAGTTATATATATATTGTACCGTGAATCAACTGCTACATATGTATAATAAAATTTTAAATATTAATAAGTCAAGTCAATATTAAAATGTTTTAAAAAAGAGATTTTTGTTTTGTTTAAAAAAGTATTGTAGATTGCTGGAGGGAAGGATGAAGAAAAGAAAGCTGCATCATTATTCATTGAAGTTTGAATAGTATAAAAGAAATAAAAAAGGAAAGTAATTAAAAGAGGGAGGGAAAGAGATAACTATATAAAGAGTAAAAACTGAAAAGCATAGTATGGGGAAATTAAATGAAAATCTCTCTTTACATTTATTTAAAAGAAATAAAATAGATGTGCCAAAGTTAATTTAATTACGTACAGAAATCAGAATGTATGTGTGTGCAAATAAGAGTTGGTTTTAAAATACATTGAAAAAAGAATAATATTGAATTAAAAATGGCAAATAAAGGTTGTAATATAAAAGTTATATCAACCTCAATGATTTCTTGATTGATAAGCAAAGACAGAATGGAAATAATTAATTAGAAATGACTACAAATAAACAACTATGTGAATAATTAAAAAAGTTATATCTTATTGAAAGTTAGATTAATCTAAGAAGGAATGTGAATTAAGAAATGATGGGAATTTAATTAATACATTTAAAATTTAAACTGATTTGGAAGGATAAGAACAATAAGAGGACCACATATAAATATGTCTGAAAAAAAACTCATCTTCATTATTATAACATTGTTATTTGTTATAAACCTACTATAATTTCCAGTCTGTGCAAATGAAACTTACTTTAGTGAATGCCAAGAAAACCATGTGTTGCTAATCAGAATTCAAAATATACCACTGTACTCCATTCTCTTGCCATCCTAAAACACCTGAAGGACTCAATTAGCTAAAATGAACATCTAATAACCTGACCTGCTTGAATATTTATCTGCCAGACTGAAATCCAGCAAGGAAGCACATTCCTCTGCAAATATAAATTCCATCCATTTGGCAACACACACTTTTCACTGGAGGAAGAAGGCAGCAGTCTTTCCAGAAGAACATGTACTTGAAAATCTATAGGTAATATTAACTGCTCCATTATTCCCATTTCAACTGTGTCATTAAGTTATTACTGTATCCACTGCAATCTTTGAGGTATCTGGAGTCAACAAAAAATGAACTCTATAACTAGCATAAAAGAACTATTAATGTGCAGAGTTAGTGCAATAAGCAAATATTTGTAAAACTATCTGAATCATACAAACAATTAGCTTATGGTAAAATGTGTGTGCATCATATATAATATTTTAATGATTTATAGTTATTTATAATATGAATGCCTGATATATGATATATAATCATTATTTTATTTATAAAAAAGGATGACAAGTTGGGTCATAAGAAATTTTTAAAATAAATTATTTTGGAAATTTAGCAATTGTCAGTCAATTCTTGTACTCACACCACTAATTATTACTTGGTGAAGAATCTATAAAAGCAGTTTATTTTATTATGTTTCTGTTGAGCTAGTTTAGAAAAATTCAGATGCTGAATTTGTAGCCATCACTCAGGGTATGTTAATTACTTCATGTAATTAGCTGGTACCTGACATTTACTTCAAAATAAATAAAATGCTTTGAAGGTCAGTGGTTGAATTTAGCAGCCAAGAAGTTCTGTAGCCTGGAAAGATGGTTGTAAGTTATACCTTGTATAACTTCAGCTTAGTTACAGGTATGTTGAATATTGTGCTTCTCTGTCTGAGGGATCAGGTGCTCTAATATTTACAAGAGAGCTGAAGTTGATCAATATTATATTTTGATATTTTTATGTTATTTTTTATTTGTATTTTTTAATTTATATAATCTCAGAGTTTATTTACTTCCATCAGGTTCATTTGGGTTTCCCAACCTTGATGCAGAACCATCACATATAACAATGATTAATCATATGTCAGATAAAATTAAAGTAAAAAATATTCAAAGAAATGTTAAATTGCATATAATTACAAGTACAAGTGTTATAATTAGGAATAGAATGGACCAAAACGTTTTTTAAATGAAAAGAGTGTGAAAAGGTTAAAGGGGTTTTATGTAAAGAGAAATAAATATCTTCCAAAGTTAAAAAGAAAAAAAATGTTTAAGAAAAATTGTGTTGTTGAAAATAATGTAATAGTTTTAGAATAAATTATAAAAAAACAAGTTGTTTCCTTAGCTGTAAAGAATCGTATTACATAAATGATGATAATTAGAATTTTTTTTATAAAAATTAAAATAATTAAAATAAATAATAATAGTCATGTATATAATATAATCAGTGGCAAATATATGTTTAGGCAGGCTAAGTGCATTTAGGGACCATAGAGACAATAGGACTAAAGGGGTTGGAGTCAGCTGTATGCTTTGAGTAAAACAAATATTGAAATAAATATAAATACAAAAATAATGGATCAAGATATAATGTTGGAAAAAAGACCAATCTCTATCAAAAATACACAAGTAATAGAGAAAGAGAAAGAAGAGGTATGAGAGACCCAGATGATCAAGACAATGATGAAAATGATAGTAAATATGATGAGAGAAATGAAAGAGAAAAATTGATACATGGATGCACATTTAAATGGATCAAATATTATGAATCAATTTTTAAAAATAAAAATATTTTTGGGATATGCTGGAGAGCATTTAGTGTGAAATTAGCTCAGTGAAGAAAAAATGGTAGCCATGTATTTTAATCATTTTCACAGTAACACTAATGTCTGATAAGATTCCTTATCAACAAAACTAGCTATATTTGGAGAGTATAGGCATTTATTGTTATGAAGCCATTGGAGAGAACAGCAACAAGAAAATATTTAACACCAGGTGTCACAGAATATATGGCGACTTTGTGAGCCTCATGCTATTTTTTTCAGAGGCAATTGGCTAAGTTAAGATTGATAACACCCAATCCTTTTTAGAGCATCAAATCATATGAATAATTCAGCATAATTTCACCCATAAAATAGAACAAATGTTGATTGGAGCAGAATGCAAATGCATGGAGCAGCTAGCCAGGTTGCTTGATGAAATTGATAACATAAGGTCAAGGTATGAAAATGGGAAAAGACAATTTAAACTTTTAGAAATAGGTAATATAGAATATAATATAATGAAGGGAATAGACACCTTTAGATAACTAATTTGATATGCAGCTGAGAAGAAAGACAGCCAGTGTTGGCGCCTTGAAATTGCCCAAAGTAAGAGCTCTATTAAAAAAATTATGGCAGGAGCACTGCTGGACTCAGGTAGCCAAGTGTTGACCATGTCACAAGGTATGTTTAAAAAATAAGCCATATTAACTCTAATGTTAAAATTCCTCCATTAATAACAGTACATGTTACTATGGCTAATAATATGGGGGCTAAATTGGTATCAAAGGAAATGTGTGTTAACATATGTATAGCAGAGAGAGATTACATCCATGTAATGCTTATATTAGAGAGATTAATACACAAAGTTATATTGGGATTGAACTTCATGCACAGGGGCTGCTGTATATTGGACTATAAACAAAATCAGATAAAACTAAACAATGAAGTATTAACATTCATGTCAGACAAAACATATAAATCTGCTAGATCATGTTGCATACAAAATGAAGAAATAAAATGGAAACACACAAGAGAGTAAAACAGTTGAAATGTATCCATAATTGTCAATGAGAGCAATTAAAACAAATGCTGGGCAATTACAAAGGCAATTTTTCAGAAATCTATGGAGTATTTAAAGAATATGAGCACAAGATAAGTCTCATGCAAAATCACCCATATTACACTAGGGATTACTACATTCTGCATCAGTACTGGGGGAAGTTGAAGAGCAGCTAAGTAAAATGTTAAGATTGAGAATCATATCAACTGCTCATCCTCTTTTAAAAATTCTACAATAAACGTAAAGAAGGAAGATGGGTCTAGCTGGTTGTGCTTGGATGCAAGGCAGTTAAATAAAATTACCATCATTGATTCTAATACCTCACTGTCTGTATAAAAGTTACTAGTAAAATTCATAAGAAAAAAGGTGTTCTTTACCTTTGTTCTTACTGCCAACTACTGGCAGATAAAGTTGCAATTTATGATCGAAAGTATACTGCATTTTGATACAGTGAGGAGTCTTATAGCATTAACTGTATTCCATTTGGACTAAAAATAACAGTGCAGAATTAGTACAATGTCTGAGCCAAGTACTGTTAGTTGAAATGAAAATATAATCATAACAAAGACATCGATGACATAGTTTTGGCATCAAAGCATGTGAAAGAGGATTTCAGTCACATGAAGCAGTTGTTACAAGAGTGTATAGAAAAGGGAATCAAAAAATTAATTTTAAGAAAAGCAATTTAATGACCTTGGATGTTAAGTTTTTGGGTCACTTGATAAATGGAGTAGAAATTCAACCACATCCTGAAAAGATTCAATCACTTCAGGAATTTTCAGTTCCCAAGACTAAATAACACATTTTATTGTTTCTGAGGTTATGTAACTTTTATAATCGATTTAAAAAAAAATCGAAATGGAACCTTTATTGCAACTACTAAAAAGGATATTTCTTTAATATGGACAGTGCATCATGACCACAGTTTTCAAAATGTGAATGGAAGTTTTTAAAAAGTCATGCTCTCATATCGTGACTTTCGAAAACCATTTCTTGAACAGACTGATTATAGTGGAAATGGATTGGATGCTACTCTTTATCAAGTCCAAGAAGATGATCAGTCAGGTGTTCTATTCTTCATAAGCCATTTATTGAAAGGTCCTGAGGTGTATTGCACTGTGACTGAAAAGGAGGCTTTAGTGATCACTTGGGCTTTTAAAAATTTCTGTCAGTTTTTAATAGGGTCCAAGGTTATTGTGGTTACTGATCACAAAAGCCTTGAGTTTTAAATCATAGCATTGTAGCAAATAGTTAGCTGAAAGTTGGAGTTTATTCATCCAGGAATTTAATTACAGCATGAGATATTGTCCAAGGAAGGAAAACATGTTGGCTGATATATCAAACCAATACCCAGAATCACTGGATCAACAGCAGCATTTAAGCGTGATGACATTTACATTGCTATGGTGAAAACCATCAGAACATGGCTGTGGAAAATGATCTCTGAAATTTAGGAAAGCTGACAAAGGGAAGATTATGACTGTGGGCAAATAATTAAATATATGCAGCATCAATATGTAACAGGAAGTAGAAACATTCTATGGTGGAGAAATAGAAAATAATATTGCATTAAGGAAGTAATTTTGCAATATAAAGATGGAAAGAGAAACAAACAAAGATGTACGATTATTACCATCATTCTGTGGAGATGCATAATGGAGTGTATTCATCAGAAGTATGACCATTGTGGAACAAAAAATCAAGAGTTTGTTAAGACATTGGTTTTACTGGCCTGGGATGTACACCAGTATTTTGGTCATAATAAACAAGTGTCTCAATAATTTAATGATACTGTGGCTATTGATTACCATGCATCATTTCCCTCATTCAACAGAATAAGATATCTGGTTGTAGTGTATGATGTGGTGGCCTATCCAGTATCTCAGGTGAATGTCAAGAAAACTATATGGGTATTGGAACAGAAGCATTTTGGATCTATTAGAGATCCAGATAAAATTATATATGCCCACAGAACACCATTTGTTTCTGAGGAATAGTGAACATGGGTTGAAAAATACAAATTAAACATGTTTTTATGTCTAACCATAATCTACAATCTAATCCATCGGAATAAATCATGCAGGAAATATGACATTTGTTTATGGTATATATACCCAATAATCATTGAGCATGGGTGAAGAAAATTCAATGAAATGTCAACATGATAAATTGGATGAAAAATGAATTTATGGTGTTTGAACTTGTGCGGAATCATTTTGGAAAGAACAAAGCTCAACATATAATTGAGCCTGTGACTTATCTATTTGGTCACTCAATTCATTGATTCTATAATCATACCTATCATCAGATTCCTTCAATATAGTATCCACATTGTTTTTAAACTCATCTAATCTCACATTAGTAACACTCAATTTAATGGTAAATAAATCAATTTTATTATTTATATTTTCTTTTAGTTGTTTCTTTTTTAAATTATATCACTAAATTTATTATTCATATCTCTACTCACATCACCCAATTTATTGTACATATCTCTATTTATATTTCCAAGTTTATTATCAATCGTTTGCACACATTATCAGCTTTTTAAAGAGACCTCCTGTGGTTCCTTATAATAGTTCTACTTTATTGATTTCCATTTTCACTTAATTCTTTTATATCAAGTATAGGTTCTCTCTCTTTATTTTCAGGATAAATTATAAAACAATTCGACTTTATTTATTTTTTCATAGGACATATCTATCCATTCAACCTTCCACTTAACAACAAAACACATAAAGAATGACAATAACACTATAATTATAAATGCATTATTAAAATCCTTTGATATAATACAATCAGTTATATAACTCTCTTAATGTATATAAATACAATACCATATTTTAGCATTTATATGGGACTCAAACCTGGGTCTTTAATTGGTTAATTGAGCCTGAGTTGGTGTGTCATTTTGTAATGTTATAAAAGTGATGATACTGGGAAAATGATTAATATAATGTCAATAAAACATAGCCAAGTCATTAATCACCATTTTGTAATAGAATATTGTTCATAATAAGGGATAATAATATAAAAAAATTTAGTATGTTTTAGAATTGAGACATCATTCATAATAATATAAATCTCGTCTAAATTTGGAGTTCCATTTTTGTAACAATCACCACCCATATATGATCATCATTGACCAGAATTAGGTAGCTATTTTGTAAGAATAATAATGGATTTTCTACTGTGATATCTCTCTCAATTGGTTTGATTAGCATTTGTCATAAATCCAAAGAAACTATCCTAGTGATTTTTTAGACAACCAGTTATTACTGACACTATATGGAAATAAAAGATAATGAAGAAATGCCCTTAAGATTTAAATATTATTGTAACAGAGCAAAACATGCATCAATAAATACTAACTCTGTTATAATCTGTGTAAAATTATATTACTCAGTCATTGTACACACTATGCATTAGCAATATTTCCAATACATAGTTTAGAATATCTACTCTACTAAAATAGAAGACTGATGACAATATTTATTAAAACCTAATTTAATCAGATAGTATTTAAAACAAAATAAAGCTTACAAGATCATACCTCAGATATCATCAAATCCATTCACTATCGCGAAATAAACGACAATAAGTAATGAAATCATATGTTATTATCCTAAACAATGGCATATGCATAAGACATCTATTTGATTTATTAACGAATGAAATCAAATTCAAATCAATAAATAACTAAGTTCTGATATACTTTACTAATCTAATATTACTTCCAGTAATGGAAAACTATGTTAAAATTTAATGATATTGCCTACTTAAATAAAATAGTTTCTAAATATTTATAATAACATTTTCAAAACGTTTTATAAACCTATAATATTTGAAATGTTTAAATAAAATAAACCCTTATTCAGTTTTATATCTAATTTGATAAAATGTTACAAATAGTAAGAATATTTTATCCATACTTTACATTATATCAATATGTCATTGTTGCTTAAGTTATACATAAATAAAAAACACTCTACAAGAACTTATCATTAAATCTTAGATAATCTTGCATTTAAAAAAATCCTATTATATCTTTATTTCAAACATGCCATAGGTTTTTATTGGATATTTACTGAATTACAATCGCTGGTGGTAATTATTTAATTAAATCTCCAGTCAATCAATTATAAAAAATGTATTTTATAACAATTAAACTATAGAAAACGATTATTGGCAGTTGTCCAATCCAAAGATAAATATTAATTAAGTTATAGTAATTAGTTAAATTTATGATCCATCTCAAAGAAGTTTAAAGGTAATTAAGACAAATTATTCTGACTAATAACAGAATAAAATCTATCATGGTCTTTATAATTAAAAAATATAGGCTCTTTAATGATTAACCATGAACTAATGAAATTATTTATACTGTCAATATTAATTTTACACACAAAAATATTTTAATGTAATAGCAATATAAAATTCATATTAATTAAGCTTAAATAATAATGTATAATAAAATAGACGTTTTTATAACAATATTTCATTTATCAATATTGGTTTGATCTTAATTCATGATTTAAGTATCAAAAATTATCCTGCGCATTTAAAAAAATTACCTAGACAAATTTATTGGGTTTTAATCAGTTTTAGATTCATTGATTCATAACAAGAATTAGTAAGGATAGCAATAAAATTAACAATAAAAAATGTAATTGATGTATCAAATTAACTGAAATCGTAACCAGTTAAGAAAACAAATACGAATGTGATTTCCCTTGAATATATCTAATTAATATGAAAATACATCATTTTATATAAATCAATAACAAACAAGAAATAAATATTTATTTGAAACCCAAAATATATTGTATGACAATAAAATTATATATAAATTGAAGGAGAAGTTCACAATATCCAATCATTAAATAGGCAATACAATGAAAAAAATGTTATCAAATAAAATAGATTTTCATTTATTCACTAAGATAATTTCAAATTATTAAACCAATATAAAAATATATTGTATTTAAATTCTTCTCTGTATGAATATCTATGTAATGAATATTTAATTTAAAACATTAAACATTTGAAAACATTAGGTCATAAATTAACCTATAACACCAGATAAGATTTTAAATAATAATAACAAAATGAATCTCTCTGACCTTTTTATGTGAATCCTATAATAACCCATACACACACACACACACACATATATATATATATATATATATATATATACTATTTAATCCTATGTTTTAAAATAAAATATGCACAACAGACATATTTTTTAATGAATAATATATTTACAACAATTTCATACCACAGTGGAACAGTTTCATTCTTTCTGTTTTATACATTGGTTCTATTAGCCTATGGTTCATTATTTTTGATTCCAAATGCATAGAAAAGATAATCCATCAAGTAGAGAATGCAAGCATGAATGATAACAATCAAGGATTTGAATTAAATTTCTTTTGCTTTAAATTTCAATATTTTTTCTTCAAGAATATAAATATATTCAATCTTTTAAAATATCAGATACTTAGTGGATGCAAAATTGACACATCACTGGCTTTATTGTATTATTTATTGGTAATAACATATAATGAGAATTATTTGAGGGACAGAATTTAATTACGTACAAATGAATAATAAATGATAGCATTGTTTCAAAGTAATAAAGTAAAATTTTGATTGTTTAATATTACATAGAAGTTCAATTTAAGTTCAATTTATCGATCTTGTGAAATTCATTGATCAAAATATGATATCCATAGACAGATCTTGGGGTTTGTATTTATCACAAATAAATACATGAAATCCTAAATTTTGACAATGAAATAATTATAGATTATTTGCAATACAATGCATTTTGGTTTTTTTATTACATTTTTCCATTTCTTCTAGAATTTCATCAATGAACTTCCCCAATTGAATGGGCAGATTGTTAAAATTTTTATACTTTCGTGGTGTTAGAAACTAATCACTTTTAAATAAATTCGATAAAATTTTAAGACAAATGTAAAAATGTCTGTTCTAAGCAATGATAAAATTGTAAGAACTTAAAAGTACAGTGTTTCATTTGTATTTACAACTTACCTTTGCTGACATCTTCAATAAAACTTAATGATCATTTGTTTGTTTAATAAAATTGAGCTCCAATGCAATGAAGACATTAAATATTGGACACAGTAAAAATAAAATATATTTTTTCTGTTTTACATTTTCAATATTAATTTTTATTTTTAAGCAAAATTAAAATATTCATATTATATTTTCAACATCTTTTAATATATATATAATTCTTCAAAAACAATACATAAATTACACACACACTCACATATATATATATAATTAACGTGTATTTTTATTAATATATTCCAATAAACTAATTTTTAAACAAACATATATAAAAAAGAAACATTTAATTTTGTCTTACGTGATATGGTGGTGAATGTAATAACAAATATTAAAATATGGAGTAATTATTAATAATCATTTTATTCAAGTGATCTTTTTATGATTCACATAACTATTTTTCCATTTTTATTTATTTATTCATTCATTTATATATTTTTCTACAATTGATCACAACCTATTTATAATTTGATACTAATATTATTATTGAATAAAGATTTTGCTTAAAATTATTAGGTTGCCATGGCTATCTGGTTAATATTTATATTTGAAGACCTCCATTATCCATAGATCAAGTAAAATGAAACTAAATGAGATCAACATACTTCTTTATTTTTATATACTTTTACATACAACACTAATCTGAGCAGATACAATTTATAATTTTTTTACTAAATATTTCTTTTGACAAAATAGCATAATAGTTTTGTCACTATCATAAATGTAGTATTCAAAAATTTATAAAATGTTTATTATAATAATATTCTTATTACTCAAGCAAATATAAGGGTCTATAATAATTTATGTATTATTATTAACGGTTGAATATATTTTGATAAGAATAAATAATTTTGAACACATCTAAAAAGATTTAAAACTTAATTTAGAAGACGTTTGTAAATACATAATTATAAAATAATATATTAAATGTTTTTGTTAAACAAAAAGCAACATTGATATTTTATCATATATTACTTTTTTTGTTCTAATAGTTTTTTTTGTTTTTTACTAGTGAAATTTTTCGTTTGAATTATTTTATATCAACATTTGTAAAACAATGAACATGAATATTTTTGGAAGTCACTGGAAGTTAATATTGTTAAAATCCATGAATTGCTGTTATAGTGAAAATATTTTATCTTAGCTGAGTTATTTTGTCATATTTTCAATCTTTTGGCAAGTAAAAAAATATAAACAGGAAATGTTCTTTATTAAAACATTCCTTTTTATATAAATGAAACTTTACTCAAGTTTTATAGAAAACTTAATTGAATAAAAATAACTAGAATCTTTTATATCAATATCACTCATTTCAAATGGGAAACAGCTGAATTTTAGATGACTATGCAAATTAATGTTTAAAACTGCAGGGAATACACATATAAATGGTATCCAATGATGAATTATTTTTAAACTGCATATTTTGCTCTTAAACAAATTAAATTAGAAGATATTATTGTTTGATATTGGATGTAAATTGGTTAGATATTAGGGGGAAAATATTTATAATATTTAATTTTGTGTAATTTGAGATATACAGAAACTTAATAGCATCATATAATAAATGCTTAAGATTGCAGTCTCTTGTTTTAGAAAACATGTGGAACAAACAAACCTACATGGAAGATTCTAATCAATAAACTTAACATTTTCAAAATAATAAAAATGTATCTATGAGATAATTAATATATGTAATGTGACATTTGCTTATAAATAAAAAAAAACACAATAACAAAGAAAATAATGTCAACACAATTGTAAAATGTTATATTTACTTTTGATAATAGTAATAAAATATATATTTCAAAAATGATTATTTGAGAAGAAACAATATATAAGTAAATAATGCAAAATTGTATTTTTTGTGCTTTATAATTTATTAAACAGCAATAAAAATTGGCTTTATCTATTATAAATTAAGAAAAAAAAATAATCAAAATTTAATTATGGAACTCAAGAGTCCATTTTTTGTACAAAATATATTAGAATATTTGTCATTCAAATTTGTAAGAATCATGGACAAAGGGTACGAGTTCATTATGTGACAGAGACTCATCTAATTAATTTGTCATTTATATAATTAAAACAGACAAAACTCACCATACATATTGCCACACACATCAAGCTACAGTAATCAATGGATGCCAATAGACTTGTGCATAAAATCGCCATCAGTGCCTACTCATCAAATATTCCCAGACTAGTTTCTGGCTTGTATAATGCAGTGCTCTCAGATCCAAGACTTCACACTAATGATGGTCACAAGCCAGAAACTAGTCTGGGGATATTGTATGAGTAGGCACTAGATAGTGATTTTATGCACATGCCTTTTGGCATCCATTGATTAATCTAGCTTGCTGCATGTGGTACTATGTATAGAAAGTTTTGCCTGTTTTAATAATAGTTATATGCAAGATTAAGGAATGGTGATCATGTGATGTTTATTGCTCGTTTATATCATCTTAGTGACTTCTGACTGATCAAATTGTTTGGCATTCCTCATGTGAGCATTGAAAGTCAGAATAAGTCTCCTGGTTTTATTCTTCATTTTTATAGCATAAATCAATTGCATTACCACAAGGTTTCGTATTAAAGATCTATTTCATTTCACAAATCATGCTGCCAAAAATGCTAAAATAAAACAATATCTTAACTGGCAGTTACTTGGCTATAGAAGAGATTCAGAAGCATTGTTAAATGAAAATATATGACACAAATTATGAGTCAAAAAATATTGCTGTAGAATCAGCAAATTTTATAAGGAAACATATAGTCATTATGCATGTTTAAAATTTTACACTTAAATTGTGGAAAAATTGTGAATGTGGGAGGGGGTTGTTAAGTTTATCACTTACTATTCTCATGTTAACTTTGATGGTTTCACATTGTATAATCAATCAAAAGCTATTTTATAGAGTGTGGATTACAATAGCAGCAAGTTTACTTAGAAAAGAGATTTAATTAATTTATTATATATTATAAAAAATATTGCATATTGTAGAAATCATAGAAAAGGCTGATATATATATTGATTTTCATGGAGAAAATATTTATATATCATAGAAAAGGCTGATATATATATTGATTTTCATGGAGAAAATATTTTGGTCAAATGATTGTCAATCAATTTCAACAGCTTTGAAGCACTTCATATAAAATTTGAATTAATTAACAATAATGTCACGATACTAGCAAAAGACAGAGAACAAGATAATTGTTATAACATGTTTTTAGATGAATTAAAATTATGGTTAAAAAGTCTTAGATAAATCAATACTGAAATTATATATATATATATATATATATATATATATATATATAAATTTGAACACTGTTGACCAATACGTAGATGCATAAACTACTTATGGGATAGTTTGTTATTATATAATATAAACAAGAAATAGCTTGAAATTTGTTTCTTTTTCATGCATTGATCATATTAATACAAGATTAATGAAAAATATTTTTACGCTACTATTTAAAAAACAGAATGGCGATCATTGTTTTTGCATTTACATCTATTCCAAATGAAATACAGCATAATAAAATATCAGAAACAGTGGGAAATTAATTGATATTGGATATTAATAAATTAATTAGGAGTTTTTTACAAGAAATTTATTGGTATGAACTCAAAATATTAAGAACATTAATACTATGTGTGAAAAGTTTGTAGAAATATTCGAAGATGTATAAAAAATTACAATAAATAATTGTGCTTAAAAAATAATTATAAGTTTAATGTAAATTGGATAAATAATAAAAATATTGAAATTAATAATATAAAAAAGTTATGGAAGAAATATAAAAAAGTAAACAAAATTATGATTAATTTCTTAAATATAATTCTTTAAGAAATAAAGTTAATTCAATAATAAGTCAGAGAAACAGTGTTGTATAATAATTATTTAATAAAAATAGAGGTGACATAAAAAAAAAATCGAAAAAAAATCGAAATATTACTAAGAAAATGAAGTTCTATAAATGATGAACATATGTAAGAAATATTTTAATCTATATATATATACTTTTAATACTATATTTGGGAAAAAAAATAACAAACTAAAAAAAAATTCATAATGTTAATATTTCATAAAAATATAATTGCTATTCTTATTCAATATTTATGCCAAATTCAAATGGATATTTATATGAAATAATAAAATAATGTATAATTAATATAAGCCCAATCATAGAAACAATAAGAATGGCAGATATAAAAAAGAATGTAGATATTCGATCAGATATTATAATTTACTTGATTAATAAAAGATAAAAAATAGTGAATTTCTTATGTTATTAAAACATCTCTAATAAGACAAGTTTATACATCTGATGCTAAAAATACTTTTGATGACTATTGAGTTCTACCTATGTTCCTTTAATTGCTAAAATAATATAAAATTATGTTTATAAAATAAATAATATTTTGGTGCTGATACTTTTAACCATCCATCCCACTTGATGACATTGTTGTTAGCCAAAAGTAGGTAAAAATATCATTTATTAGACACAACTTTAAAATTGCTATCAGCAATTGAGTCTTTTGGCTAATGTAGGCCAACAGCGTGTTTTACAATAAATTGCTCCACAATTCACACCTAGCCAACCATATCAGTTCTGTCTAATAAGTGTTGTTTAAGTCTTTATGAATGCTGACAATTAAAATATTTCTACATTATCATGATAGGGTATGAATAGTTTTAATGAGGAAAAGTGAACTATTCTGTAGAAAGAAGTAATTGTTTTAAAACCTAAATGAAGTAGTATAAAGTCCTACAAATTTTCACACAGTCCCCAAGGTCACTACTCCCCCTGTAAGCATGTCTTATTTGGGAAATTTGGCAATTTCACATACATGAAGATAATGTTTTGTAACATTGGAGAGCTTGTGATAGTGAAAAAAATGGCTGCCACTAAAAAAAGGGTTTATTTCAAGCTATCCCTATTGCCTAATACAGAAGCATTCACTGGGCTTTCCTGCAAGAGAAATGAGTTTTACCAACAGGGAAGACTTGTGTGTGTGGTGGGAAGATGATTGTAACAAAATTTAGGACATATGAGATGAACTGCAAATTGAGTTCTTGCCATTGAATGTGTTCTGGTCATTATGATACCTGGTTGAACAAATGCAAAATAGAGCTAGTGAAAGCATTATGCGTGATAACACTTTTTTAAAAAAAATATTGTTATTCATTAAATATATATATATATATATATATATATATATATATATATATATATATATATATATATAAACAAATGAACATTTTTAAAAAAAAAGTAAATTATTGTTACTCATAACAAATATATTCAATTACTTTAAAAAGAAATAATAAGAAAATAATGTAATTTAAAAGAATGGACTGTGTATTGTTTATTTGATAAAATATTAAAGAAAATGTAATTATCCGGTAATGTTATATCCATGTGTTTTGTTGAACGAAAAACACCATCAAGTGGGATGGATAGCCAAATGTATCAGTATCATATTTTTAAATAAAGATTATTCTTAATAACAAACAATATAAATTCATAAATTATAAAACAAAATTATGTTATTACAGAATTTTGCAGATAAAATTAATAATGCATTAAATTATAAAAATATGCAACTATTATTTATGTTAGTATTTTATGAGACTTTTAACATAATTGAAATAAATAATTGAGTCACAGTTTACAAAATTGTGGAACTAAAAGACAAATTCTGAATTACTTTAAATTTATTTAAATGATAGATATGTTGTATCAAAAATATCAAATCTATTGAGTAATGTACAAAAAAAAATATGGAGTTTCAAGGTGCTATATTTAATAAACTGTTGTTTCTTGCTTTTGTCTAGGAAATATTAATATTGAAGGATCAATATATAAATATGCAGTAAGTGCTGTTATTATGAGTATAAGTAACAATATTGAAATTACAATTTAATAAATGTAGTTATTTTACAAAAAAAAATATTCTACAAAATCAAAGTAATTATATATATATATATATATATAATAAATAAAGTTTGATATCTGTATTCGTTTCACAATATATGTAATATACAAATCAATATATATATATCAAAATACAGTACAATTTATATAAATTATATTCTTTTAGAAGTACTTTCGACTATACACTTTGTAGTCTTTATCAACTATATAATGTTGAATAATCAAAACGAGACAACCCTTAACAATACCCATAGTTCAATTCAGATTTCCCACAATTCTGTTATCTTAACATTTGATGACTGGCGATTCATTAACATTTGATGATTTCTTGAAATCAACATACCCTCTTTTATTTTACATTTATTATGACAACGTTCAATTTGAATAATTTTCATATTTTTATAATCAAATTTAAATCCATATTGACAAGATTTATTATGATCAAATATAACAGATGATGAAGGTTTATTTACATCTGTTCCATATTGATTCTCTTTTTGAATTCTATTATATAAAATCATATGTTCTTTTATTCTCTTCTCAAATGTACACTTAGATTCACCAATGTATTGTACGCCGCATCCACACATCAATCTATATATAATAGAATTTTGATTAAACTTTGAATTTTGAATTTTAGAATTATTAAGCAATCTATTTATGTTATTTGTAGAGAAAAAAGCAATATGACACAAACCATTATAAATTTTCCTAATAAACTTGACCTGCTCATCTGATATAAATGGCATTGAAATCCATTTCATTTTGATATTTTTATTTTTAATTTTATTATAGTGTTGATTTCTTTTAAATCCTTTAATAATATTAGCAATAACATTTTTATAATAGCCAATTTTTAACAAGTCATTAACAAATAAATGTACATTTTTAATTTTATCACTAGAATATTTGCATAATTTTTCATTTCGAAATAAGAATGATTTCAATCCAGACAGCTGTGTCATAAGCTGTAGATAATTTTGGTTATGGTAATAGAAATGAGAGAGGACATAGACTTGTGGAGTTTGCAGAAAAAAAAACAACAACTTTATATTATGAATTCTTTTTTTGAGAAAAATATTAAAAGGAAGTGGACATGGAAGCAACAAAATGAAGGTACAGCAGAATTGGATTATATTTTGACTAACAGAAAATACATATTTAAAGACTGTAATATTCTTAATAAATTTAACACAGGAAGTAACCATCAATTATTAAGATGTAAGATACATGTTAATGCAAAACTAGAGAGACAAAAATTATTAAGAAAAACAATATTTACAGTTGATATTCCTAATCTTTAGAAACATTCTAATGAATTTAAATTAGAACTTACATATTTGTTTCAAGTATTAGTAGATTTTGAACATGATTCAGGTTTGTAAGACATTAATAGGAAATAACTGATATACTTTTAAAACCTGCACTGAAGATAGCTGGTAGAAAAAAAACAGCAGTTGGCCAATAAAATTTCTACTAAGACTAGAGAATTTATTAAAAAAAGAAGGAATATGAGGATATACAACAATGATGCATTAAAAAACATTGAATATCTCAAATTTTCTAAAATGGTGTGGAAAAGAGTTGAAAATGATATCAGAAAGTATAATTGTGAACAAGTAAGAAAAGCTGTAGAAGATAATAAAAGTCTAAAGAGTGTAAAACAACATTTTGTTATTGGTAGGGAATTTATATCTGCAATAAGAAAAAAAGATGACATTATTACTAAAAAGAGAGATGACATCATGATATGTGTAGAAGACTTCTATCAAGAATTATATAGTAATAAAGAACAAGTGCTTCATGTACCTATTATATATTCCGAATTGCCCAGAATTTTGAATGAGTAAGTAAGTTATGCAATTAAATTTATGACGAAAGGGAAGGCTGCAGGTAATGATGGAATTTTAATTGATATATTAAAAGAAGCAGGTGAAGAAATATAATTTTTTTAGCAAAGTTATATACCAAATGTCTAAATGATAAAGATATACCAGATGATTGAAAGACTGCAGTATTAATATTAATATTTAAAAAAGGTGATAAAGAAGATATTAGAAATTACAGACCTATCAGTCTTTTATCAGTTTTATACAAAATTTTTACTAAGATAATTGCAACTCTCTACAGAAAACACTGGATTTTCACCAACCAAGAGAACAAGGTGGAATTAAAAGTGGTTTTAGTACAGTAGTTCATATCCAGGTATTGAGAGAAGTTATAGAAAGGACAAATTAATATGAGTTGCCATTATGCTTAGGATTTGTAAATTATGAAAAGGCATTTGATTCTATAAACATTTCTTCAGTGATTAAAGCATTGGATAATCAAAGTGTAGATCCAGCATATTGTCATATTTTAAAGAATATTTATAAAAATGCAACAGCAACAATTAGATTACATAATGATAGTAGGAAAATCATCATTGAAAAAGGTGTAACCCAGGGTATCTCCATATCTCCAACACTTTTTACAGCAGTGCTGCAAGAAGTATTTTGTGGATTAAAATGGGAAGCTGAACAAGTGAAAGTAAATGGATATTATTTAAGTCATTTAGATTTTGCAGATGATGTAGTTGTTTTTGCAAATAATGTTTTAGAGTTACAGGAAATGTTGCAGGAGTTATCAGATGAAAGTAGGAAAGTAGGACTAAAGATAAATGTTAAAAAGACTAAAGTAATGTTTAATAGATTTCCTCAAAATATTAATATAAAGATTGATTATGATGAGTTAAAAGAAGTTAACAGTTACAAATATCTTGGTAAGATTATTAATACAGATGGAAACATAATGGATGTAATTGGTCATAGAATTAAACTTGTTGGCATGTATTTGGTAGAAATAACTTGATACTAAAAGGAAATATGCCTAAGTGTTTGAAAAGGAAGGTTTTTAATAAATGTGTTTTGCCAGTTCTTACTTATGGATCTGAGACTTGGACACTTAATAAAAGAGCAATACAGAGACTTCAGACCACTGAAAGAAGTATGGAGAGATGCATGTTGGGAGTAACAAGAAGAGATTGAAAACACAATGTATGGGAAAGAGAACAAACAGATGTTAATGATCTCATTAAAAAAAGATTGAAGTGGAGTTGGGCTGAACATATTGCTAGAAGAAATGATAGTAGATGAACAATTGAAATTTTAAACTGGATTTCAGGAGATTGTAAAAGATCCAGAAAGAGACCACATGTTAAATGGATGGATGAAATAAGAAAGTATGCAGGGGTAAAGTGGAAAAGAGAAGCTAAAGATAGGAAAAGATTGATTGAACTTGAAGAAACTTCCATCCTGCAGTGGATTGATAATTGTTGATGATATATATATATATATATATATATATATATATATATATATATAAACGCCATCTGTTGATCATAAATACAAGCGTCAGCAGGTTTTAACATGATTAAAACTTGTTTTTGTTTTTCATAAATCTACCTTTAAAGGTTTCTGCAATGATATAGATTGCAGAGGCTTTGACTATGTGGAGAAGCTGAAATGAGATCAGACCCATGTAGCTATCTAGTTTGTTTGGCTGAATTTGAAGATTTTATCGGTCTGAAAAATTTCATGCTTGCAAAGTGATAGAAACTCTGTGCATAAACACTTGGAGTCAGTTTTTAGATCTAGTTTCTTGGCTCTGTCTTTCACTGATGACAGCAAAATAGCTTTTAAATCAGCTGATCTGAAAGTGGGCTAAAACGAAAGAGATAGTTAATTCTGACTCTTTGATCATTTGTGTAAACAAACGCTTGATCGTGTTTTTGGTAAAAACACCATCTGTTGATCATAAATACAAGCGTCAGCAGGTTTTAATGTGATTAAAACTTGTTTTTGTTTTTCATATATATATATAATATCCATTAAAATTATTATAATAAGAACAAATATTATAAATATAAAAGTAATTAACTATTATATATAATCTTTCAATTCACAGAAGTACTTTAAATTAATTTTTTAACTCTCCTGTACTCAAATTCCATGAATCACATGATAGCAGCTTGTCTATTAATTATATTCATTTTATTTTTATTTATTAAACTTGCCCTCTTAATTTCATCTTTTATTATGGTTTGTCTTTTTATAAAGAATATTAACCAAAAAAAAAAAATAAGGAAAAATTAAGGAAGCAATTTTAATAAATAGAAATAAAATGAATATAATTAATAGACAAGCTACTATCATTACAATTTGGGATTCATGGGATTTGAGTTTGCATTTATTATGTTTATTTTTATATTTAATGGCAGTTGAGAAGAGTTAAGGAATTAAATAAAAGTAATTTTGTGACTTGACAGACTGTATAGAATAGTTAATTACCATTATATATTGTAACCGTATGGTTAGGCTCAATGTTGTTAAGCCTTATTTAAATGGTTAAGTGTTTAAAATATTACATTTTAATTAATAACAATTGTAATATATTGAATAAGTGTATTATCTTGCTGATATGTAATAGTAATTGCCAAATTTCATTTTTAAAATTAAATAAATTTTATCAGTAAATCTCCCCAGAGTGATAAAAACTCAGACACTTGAAAATATGCTAATCCCTCTCATGGGGTGTATAAGATTTTATGTGCAGTTTATCAGGTGGACTAATTTTCAATAATATTAAAATGATAATTTAATAGCATTATTATTAATTTGAAAGTATAAATATGTTTTGTTACTTTATTAATATTATTAAATAATAATATGTTAAAAAAAATTAAATTTATAACTCTTCTAAATCAATATTTGTAATCAATTCCTAAGTGTATTTTTTATTGTGATTTATGTTAATATTGAAAAGTTTGATTAATTACCAGTAATGAATATAAAATGAGAAGTGGTATTTATATGCATACTATACTCTTATTGGTCTATTTTTATTTGTACCACAATTCAATGTAACAAAACATATAAATAACTTAACATAAGTATTATAGAGGGGGGGGGTATTAATAAAAAAAAACTAGAAGAAAGACATTATCATTTGAAACAACAAGTTACATACATCAAGAAGAAAGCTGAAAAAGTGATAATACCTGATTTAAATTGACCAAAACTAAAATATATTGTAATTCTTAAAGCTTGGAATAGAAAATTTTAATTCCTTGCATGCATTGGGAACTCCTTATCCATCAGTCAACATTTTCTGAAATTTTGCACTGGGAGCAAAATAGAAAGCATTTTGAAGAACAAGTATTTTACCAAAAAGAAGCTTGAATTCAAAATCGGATAATATATTGCAAGAATAATATTTTATTTCACATATTATTATATACATTTGAAAATACTGCATCAATTATTTAAACTGACAAAAAGAATAAAGAAAATGACGTTTTTTATAGAGCAAATTTTATATACTTTTGCTTTTATCAAGTACATAATAAAAATCTAATTAAAAATAATTTGGAGAAAACTTTTTAAATTTAAATTGAACAAAATAAAAGTTACTTCAAATGAATAAAAAAATTTATTGATTTTATAGGATCTGTAAATTTAGTTTGTATTTTTTTTTTTAAATGAAAAAAAAATATCGTCTGATAAATCTTTTGGAGTGCTAACTTTATTTGTCATTAAAAATGAAATTTGAAATACATTTACAGTACTGATAAAAGAAAAAAAAAGTTTAACTCACATTTATTAAAGATTTTTAATTGAAATCCTGATAAGAAAAAAAAACAATAACCATAAATTATATTATTAAGGAAGATATTTAATAATATGAATATAAAAACATAAATGAATAAATATTTCCTTCTTAATAACTGAGGTGGAATACTGGAATTAGTATTAGTATTAAACATTAACAAACAATTTCAAAATGTTTTGAAATGCTGGAGTTGTCACCAATTATTTAAAATATATTATGCGCAGCTAAAGTAAAATAAAATAAAAAATGCTTTGTGAAATGTTTTCATTTAATCAAATAAGGATGAATCCAAAATTCTGCAGAAAATAATTGCAAGCAGTGTTATATCGTTATTGTATTACAATAAAGTCTTGATGAATTCATTTTACAATATTAGGATAAACGTAAGAAATATAAATGCTTCGTTTGTAAAATGTTTAATCCATAATAGCATCATTTCCCTCAGTCAGCTCATAATGAAGAAACTCAGATTATAAACTAGGGAAATAAAACTAAATATGATAATTGTTTATTTGTTCATGTTTATTATTATATTGCACTAATTTTGGATACGTTATTAAGGTGTGTATATATATATATATATATATATATATATTGGTATAAATTTGTAATGAGTCTGAACACAGACCAAGGTAAAATTATATACATTTGTTTATTTACTGGTTGGCCTAAAATTTAACTTTAAATTAAGTATGAAGAAGTGAGACATGCAATTAAATGTATGAAGAAAGGAAAGGCTCCAGGTAATGATGGAATTATAATTGATATATTAAAAGAAGCAGGTGAAGAAATAGAAAAATTTTTAGCAAAGTTATATACCAAATGTCTAAATGATAAAGACGTACCAAATGATTGGAAGAATGTAGTAATAATATTAATATTTAAAAAAGGTGATAAAGAAGATATTAGAAATTACAGACCTATCAGCCTTTTATCAGTTTTATATAAAATTTTTACCAAGATAATTACTACTCGTCTACAGAGAACATTGGATTTCCACCAACCAAGAGAACAAGATGGATTTAAAAGTGGTTTTAGTACAGTAGATCATATCCAGGTATTGAGAGAAGTTATAGAAAGGACAAATTAATATGAGTTGCCATTATGCTTAGGATTTGTAGATTATGAAAAGGCATTTGATTCTATAAACATTTCTTCAGTGATTAAAGCATTAGATCATCAAGGTATAGATCCAGGATATTGTCATATTTTAAAGAATATTTATAAAAATGCAACAGCAACAATTAGATTACATAATGACACTGGGAAAGTCAACATTGAGAAAGGTGTAAGACAAGGTGACTCCATATCGCCAAAACTTTTTACAGCAGTGCTGCATGAAGTATTTTGTGGATTAAAATGGGAAACTAAAGGAGTGAAAGTAAATGGTGATTATTTAAGTCATTTAGATTTCACAGATGGTGTAGTTGTTTTTGCAAATAATGCTTCAGAGCTGCAGGAAATGTTGCAGGAATTATCAGATGAAAGTAGGAAAGTAGGACTGAAGATAAATGTTAAAAAGACTAAAGTAATGTTTAATCGATTTGCTCAAAATATGAAAATAAAGATTGATTATGATGAATTAGAAGAAGTTAACAGTTACAAATACCTTGGTCAGATTATTAATACAGATGGAAACATAATGGAGGAAATTAATCATAGAATTAAACTTTGTTGGAGTGCTTTTGGTAGAAATAACTTGATACTAAAAGGAAATATGCCTATGTGTTTGAAAAGGAAGGTTTTTAACAAATGTGTTTTACCAGTTCTTACTTATGGATCTGAGACTTGGACACTTAATAGAAGAGCAATTCAGAGACTTCAGACCACTCAAAGGAGTATGGAGAGATGTATGTTGGGAGTAACAAGAAGAGATCGTAAACGCAATGTATGGGTAAGAGAACAAACAGGTGTTACTGACCTCATTGAAAAAATTAAAAGATTGAAGTGGAGTTGGACTGGACATATTGTTAGAAGAGATGATAATAGATGGCCAATTGAAATTTTAAACTGGATTCCAAGAGATTGTAAAAGACCCAGAAAGAGACCACATGTGAGATGGATGGATGAAATAAGAAAGTGTGCAGGGGTGATGTGGAGAAGAGAAGCTAAAGATCAGAGAAGATGGATTAAACTTGGAGAGACCTTCATCCTGCAGTGGATTGATAATGGTTGATAATGATGATGATGATGTTTAAATAGAGAGATATGTCAATCTCTTACATTTATAAGAATAATGTATGATATTCTATTTATGAGTAACAGACAACATAACTTGCCAGAAGAATAGTATTTACTCATAATAACACAGGTATCTTATTTTATGAAATTTTCCATATAAGCAGGAATACACTCATTTTATATCTTTATTATTTTTTGCTCTAATTTAATATGTCCACTTTAGTTTAGAGAGTTCATGCTATTTTTCATTATTGTGTACTTCTTATTGACAAAAGATTTTTTATATTTTTAAGAATTATTTATAGTCTTTTCACTTACAATACTTTTGCTGGTTCAATACACTATTTTGTATATATTGTGAAGTAGGATATTTATCTTTTAGCTTTTATTGTGAGAATCTTTTTTATCTTGCCATTGTTTTGATGAGATTTTGTGCTAGTTTCTATTTTATATGTGTGAGAAACATATAATTTCATCAAATATTATATCATTGACATTGTGCATGGGTAGATGGAGCATACTCTTCCATTTCTTATTCTATGTGAGGATTATGTTATCAAGGCTGAGAATTAGTTAATGCTTAAATAGCATAGTTTAATCCTTGGAGAGGATTATTTTCATGGTATGTATTCTGTTTCCCTGTGTTCAGAAAATGTACACATACTTTATACCAAAGTAAAAGGTATTGGTATCCACCATATTATTATACAACTATGAAATATTGTTTTGAAGATACTTTCTTTATTGTTTTATCCCTCATGATGATGTTTAGTTATTTTCCACTGTGTATGGTGATGTTCTAAAACTTTATATGGCAATGATAAAGTAGAGCTAGATTCAGGAACACTTCTTTATCTATAGTCTTTCACTAAATATAATAGTGTATGTATTGTGATGTTATACTTTATCAACAGTTTACAAGTGGGTCAACAAAATTTACTAGTAATTTTAAAACTTATGTATAGCATAATAAGGAATACAAATGTGCAATCTTATTTTATTTCATCAAGCAGTAGTTCCCTCATGGATAGGTAAGACCTTTCACTAGTTAGAATGGTTATTTTATGGACACAAAGTTTAGTATCCTGCATACATTTGATTTCTGGTGACTGTTTTCATATTATGTAATAAATCTATTCAGGCTAAATAGTTACAATTGTCATTTGTGCTTAATATGATAATTGGTATTATTAAATTATTAATTAAAAAAGTTTAGTGATATTTTACTGCTTTCAATAGCATATTATAAATGGATATTATGTTACTAAACATATCAGTGCAACAAAACTGATATACAATACTCAAATGAAATATACCTTGCTTTATATTAATATTTATGAATGTTATAACCTTAAGATTATGTGTCTGAAAAAATGACTGTAGTGACCTTTGTAAATCTTTAACACAAGATTTATTTAAAAGACAAGAGTGGCCACTCTTATCTTAACCTGCTTTCTAAATAAATGGGAGAATATAAAGCAATTTGATTTGAGAGTGTAAGGCTATTAAATACTTCACTAATTAAGTCCACAAATTCTATATTACATCAACATTCATGACATCTATTGATTTACAATGAGTCAGTATTGAGATGTTATGCTTAGAAATGTATTAAGATAATATAAAGTTGTAATAATTATATTTATAAAGTGCATATTTATTATAAAAATTAATATTTATTAAAACTATAACCTTAAGACTATGTGTCTGAAAAAACGACAGTAGGGACCTCTGCAATTCTTTAACACAATATTTATTTAAAAGATAAGAGGGACCACTCTTATCTTAATTTCTTTGTAAATAAATAAGAGAATCTAAAGCATTTTGATTTGAGAACATAAGGCTATTAAATACCTCATTCATTAAGTCCAAAAATTCTATAACATATTACCATTCATGAAATCTTTCGATTTACAAGGAGTCAGTGTTGAGATCTTATGCTTAGAAATCTATTAAGATAATATAAAGTTGTAACAATTAAATTTATAAAGTGCATACTGTTTACATAAATAATATTTATTAAGGCTATAACCTGAGTGGATGCTCTTGTCTTTTAAATAAGTCTTGTGTTAAATATGTGCAGAGGTCCCTACTGTCATTTTTTCAGGCACATAGTATTAAGGTTATAGCCTTAACAAGTATTATTTGAAGTAATGAATATGTGCGTTATAAATATAATTATTATGTGTTTTATATTGTTTCTAAAATAAATGTATGTTTTTCAATTGTCTATTATTAAAAAAATCGTAAATAATGAAAATAAATCTTGTTGTTATAAAATTACATTTAGTTGATTGTGGTGTTATTGCTAATCATCAACCATATTATTTGTGTTATTGCTATCAACACATAATTTTATTGTTTTAAAGTTATCATTAATTAAAACACTATATTTTATTATGCATAATAATGCATTAATATATCATAATAATTTTGGGAAACTTTTACATTCTAAAGTGCATTTAGAATTTATGGCTTATTGATTAAAATACTATATATCTTAAGCCCATGTCTTATTTAAAATTATATTTTAATGATCTATTGGTTTTGAAATAACCTGTTTATTTTGGCCATTACATACATCATTCACCACTCTTGATCACATTGCCCATAAATATTTAATAAAAGAGAACTGGTAATTTATTGTGCTTACTTCATAAAGCTTAAAATTCATTACTGTTGGTAATGGATTTGCCAAATAGTGTTTATTAATTCTATTTTGGTTTGTGAGCGGTTTGTTTGTTATATTTAGATAGTGACAAAATCCCTCTCACTAACCCAAGTATATCTTGAAATATGAATTACCCCCCCCACCCAAGTAACCTTTATTAGTTAAAAGATTACAAAAAAATATTGGGTACACTTACCCATGGAGGATGTTCAATGTTACAAGGTAAAACAATTATTGACCAGGTTTACAAAGTACATATGCTCGATAACAAATATATTCTTAAAAGGGTTGTATAATTTTGCTTAATGTGTATCTATACATGGACAAGCACAGATCTGCTCTGCCCAAAAAACAATTCATCAAGGGGACACAGCATCCCATCAGAGTGGAAAAGGTGCAGAAAACTTTGACCCTGTATATTTCTGGAAGGTTATCTGAATAGTGGCAATACTTTTCAATTAGCCTGCACCCACAACCCAGATCCCAAATGACCACCATCATCAACCCCTGTGGAAAAAATGAGAAGTGCAGACCCATGACCCCAAATACAACAAAACTTTATTATTGTTAGAATGGTGATATTTTTTGCTGGAGTGTCTGGCATTCAGCATGTCAAATCAATTTGTCTGTGGTTATGATCTTGATAAAAGAATTGTTTGCTTTTCTCAATACTTATTAAAAGTTATTTATTAAGTGATTTCATTAAAACAGTTGATATTTCATCTTCCTCATCCATTAAATTTAATATATTATCCTAAGCCTCTTGCATAATGTTATTTACCCCATACTTCTATTCCCTCTAGTTTTCACTGCATTTGTGTAGGTTTTCATTTTTGATTCTAGTGCCTCTTTATACTTAAAATTTTGGTTATTAACATTAAATAATTTGTTTGACTTACTTCTCTCATTAGTTTCAAATTTAGATTTTATAGATTTATTCTTATTAATCTGACTTGGTTTTTCGATAACGTTATTTTCAATTTTAAACTTTTATTAATCGGTTTCGCTTTTTAGATAATGTTGTTTTCAATTTTAAACTTTTTGAAGCCTTCAACGACATTTGCTTTCTCTTTCCCTTATGATATTTTTGATGATATATAGTCCAAATCACCAGTTGTTTAATTATACTGCTGTTTTCTTGACTCACATTTCCCCCTTTATTTTGTACTTCATTTGATACGTTTTCTGCCATCTTTGTTTTCACAATGATGTCAGTTAAACCCTTGTTGCTGTTAGGAAACTAAAAGTTTTCTTCATTTTGATAACAACACTTAAAGGTAATGGTTTTACCCTCAGTTTAGTTTCAAAATATTACAATGAAGCTTTGTTATCCTTTTTTAATTCCATGTAATATAGGAGACATGAAACTAATATTGCATTCCTAGAGCCACTAGCTCTGAGAAAAGTAAATTTTTGATTCTTAAATGTAATTTTGAATCTATGGTAATTTTTATGTCATAAGTTATTAGTTGTGCTTTGGTTGGAGTTATCTTTATCTTCACAGTTTTACTTATTCTCAATATAACTTTGATGTAAACTTCTTTACTTTTAAAACTTATAGTTCATTCCAATTTCATAGTTAAATATTCTGATTTAGTCAAGCTTAGAATCAATGCTTTGTTTTATTTCACCATATTACTCTTTAATACAATATTAGTTTATAGTTTAGAATCTCATTCTTTATTATCAACATTATTTTTATATTTCATTTTGATTTTATTTCTTTTATTTTTTCATTATAAGGAAAATAAAATAAAATTAAATATATATATATCAAAGAAGAAAAAGGGAGGGTATGATTTATTCTATAGAAAAATATATATGGGTATACAATATTTTATAATAAATATTTTTATTATATACAATTCATATATTATTGAAATATAATTTATTGTTATTATTATCATTAGCATATTTTGTATATTATTTGTAAAATTAATAGAAAACATGAATATATAAACTGCTATTTAAATTTTCTTTTATATAAAAGCTCAACTAGTGCTTAGTAAGAGAAGAATGACCTTTGTTTTTGTATAATTTTATTTTGACTAGTATTTAAATCAATGAATAAAGATTTATATATATACTTTTAAAAAATGTGAAAGTGAACACTCTTGTACCAAAATAAAAATATTTCAAATTTTTAAGCTTTATTCTTTATTGAATAAAAAACTTGTAATGTATTATACCATTGATAAATTTATTATAATTGTACACTTTTCTACTTGAAGTTTACATATTTAAAAAAAATCGAAAAAAAAATCATCCAGTTTACTTACAAATGTAATTATTTACATTTGTGTTATAAAAAATTGTCCACTTTTCTTTTGTTGATTATTATTTTTTTATAGATTTATCATTTTTAAAACTTATAAAATTGTAGTATAATGTATTGATTTTTGAATATATAAGTTTAATAATTAAAATTGCAAAAAATAAGTGTTTTGTTTTTGTTTTTGAAGTTGTTCCAGACTCTCCAACTAAAACTGGTGAGTATATATATATATATAGAATTTTAATTTTAGTCACATTTATTAATTATAATAATTATATGCTTTAGAATATTACATAAAGTTTGAACACACACACATATATATTGAAACAGATACATTGTTTCACAAATATATTTTAAGTTATTCTCCCCTTCCACCTAAAGTGATTGAAGTAAAACAGACATATATAACAGAAACCAACTTTTCAATAATATTATAAAAAAGGCAAAATGTTTACATTTACGAGGCAAAAAATCATTATTTTAAATAATGATTAAGAATTGTAAAAAAAAAAAGATAAATCTTCAACATTGATTTTTATAATTTTTAAATCACAAAATAAATACATCTTTAAGCATTTAAAAATGGCATTTATTAAAATGTTATATTTTTTTACTTTTGAAATGACATTGTTGTTTACAAAGTGTAATAATTCCTTGAGGCAAGGTTTATCAAATTGGAAAAAAGGCAATATCTTTCTAATTCCTCATCTGTTCCTGCTAAAACTAAATGATCCAATCATGAAGAAGAGAAAAACACAGAGGCTTAAATGAAAGCTTTTTGACAAATAAGATACAGTGGTGTCATGCTATATTAATTCAGAGATGGGATCAGGTCATAAATAATGGAGATTAAAGCTCAAAAGGAGATCTATCTATGCCTTGTTTAACTGCTTAATTGCCAAGTGGTTTTAGTGCAGAGTCACCTTTAAAATAATTATACTTATGCCCACACAGCTCTTAACTGCTGAGAAATCTAGTTTTACTAAGAGTGAACTCTACAGTTGGTGGACATTGAAAAGAAAAGGGTTGTCTTTGAATAGCTACTATATCCCACTCGATGGCACAGTTTTTATGCTTAAACTATAAAATATGATCATTCCTGGGCTGTTATTTATAATCATTTTGATGTGTTTTTTGTAATGTGAAAATAAAAACAAAAGAAAATCGTCTTTTTTAAATATTATTTAATTTTAAATGTTATTTTTTATTAACGTATACAAATTAAATTATAATAATAAATGTAAAATAAAATAAACAAATAACAATTTGATTCATCTTTTTTTAGTTTGCTTTTTATTAGAAAAATAAATTTTCAATCAGAGATTGTTTTACTGAGGTTACGGCTTTTTTTTTTGTTGTTGTTTACCGCTAGTTTTTATTTCAAATAGAATGACAACTAAAAGTAAAACTTGTTATGGTTACATTTAGAGTTAGTTTTAGGGTTATTTTTAGGGTTAGGATTAGAGTTAGTTTTAGAGTTAGGTTTAGGGTTAGTTTTAGGGTTATTGTTCTGTTGTTTGTAATGCTAAAATAAAAAATATCAAAATCATATTTTTGTAAATATTTTTTTACTAACATCTATAAAATAAATGATAACAATAAACGTAAACTATATTCAACAAATTATAACAGTAGTCGGAGAAAAGAAACTAAAACTTTTTTAAACAACAATAAATATATATGTTTATAATATATGCTTTTTATGACATTTAAAAAAAAACAGCGTACAATTGTACTTTTCTTACTGGATATTATTGTGTTAACGCTCTTTTTTATTTCAAAAATATACAGATGGTACAATCTTTTTTGTCTCATGGAATGTTATGAACAGTACATTACTTGACTTGTTGCCTATTTCCAAATCACTTTATACATATATCTCATCAACATTTACTACTTAAAACTTCAATACACTATGGTATAAAAAGTCTGTTAATTATTACTTTACAAAATCGAAACATTTCAATACTTTAAAATAAACTAAAAAATCAAATGAAAACAACATTTCCATCCAATTAAAAAAACATACCCTCTCCCCAAGCCGTAACCATTTTATAAACTGTGCGATATTCAGAAAATATATTTGCTGTGTAAAACATACATGCTGTACTGTGATGTGACATAGTGGCCTGCAATCTGTAGCACACAGAAAAGTTGTATTATAGAAAATGCAGGTTCGAACGTGTTGGCTGCGGAAACAGCATTTTTATGTGTTTTAGCACCATCCAGTGGGATATAGGGTGATAGGCTAGTCAGTAATAGCTTTTTCTCTCTATCTGTAGTCATAAATCTTCAAGCCATGCCCGGGTGAATACTACCAGAAATTACATATTGCCATTCTGTTTAAATAAACCAACCCCTTTTTGAAATGCAATAGTGACCTGTATGGATGAACAGACCAGATAAAAAATGAAGGTAAAGATTTTATGAAATATTAATAACTTATATGTTTATAATCAAAATACATCTTTCTTGAAATAAATCATAAATGATTATATTTTAGATGGAAAATATGTGTGTATTAAAATAAAGCACATCTTATATCTTATCTTCAGAATATGTTTCTATTGAAATAAATCTTAAATACTTATATGTTTGTATACAATAAATATCATTATTAGAGTAAATCATAAATATTTACATTTTTATATACAAAATATATCTGTATTGAAATAAATCATAAATACTTATATTTTTGTGTGCAAAATACATCTTTATTGGATAAATCATAAAAACTTATATTTTATATACAAAATGCATCTGTATTGAAATAAAAAATAAATACTTAGCTGTAAAATTTGTTAGTATTGAAATAAATTATGAATACTTATTTGTTGATAATAAAAATACATTGTTATTGGAGTAAATTGTGAATACTTATATTTTTATGGACAAAATACACATTTAATGGTATAAATCATAAAGGATTATATTTTATATACAAAATACATCACTGTTGGAATAAATCATGAATACTTATCTTTTAGACACACACTATGTCTGTATCAGAATAAATCCCAAATACTTATATGTTTTTAAGCAAAACATCTTTAATGGAATAAATCATACATGATTATATTATATATACAAAATCTGTCTTTGATGGAAAATATCATAGATACATATATTTTAGACACACACTATGTCTGTGTCAAAATAGATCACCAATACTTATATGTTTATATGCAAATGCATCTTTACTAGAATAAATCATAAATGATTATACTTTAATATACAAAATACATCTGCACTAGTATAAGTCATTGATACTCCATACATCAATCAGAATACAATATAAATGTCATATAATTGAAATACATCTCTAGCTGTTGGAATAATAAATGTTATGTATAAAACATGACTGTACCTCGAAGAATTAAAATATCTTATGAAAATAACACACATCTTTAAAAAAGAACTTACAAATGTTCATAAGAAAAAATACAGCTGTACATGGATCAAGGAATAATATTTAAAGCATAAACTAAAAAATTAAAGGACACTATGGATAAACACATCACCAATGTGGAGTATCTGATCAATAGAACCTAAGAAAATATGTGAATACCAAAGAATGGATCCTAAACATGAACTATATCAAAAATAAAGTAATGATAAACTTTAGAGATTATTGTCCAAAATAATTATGGAAAACAAATGATCTTAACAAATGTTATGAAATAAATTTATTGTTATATAAAACCAATCCAGTTGTTCATGTTGCATTACTTGCCATTGATTGCACTTGTTCACAAGAAACTTGTACCTGCTGAGCTATGTTCAGCATAACTAGATATAGGTAAATCAGATTGTAGTGAGATGGAACTCTACTGGTGCCTTTTGGAGAAACCAAACACATAATTTTCTAGATGTTTCCAGTCTATGTCACTACATCATCTTATGAGCAGAAAATATTGTTGTAGGTGTGGTGATGTCTGTATTGGGGAATGCCAATTAATGGTTGAAAGAATACAAATTAATAGTTAAAAGAGATAAAACATGTGTCTACAGTAGCAGATGCTCATCAGCAAATACTTAAATACTTACAACCAATGTAAAGAGGTCATATGGGTGTGTCTGGTTAATATATATATATATAGTGTGCGCTGGTTAAAATCGTGTATTCATTAAACAAAACAAATAATCCAAGCAAAAGTATCTTGAATCCAACCATGCACATGATACAGATGTCAGGGGGGGCAAGGGTGAATCCTAACCTATTTGCCTGAGCTATTGCCTCTCTAACTAATGAATAACATTTGTAATGACACTAGCATTGCTTAGTTTTATTCCGTCCCGGTTGGAGGTCATGGTTCACAAAGGAACTCAAAATAATAAAGGGTTTATAGGAGAAATTAATGATTTAATGAATTCTGACAATTGCAGAATGGTACAGACGTGATTTGATATCGATTACTAATGGTTTGAACTGTAATAATTATAATTCTTTCTAGCAACATTACAAAGAAGTGCATTTAAATCAAAAAAATATTATAAATAAATACAGTATTTAATATTAGAGATTTGGAGTGATGACAAACTAAGCTAATTTAAAATAATAATATTACAGGAATTTATTAAGAAATCGAGTTATTGTTATATAAAATAAGTTGAGTTTTGTTTATACAACTAGGTTATTATACTTCTTGAGTTTGTTTTGATGTGGCTAAATGCAAGACATTGATAACAAAGTAAAAATTTGTTAATTGGTCTGCCAAGAACCAATCAGAAATACAGTGTCATTAGCTCTCTTTAAGAGATTACAAATAAGTCTATTCTATTTATAAATAACAAGTCATGAGCAATGTGTATTTAAAACACTATTACATTTATATCAGTTGTCTATAATGAGTGTGGAAAGCAAAATACTTTTTAAATAAATAAATGACAATTATATAGTCAAAACTGGATTGGTTGGTAAAAGACATGCCATCATGGCAGAGAGAATTTCAGGTTTGCAAACAAAAGGCAATATGATAGTATATATATTACAACAAAAGATTAGATGAGGTCTGTTATGAACCTCTGGGCAGATTTGCTAGAAAAAATCCCTGGTATATACAGGTAGATAATGAGAAATGCTGGCTCTCTGAATAATAATAATAATAATAATAATAATAATAATAATAATAATAATAATAATAATAATAATAATAATAATAATAATAATAATAATAATAATAATAATAATAATAATAATAATAATAATAATAATAATAATAATAATAATAATAATAATAATAATAATAATAATAATAATAATAATAATAATAATAATAATAATAATAATAATAATAATAATAATAATAATAATAATAATAATAATAATAATAATAATAATAATAATAATAATAATAATAATAATAATAATAATAATAATAATAATAATCGATTTGATGTGCTGGATTTCCCATACACATTTTAATGGGAATGCCTGAAATTGGGTCCCTTAGTAGGAAATATGTCTACTTTGATGGAAAGAAAAAGATTGGACTGGCCATATTTAAAATTCTGAAGGTCCTAAGAGGTAATTAGCAAAACAAGAACAATAATAATAAATGAATGGTTGTAACTACAAAATACACAATGCCTTAGACATATATATATATATTGTAACCTTTCGATTGTTGTCCCAACTACATAATATCACCAAAACATAAGTGCGCTAAGAATTGTAACTTCGATCACCGATCAATTCCTGCTGCACATTGTCAGCTATTAAGAGCTGTAACCAAAAGCATATCATGCCATCTATATTATGCACCAAAGACCACAACCAAAATCTGGAGCAACTTACCACAGACCAAACTAATGATATAACATAAACTTTTTATGATTTAATTTGATCGCAGCCAGGGTGTACCGCGAAGACCTATCATAGTAGTATGATAAAATACATTAAACAAATTATAAGTATGTAATGTTATTATCTTTCAAACCTTAATTTGCGACTTTCATTGTATGAGACCCGATGGCCGACCATGTACAAGATGGCATAATTTGTGGAACTACATAAGATTATGAAATTTTAAACCATCTATATGATTTTTAATACAAATGCTAGTCCAGGTAAAGCTTTGCAATAAATAAACATAAATACTTGGTTTCTTTTTTTATAGTTTACTATATCACTGAGACTCTTATTATACTGACAAATGACAATTTAAAAACGTTAAGTAAATATATTCAATCATGTCATTATCTGGTAAATCTGTTTACAGGTTTAATAATCAATTTATATTGTATACTAGAATCAACTACGCAAAGCTAAAATGATGGAAAAGGTAAATGGGATTTTATTGTACCTTACACATCATAAACTACCAAAGACGAAAAGCATCCAAATGTTTTCTCAAAATATCACTAAACTCTTATATCATGTTGACGATAGTATGCACTTCAATGTATGCTCTATCCAAGGTTTATGATTTCTGATTTTATGAATGACAAATAGCAACGGCACAGTAAGTTTAATTATAAATCAACGTTTATTTACAAATTTATGAATAATAAGTAATTAATTCTAATGTTATAATTAAAGATATAAATAAACAAATAAAATAAATAAATTATAATTCCATCGACTTTCTTCAATAACATATCATAGGTACGGTTTTTAAAAACCTAATCATACCTTATATTTCAATTTGATATAATGAATGTATTGAGGAAATTATACTAAGTTCAACATCAACTCATGAAACATCCAATGTCATTTCCAGATTCAATAAATCTATACCGTGAACTTATAATAATATAATAAATAATATTATATCTGTAGGATTTAGCTATAATGCAATCATTAAATAAAGTGAAAATTTAAATTTACATTCAGGTAAATAATAATCAACCAACAGTTAATTATTATGAGGTAACTTGAATAGAATGTCCTGCTACAATTTGATGATCTAACTTATAAATTATACTTACAAATGGAAGAAGATGATTTAGCAGAATAACTAAAATACTTTGCCCAACTTATATCTATGAAGTAAAACCATATTCCTGTGGATGCATTCATCTACACATAGGAATTAAATAACACTAAACGCTTTGTGGATTTATACACCATCATAAAGTAATAAGTATAATTACACAATTCCGCGGATTAGCCACCAGCGCAGGAATGAGTGTAAAATACAAAAATGGCAATTAAGTAATCTGCGGATTAACCACCAGCACAGATTAATGCATTTTAACATTATAAAACAACATTACTATTTACTTCACATTAAAGTGCAAAATCATCCTCCTCAGTTATTCTCACCATTCAGAAAACACTAACATTTTAGCAAATGTGGGTTCTTGCATAATAAAATGTTACACTAATCAGGACAACTAATGTACTAACTTATCTTGCTTAAAATAAAACATATGTAATATAATATAAGTAATATTAGTATAGGAATAGAAATCTGGAAAGACTCACAAAATACCTCATGAAAAATTGATACATCTCATAAATTCATTTAGTACTTTTCAAGCTTTTTCGCAAGCGCTATTCTCTTGAATAAGTATTTTATTCAACCCCTATTAATTTAAACTTAATAAAATATAACTTATGAACTTCACATGCAAGTTCATATAACGATAAAATTAAAGTAATGCATTATTCATCAAATACATAAAATCTAACAGGTTTGTGTGTGATATAAATTAAATGTATAGCATTTTATAGTTCAATACATGAATTCTAGCAGGTGTGTGTATCACAAATTAAATTGTATAGCATTTTATAACTACAAATATGATCCGTGAAATCCATGTACGATGTGTTGAACAATAAATATACGAAGTAATAGCTACAATTATAGTTGAATTCCATACATGTAATTTGATCCATTTGTATTAGTTATTATAAGCACTATTAGATTTACGATTTTACGTGGCTCCATAAACATGAAATAATTCCAAAATATGACACGCAGAGTTTAAATGAAAATGTTTTTTCATAAGTTATTAATTTCTACATTTCTCTATTAAAACTGTTCCAAGTTTATCACATCCATGCTAATATTTATTTATCCACGCTTAAATCTAGGAATACTAATTATAGCAATTAATTTAATCATTCCAAACTGACGATAAAATTAGAAAATAGCTTTAATTAATTATTTGAAGACTGTTTTTATTATCCAAATGGTAAACAAATTAACTAGCAAATATATTACTGGCATTGCAAAGTTAAATATCGATCAATACTATATTTTTTATTAAAATTATAAACGGAAATATTAAACTATGTTAATAACTTTAACATTTTACTTTAATTTAAACTTCTTCTTTTTTAAAAAGCAAATTTTTATATTTATAAAACTTCTGTAATTAAAACACTTATTTAATTTTTCCAAATTGTAGAATAATAAATATTTTAAAACATACCAAAATCTTGCAATTAATTCTGCTTTTAAACTGGAAAGCTCCGACATATTTCAAATGTAATATTGGAAAATTATTATTAGCGATTTGATCCACCTGGTTAGCCGACTTGAACAGACTTTTAAATTTAGCAATTCATCTTATTATTAAATACCACTATGTTATTTTTACGTTTATAGAAAACTTTGTGGTAATCCGTTTACTTGTTAACTATTTTAAAATAAGCTTATCATATTTACACCATTTGCCTTTTACCATTTTCTTTTCTTTTTCTCCCTCCAAAGCAACACTATCAGACGATCTTTTTTTTTTAATTCACGCTCCTTTCTTTTTTTACATTGAAACGCATACGTAATTACTGTATTTATTTTTAATAATTAAATTTAGTTGAACAAATGGTTTTTTTAATTCAATGGAAATAATTTTTAAGACCATTTTAAACAAATAAAAATAAAATATTATTTTTAATAATATTTTACCAAATTTAATGTGTTGTCAAAATTTTTAAAAAGTTAAACATTTTGATATGAATTAGTATATGGAAAGAAGCAATTTAAATTTATTAAAATAATATAGACAACAAGTAAGGCAAAATATTACCCATTCTCTCTAATAAATTATTTTGAATATAAGAGAGTAATCTGTTCAAAGTGCAAATCAAGCCAATCAAATCCCCAAAAGAAGACAGAGAAATTTTTATACCAGTTACATCAATTATTATATTTTATACTAAAATATATGGTTACAGTTTATATATATATATATATATATATATATATATATATGTAACCATATATATATATATATATATATATATATATATAGTGGAACACAAATGATCTTAACTTAAAATAGAAAGTCCCCAGAAAACTTAGGCTATTAATGAATGGACCATAAAATATAATATAAAAAAGAAAAGGCAAGCATTAAAACTAAACTTAGAATAAATTATTATCCACACTTTCTAAGTATTTCATTTATTAGTAAGTTATCAAATAGTTCATCATCACAGATTACAAAATAAGTCAAACTTATAATTAACATAGATAAACTGGGCATTATATATCAAACTCACTTCAGGTGAAGTTTGATAACATATATCATAATAAAATATACATCACAATTTTACTATTTTACTGATAAAAATGAAAATATATATGTATGAAATATGTATTGTTAGTAGTTGATATGAAAATGCTATGATATCTGGGTGATTCTGTTTTAAGATATTTGGTTTACAGTAATTGGGGCAGATTTTACTTAAATGATTTAATAAAATATATTATTCTCACAGAGATAATTATGAGGGCAATTTTTCATTGAAGGTAATAATAAGATACCTAAGTTTTAAAATAATTTCAATCATTTAAAAATAAATTTATAATATAAGAGGTACAAAACTAAACAAGCTTTATTTATTAATTAATTTAATGGAAATAAGTCTCCTGTAATGATTTTTATAAAAAGAAAATAAGAGGGAGAGGGTTTAAAGTTAGTTGCTCATTGAGTTTTATACTGGGCAGTTTCAGTAAGTCAATATTATAAATAAACCAACAAAAAATTAATTTAAATTTGCTGCATCAAAATAATGTGAGATTTTTATAAGAATTGATATTTTTAAATTTAAGAGGAAAAAATTAAAAGACACATTTTAAAATTAAGTTGTATAAACATTACAGATATATATATATATATATATATATATATATATATATATATATATATATATATATATATATATATATATATATATATATATATATATATATATATATATATATATATAATATAAATTAACATTGATTTAAAAAACAACATAAACTAGAATCAGAGGTTTGCTGCAAATTGGAGGTTACCTCAACCAAATGGTAGACATTACATGACTTGATACAGGCATTTATAAAATCAGATCATTTAGAAGGCTTCCTTGACACATTACAGTCTCAGGCTAGATGTTGAGAGCACTGGAATGGCATATTGATGAGCTTGTAATACAGGGTCTGAAAAGCAAATGACCAATCTTTCTACTCCATTATAATTTAGGCACAGTGTACCATAAATCTTTCTTCAGTGAACAGTTCTTCAATAATCCTATCAATATTTTCTACTATTTATCTGATCTGGCTTTATCTATTAGGATTCAATCTACATTGACAACTACCAATTGCATCAGCTCTAAGAGGTTCTATGAGGTTGGGGTCTGCTTGGGCAGGAAATCTACAATCCTGCCTTCAACATGCCCCAAGGGTTCATTCAACTAATCAAAAGAAAACAGCAACAATCATGATTAAGTTTATCAGTCATTGTATTAACAAAGCATATTTAATTAAGATTAAAGAAAATGTAGATTTTATTCACAAAATTTTTAGGAATTTACTACATTCTATAAATGATATAATGACTTTCAAACCTGATATTTGATATAAAACAGAAATACAAATTTACAAGATTACTTACAAATATTAGATTGTTTACATAATTGATCCTTTAATGTACATTTATCAAAAGATAAATAAAAAATGTTACCAACTGATTAATTGAAAAAATATGAATTTTAATAAAAGAATTTAAAATATTTGTAACATTTTATAGATATCTAGGATTCAATTATTTACTCAATGCCAATTTAATAAAATAAGCACAATATAACATTTCTATAAATATTATAAAATAAATAAACTATTATAAAAAGGAAAGTTTTAATCATAAAATATAAATTAATGAGATATAAATTAGATAAAAGATTATAATATTGATTATAAATATACTATGAACTATTATGAGATGGGTGTCAGTTAATATACAAGATGAGTTCAAACCCATAGTGTTGATGACATTGGCACAAGGTGGAGCAGAAATATGTACTAAATTTTCAGTTTCAATAATATATTATGATTTATAAATGATGTTACTATGCATATATAATGAAATAAAAGTATGTATTTCTCTCTATTGGAAATTTTAGCAAAAAATATATACTCAAAATTAATTTAAACCTTTGTTTAATTAATTTTGAATAATTAAAATTTCATAAATAGTTTATATGCCTATTATATATATATATATATATATATATATATATATATATATATATATATATATATATATATATATATATATATATATATATATATATATATATATATATATATATATATATATACACGCACCTGGGTTTCATTTTATGCATTAGATAGTTTCCTCAGAAAATGCACACAAAGAAATCGCACAAAAATAGATTTAACTTACCTTGAAAAATTGGGGGGGGATACATACTGTAATTTTCCAAAAATTCGCATAAAAGCAAAGCAATAATGTAAAATTACTTTAAAATTTGCATAAAAATAAACAAGAAAATGAAATATGTCTAATAAAAAATTTCAAATTTCAAAAAAAATGATACAAGACAAACTTTTTTTTACTTTTTTTTATTAACTACAGTATTTAATTTTATTCAAAACAATATATTTTTATGTGTAATTCACATTTTTTATACGTGTATGGTATTTTAATCATTATCGTTATTCGAGACATCAGATTTGTGATGCTATGATGTGATGTGATGTGAGGTACTGTAGCTTCTCCTTAAATGAAGTAAAGAGGAAATTTAACTAAAACATTTCTAATCACTGTTGATCCTTCCCATTTCACTAAGTGATCTAAAATTGAAATTTTTATTTACAAGGAAATTCATTTGCTTGGGTGTTTTTTTCTCTCCATTAGAATAAACTAAAATTTAAAAATAAAAATAAGAACTTAGACTTATGATAATAAAAAGGCAACCGACTCACCACTGTTGGGTAAAATTTAATTAAAACTAACAATTAAAAATTAAATTCTTATTTTTGTCTTTAATTTTTTAATTTTTAATTCTGTTTAAAAATCAAATTTCATCATTTAACATCACCTTAATTTCAGATCATGATACATAGTTTTTAAAGTGTTAATTACACTTAAAAATCAGATTTTAATTGTCAAATTTAATTGTGCCTACCGCTGTTACTCACCTTTTAAAAACAAACTTGTGGACATAATGCAAAAACAACAACATACATACTATTTTTCATCTATAATGTTTGAACAGATTTACATTATTGTCTTGTAAAATTTAATGTGTGTATATAAAATGGGTAAATCCTGATTTTACATGAATTATGAAGTTCTTTATTGCATAAAATCTATAACAGTACTATTAGGCAGTGCTGAAAATATTGAAATTTTTAGATTGAAGTCGAACTCCAATAATGTGCTATTACTTTAAATATGACATGTGTGCACACAATTTATAATATTTAAAGTAATACTGTATTATCAGAGCTTGACTTTAGATTTAATAATTTTTATCGCATAAAAGAAAAACACATACAAAGATATTAAGAAGAAACATGAAATGCATAACTTCAAAATTGCATTAAATAAATCCGCATAAAATGAGACCCAGGTGTATATATATATATATATATATATATATATGTATATATATATATATATATATATATATAACTGATCCCATGATTTAAAAAAATGCAAATTGAGATTAAGAATCCTTACAATAATTTCTATTCAAAATATTTTTAGCACAAGTTACAGTTATTGAAGATCAAGTCCGTAAGTATATATTATTCATTCAATTTCAAAATTAATATTTGAGACAATTATTACTTTAGAACAAGCTTAGGTAGATATTTGTAAAATAAATATTGCAAATTTATCTACTTACATATATTCTTGTTTATCTTTACACCTGCCATTATATAGAAAACTGGCCTACTTATGTCATACATGTTCATAAATTTTATAAAGTAAAAAATTTTAATATGAAAAGAATTTATAATTAGTTAAAGAAGTTTAATCATCCATAAAGCAAAATTATTTTATCAAGAAATTATTCAAGTAAAAATCACATTTGAAAGAATTAATTTATAAAAGATTAAGGAAGAGAAGTATAATTTAGAAAGGTTAAAGAGTTTTCTATATATAAGTGTAGATCACCACAGGGCAAATCAACATGTCACATATTAGTATAAGTTTTACTAGTTTCAAAAAAAACAATTTGAGGGAGGGGGATTATATAATTAAATTAAAAAGATTTAAAAACTATATGTCTTTTTTTTCATTCATTTAAAAGAAATTAATAAATGAATACTTTCTCTCCAATACAATATATATTATTTATGCAGGAATAAAATGAATCCACTTATCCCTAGGACTCAAATGCTTATATATGAGCAAATCTGAAGTACTGGCAAGGAAAGTCTGAGTCTTTCAGCCTCATGCTTGCTTGCCTGTACTTCAGCTTTGTTCATATATAAGCATTTGAGTCATAGGGATAAGTGGATTCATTTTATTACTGCATAAATATTATATCTTGTATTGGAGAGAAAGTATTAATTTATTATTATTAACACTCGCAAAAGCGTATGCACAATTAGCTTGAAAGGCTGATATTTGAATGTAATACAATTGTAACCATATGCTATATAAAATAAATGCTTATTTAAAAGAAAATAAGAAAATGTGTGTGTGCAAAGAAATGAAAGTTGAATGAAAATCAGAAAAAGGACAGTGTATAACATTAATTCAAAAATCTTAAAGATTGTTCAGTTGATAAACCAAAGGAGAGAATAATAGCTATAAAATTACAATAAGAAAAATATAATGAAAAGTAATTTGAACTAATATTTTATCCAAGAGCTAGATTAATCTAATCAGATGTGCAGAATAAGAAAACATTGAAAATCTAATTAATAAAATTTGCAAATTAATTAGTAGTGATAAAAGTGACAATGGAAGGAAATCATATATATATATATTGTAACGGAATAGCGTTACATAGGGTTTAAACCTAGGAATGTTAAAGATATATATAAATGACGAAACAAATGACAGGTACCAAAACTTTTTAAAAAACGATCTTGTTTTAAGAATAAACGAGAAACAGCCGTTTCTAAAGCAGATCGCAGCTATATAAGAGTACCTGTCAGATTTATTGAACTAAAATTAAAAGAGTTTTTATTTTTTAATCATTATTTGTAAGTTTGCTTTTTTTTGTTATTTCGTTTTAAAAAAAAGAATGATCGAGAACAAATTAGAAATTTTTTTATTAAATCATTTTTAAACAAAAAAGAAAGAAAAAAGATAAGTAAATTAATTAATCTGCAATAGGTTAAAAGATTCCAAGCGATCTAAGATATTTTGAATGGGGGGGCAATTAGTAGATTAAAAGTTAGAGAATTTGAAACAATAAGCAGGATGTATGTTGGTAAAGTCTAGATAACAATCCAAATTTAGAAACAGAGGTAATAAAAAGTGTACACTGCTATTGTACTACTTAGACTTCTGGCTCCAGCTATAACAATACTTAAAAAAAATGGTAAAACTAAATTAAATTCCAACGTGGTGCAAATGTCCCAGAAACCATTAAATAAAGAGGACCCTTAATTAGCAAATAAGAACTAATGACTCATGAGTGCATGACAGAGATTGGAGGAAAAATTCAAGGTGTTGTGGCAGGAAAGAAGAGAAGAAAAAGGCAAGACAGAACTGGAGAGACAGTTAAACATTAATTACAATTATTAATTATTGATTAAGAGTTGTGGAAGGCGAAATTAATTTGAATTTTAGCGGAGAGTATTATTAATTTTTTTGGCAGAGCTTCTGATTAAGTACTTGGACTTCTTAACCTAAACTTTGTGTGATACCGTAGACGAAATGCGTTGCTGAATCCAAAATTTGCGGCTTGGCCGCCGAACCTTCGCACCTGGCACCGCTGATCGATCCTAGAATGCTCTCAACCTCGGAGAAAATGAACTCAAGGACCACACACGCCCTGGAAGCCCCACCAAAAGCCAACATGCTGAATTAAGGAAATCATCGCTCAGGATCCCATTACAGTCTTCTCGTTCCACAGGTAGTTATATTTTAACATTTGCTCACACATTCATGCACCAGCTAAATTAACTTTAAAGTGGAGAACGATTTACAAACATTAAGTGTAAAATGATAAAATTACTAATGACCAAATTGAATCACTAAAGAACTCAACCAGAATCATATGTGCAATTAAGAGTCAACAAATATCTGTGCAAATTCATACCTAATTCCGTAATTATGTTATCTAGACTTACTAAATCATATATCTGCATGATAATTTTATTTACCCAGTTTTTTTTTAAATAAATCATTCATTTAATTAATACTTCATTTATTGATCGCTTGGAATTTCAAATTTATTTAAATAATGTTGAATGAGTGCAAGAGTGATCTATTTTGTATAATTTGAACGGGTACATTTAATATTTTAGTTAAGATTTAAGTATATTTATAGCGTTTATATTTGTCATACAATTCTTATGTTAATGTTAAGTTATGGTTAATTTATTCTGGGGGATATAGGGCGGGCCTAACAGTGATAAAGGTGTTTCAATATTGTTTTAACGGTAATGTGCGATCTAGTTCGGAAATAGTGTTGCTGTGTTCGTTTCTTGCTGTCCGCTGGAATGATGCTTGGGCATGTTCTGTGATATAGTTGAGTGAGCGTGTGCACGTGCATGGCGAGCTTGTAAAGGTTCTCCTGGCGCCTATTACTCGGGTTCAATCTGAATCTACGTATGAAACAAATAAAAGCGTACGTGTATATGTGTTTGAAATTATTTTCACAAAACATTATGTAAACCCCGGACGAAATAACACAGCAGGTTCGTAAAAGGGAATCGTCAACAGAACAGCGAACATACAGAAATAGTGACGCGACAGGCGTACCGGGTTACATTTGGCGCGTCAACGTGTGGCGAAACTGTTGTTTCAAAGGGCAGAACCGACGTGTATATAACTGATGTTTATAATAACGAAAGTCAATTTAAATAAAGATACCCTGAGAAGGAAATACGTTTAGCGGCCGAAAATGATGACTATTTTAGCAAAGAAGGGAATCGTGGGATCAGGATAGCTAATATAGCGCAAGATGAAGGGGGGGAAGGACCTCGGGGAAAACAGGAGTGCCCAAAGATCGATGTGTCAATCCAAGGGGTTCATACGAGGGCGCTGCTGGATACAGGAAGTCAGGTGTCGGTAATGGCTCAGGAAACTTTTGACAGGATCGCTCAAGGGCAAACAGAAATGAAAATCTTGCCATTGAAAGGGACCCAGATTATACTGGCCAATGGGAAAAAGGCAAGAATACAGACCAAACAGGTGTGGGCGAATATAGTTATTGCAGGGCAGGAATTCACCCAGATTGTGTTAATACTTGAGGGGCTGATACATGACTTGGTGTTAGGGTCTGATTTTATGAGAATGGCAAAGTGTAGCATTGATTATGGGACTGAACAAGCAAGAATCGGTAGAGTCATAGTGCCTTTTGGGGAAACCATGGACAGAGAACCAGAAGGGCAGAGGAAACTGCAATGTATCATGGTAAAAGGGGAGATTGAGAAAAGAGTTAATGAAATGACAGGGACAGATAAAGGGCAGAGAGAGAGGATTCAAGGAATACTGGGGACTTACGAGAGTGTTTTCTCGGACAAGCCGGGAGTAATCAAGGGGTACGAACACCGAATCCGGTTGAACACCAGCAACCCATATCAAACTAGGGCATACCCAATCCCTTTCCAATACCGGAAGGAGATTGAAACTCAGCTGGAACAGATGATAAAGTGGGGGGTTATTTCAAAGTGTACCTCGCCATACAACAACCCCATCTTAGCCGTAAAAAAGGGTGACGGATCGATACGATTGTGCCTCGATGCCAGACAACTGAACAAGGTGACAATTCCAGATACAAACGCTCCACCCATCATGAGCGAACTGATGACAAGATTTCAGAACAAGCGAATCTTTTCCACTATGGACTTGACAAATAGCTACTGGCAAATGAGCCTCCACCCAGACGATCGAAAATATACCACATTCAAATATAACGGACGGGCGTACCAGTTTAACCGCGTGCCTTTTGGATTAAAGAATAGTGGTGCAGGCTTAGTGCAGTGCCTGGACCAAACCCTATCAGATGAAGTTAAGAAATTTGTCACGATGTACGTAGACAATATCATTATAGCGTCTGAAAACATAGAGGAGCATTGTCAGCACTTAGAAATGTTGCTCCATGAATGCGAACAGAAGGGAATAAAAATAAACCTAAAAAAAGCCACTTTGCGACCCAGGAAGTCAAGTTCTTGGGACATATCATAAGCCAGGATGGAATACGGCCTAACCCCGAAAAGATCCAGGCCATCCAAGAATTCCCTGTTCCGAAGAAGAGAAAGGATATTAAAGCATTCCTCGGAATGTGCATCTTCTACAACAAATTTTATGAAAACTTCTCCCATGATATGGAACCCCTATTACAATTGTTAAGGAAGGAGCAAGCGTGGATATGGGATGAGAGACGGGAACGGAGTTTCCAGAGGGTGAAGGAAGGATTTTTAAAACAGACCATATTAGCATACCCAGACTTCGACCAGATATTTTGGGTACAGACGGACAATAGTGACATTGGGCTAGGAGCCACGTTGTACCAAAAGGGACCGGATGGAGAACAAAGGGTGTTGGCATTCATTAGCCGACTACTCAAAGTTCCCGGACGGAGATACACTGTCACCGAACGAGAAGCCCTCGCCATAGTATGGGCTTTCAAAAAGTTCAGACAGTACCTGGTCGGATCCAAAGTGAAAGTAATTACCGACCATCGGAGTCTGGAATTTCTGAATAAAAGTTTTTTGACAAATAATAGATTAGTGAGGTGGAGCTTAGCCCTGCAGGAGTTCCAATATGAAGTGGAATATTGTAAAGGGAAGGATAACGTGATCGCAGACGCACTGAGCCGTTACCCTGTGGGACCACAGCCAAATGCCGAGGCTGAGGAATTTGCGTACATAGCCGCTACTACCAGGCGAAGCAGGGAGAGTGAGTTTGGTGCAAACAACATTCGGAGGGGCCAGAAAGAGGATGAAGAATGCCAACAAATAATACGATACCTACGTGAGAGGAGGCCAAAGGCGGGGCCCGACCAGAAAAGGGAAGAGACTGGGGGGGGGTCTGTTATGGAAATATCGGGACCGGTGTATTATTCTGGAGGGAATAGTCCAAAGGAAAACAGGGAATGGGAAACAAACCCGTATTGTAATACCGAAGGGAATGCGGGATCGAATGGTTGATGAGACCCATCAGGAACGTGGCCATTACGGAACAAGCAAGACTGAAGGGTACCTTAGTAATTGGTTTTACTGGCCAGGGATGCACCACGACATTTCCAGAAGACTACGGAAGTGTGAGATTTGTGCGAGGACAAAACCGCTAAATCGGTCGAATGAAGGACCTCAGATACCGATCATCGTCCGAGAAACAAACCACACCCTGGCTATTGATTATTACCGGCCATTGCCTATGTTTGGGGGGAAGAGGTATTTACTGGTCACATATGATTTGTGCTCCAAAATGGTCGCCGCGTACCCCATGGCCCGGGCTAATGCAAACCAGACCATCAAACTGTTGGAAACCAAACAGTTTCCCATCATCGGGAAACCTAAGCGCCTTTTATCGGATCATGGCACACCATTTGTATCAAAGGTGTGGAGGCGATGGGTGAACCAAACTGGGATCAAACATCATATGACGTCTATCCGGAACCCGCAGAGCAACCCATGCGAGCGGGTGATGCGGGAGTTGGGGCGGCTATTCCGCATGTACACTGCAGGAGATCATCGGAAATGGGTTCGGGAGATTCCCTGGATTACTGAAATGATCAATACCTCAAAGAATGAGTCCACTGGACTTGAACCCAGTCGACTCCATTATGGACGACCTATACCATATCCTTACGATGATAGACCCTCGATCCGAACAGGAAGAGTTGATCGAAAACATGACAACCAGATAGCATTACGGAGATTGGAACATATGGGGGAAATGCGAAGGCAGACCAATAGGCCAATCCGAAACACGTTCACTGTGGGAGACCGAGTGATGGTCAGATCAAATCCGGTCAGTCGACCGGAAAAGAACGTATATAAAAAATTCCTCGACATCTATGAGGGCCCATATGAGATCGTCAGGGCATATGGGAATAATGCCTTTGTACTGGCCCAAGGAAAGGGGACATTTAATGCGAGGGCACTGAAGAGGGCCGAATAACTTGGCTCCTTATCAGAGCTAAAATCCGCAATCCTCGGATTTTACTCTACACCAGGCGGGGAGATATGTAAAGGAATAGCGTTACATAGGGTTTAAACCTAGGAATGTTAAAGATATATATAAATGACGAAACAAATGACAGGTACCAAAACTTTTTAAAAAACGATCTTGTTTTAAGAATAAACGAGAAACAGCCGTTTCTAAAGCAGATCGCAGCTATATAAGAGTACCTGTCAGATTTATTGAACTAAAATTAAAAGAGTTTTTATTTTTTAATCATTATTTGTAAGTTTGCTTTTTTTTGTTATTTCGTTTTAAAAAAAAGAATGATCGAGAACAAATTAGAAATTTTTTTATTAAATCATTTTTAAACAAAAAAGAAAGAAAAAAGATAAGTAAATTAATTAATCTGCAATAGGTTAAAAGATTCCAAGCGATCTAAGATATTTTGAATGGGGGGGGCAATTAGTAGATTAAAAGTTAGAGAATTTGAAACAATAAGCAGGATGTATGTTGGTAAAGTCTAGATAACAATCCAAATTTAGAAACAGAGGTGATAAAAAGTGTACACTGCTATTGTACTACTTAGACTTCTGGCTCCAGCTAAAACAATACTTAAAAAAAATGGTAAAACTAAATTAAATTCCAATGTGGTGCAAATGTCCCAGAAACCATTGAATAAAGAGGACCCTTAATTAGCAAATAAGAACTAATGACTCATGAGTGCATGACAGAGATTGGAGGAAAAATTCAAGGTGTCGTGGCGGGAAAGAAGAGAAGAAAAAGGCAAGACAGAACTGGAGAGACAGTTAAACATTAATTACAATTATTAATTATTGATTAAGAGTTGTGGAAGGCGAAATTAATTTGAATTTTAGCGGAGAGTATTATTAATTTTTTTTGGCAGAGCTTCTGATTAAGTACTTGGACTTCTTAACCTAAACTTTGTGTGATACCGTAGACGAAATGCGTTGCTGAATCCAAAATTCGCGGCTTGGCCACCGAACCTTCACACCTGGCACCGCTGATCGATCCTAGAATGCTCTCAACCTCGGAGAAAATGAACTCAAGGACCACACACGCCCTGGAAGCCCCACCAAAAGCCGGCATGCTGAATTAAGGAAAACATCGCTCAGGATCCCATTACAGTCTTCTCGTTCCACAGGTAGTTATATTTTAACATTTGCTCACACATTCATGCACCAGCTAAATTAACTTTAAAGTGGAGAACGATTTACAAACATTAAGTGTAAAATGATAAAATTACTAATGACCAAATTGAATCACTAAAGAACTCAACCAGAATCATATGTGCAATTAAGAGTCAACAAATATCTGTGCAAATTCATACCTAATTCCGTAATTATGTTATCTAGACTTACTAAATCATATATCTGCATGATAATTTTATTTACCCAGTTTTTTTCTAAATAAATCATTCATTTAATTAATACTTCGTTTATTGATCGCTTGGAATTTCAAATTTATTTAAATAATGTTGAATGAGTGCGAGAGTGATCTATTTTGTATAATTTGAACGGGTACATTTAATATTTTAGTTAAGATTTAAGTATATTTATAGCGTTTATATTTGTCATACAATTCTTATGTTAATGTTAAGTTATGGTTAATTTATTCTGGGGGATATAGGGCGGGCCTAACAGTGATAAAGGTGTTTCAATATTGTTTTAACGGTAATGTGCGATCTAGTTCGGAAATAGTGTTGCTGTGTTCGTTTCTTGCTGTCCGCTGGAGTAATGCTTGGGCATGTTCTGTGATATAGTTGAGTGAGCGTGTGCACGTGCGTGGCGAGCTTGTAAAGGTTCTCCTGGCGCCTATTACTTGGGTTCAATCTGAATCTACGTATGAAACAAATAAAAGCGTACGTGTATATGTGTTTGAAATTATTTTCACAAAACATTATGTAAACCCCGGACGAAATAACACAGCAGATTCGTAAAAGGGAATCGTCAATAGAAAGCCAGAAGGAGAACTAGTGTCCGCAGAAATATAGACGAGGGTACCGGGTTACAATAATATATATATATATATATATATATATATATATATATATATATATATGATCCATATCTCTTCAGGGTGATGAGTATGTAGGTTCATAGCAATTAACAATATTAAAATTGTGCTAGTATCAACACTGAAAAGAGTTCCGGAAAAAAAATGAGCATGGCCACAAATGTCATTAGAATGCAATTGGACACCTTCATAGCTATGGACGAGCCATCAAAAATCATGCAGTGCTAGAAAACCACTGATATATGTGGCTTGTCTCAAGTCCCAGTCTTTCTGGATATCAGAAGTTTTCTTCATAGAAGTCATGCCCACTTAAAAGTCTGTGCAGTCAATGAATGTAATAAACATAGAAAGTCAGCAGGAGCCAAATCATTAGTGAAATCCAAAATCCAATTGGTTTTTGATCAAATGTGGTCAAAAACAGGTGTCATATCTTTAGAAGCATAAAGTCAAAATCCTAGGTAATTATGAACTTTTATTTCATGAATGAAATAATTACCACTTTGCCAAAAGCCATAGCAAGCTTTGAATATCTTCAATTTTTATCCTGAAAAAGAACCCTAGTATGTGTATGTATATATATTTTTATCATATATTTTAATTAATACATATAAAGCTTTCCTTAAATGATTTTATATATCATGGTATATGTGCTTAAGTAGATTTCTAATATTTAACTGTATTATCTTTTATTGTCATATATTTAGGAAAAAAACATATCTAATGTTTTTTTTTTTTAATTATATTATTTCTTAGTGTTATTTAAATAAAAGTTTTTTTTAAAGCAAATAAAATATTTGCTTGCTAGTTATAATTTGGTCGTTTCTCTTAATCAGTATATCATTTAGGAAAACATTTAGTTTCAGTTAAGCGCAGTCATTAACTGATCTATTATAGTTTGCCATCTTATTATTAAACAAATAAGCTAGAAATTGGTTAAAAGGAAGTACTAAATGTGTTTACCTGATATCCAAGCATACTAATTATAGTTTACAATTAGCTGGCATCTGAGGTTTTATCTCAAAAATAAATAAAATGCTTTAGATAGCAAAAGGGTTGAAATATAGCAGTGGGAAGTTCTATAATCTAGAAAAGTGATTACAGGTTATATTTCTTTTAGCTGTGGTTTGTTTATAGGTGCCATTGGTGATCTTCATCTACTTTATTTGACTTCTTAACTTGTTGGGTCAAGGTGTTGCAATATTAAAAGTGCAGCTGGAGTACATTGAGATTATATTTTGATTTTTTTATTTGTATTTTAAATTATATAATTATAGCAATCTTACTCCCACCCAATCAAATGGTTTTTCCAACATGGGTGCAGAACTCTCATAGTGATAAGAAATTATATCTTATAGTTTAATTCAGAAGTTTGAAAATAAGATTTTGAAGACATGGTAAATTGTGTAATTTTAATTACAAAAGTAGTGTAGTGGAAAAAAAGGAGAACAGACCAAAGCAAACAATTTCACGGAAAGAGAAAATTTAAAGAGATTGGGATATTGATGACAAAGTAAAGATAAAAAGGATCAATGTGGTATGAGGCAGTCACATGCTTTATTTAAAAATAATATTAAAGTAGAAATAATTATTTTTGTTTGTTTTGAAAACAAGAGAATATGGATGTGCTGCTAGAAGAGATAAGACAAGCGAGATCAAAACATGACAATACAACAATAGAATAAGAAAAGGCATGGTAATGATAGAAGAAATATAGAACAAATAGTAAAGAGAATAGAAATGACAAAAATGAACAGGAAAACTTAAGAACATGTGCACATATAGATAGAGTCAATGCAGTAAATCAGTTGCTAAAAAGACTAAATGAACACATTAACAGTCTGGAATGTTATTTTGTGCTGAATAAATTAAACAAAATAGTCAAGTTTGTTATAGTTCATTGTCATATACAGGGAGATGCTCAGTTCTCATGGAATTCATTATTCTCAAAAACCCCAATATTTGGAGAATACAAACAGTTATTACTGGCAAACTATTGGGGGACAAAAATAAAGAAATTATTAAGTACCAGGTAGAGGAATAAAAATGGTGGCCTGGGGAACTATTCATCACTTTTTTCACTGAAAAGTGATGAAGTTAACATCAATCATGATACCTGAGCCTTTAATTATACAAATAGTTAAATATAACATTCCTAAGGACATAGAGCAAATGGTAATTAGAACAAAATGAAAAATGACATAGCAGATAAATGAAAGACTTATAGCATTGGACTGCAGTAGATAGATTATGAATAAAGACAGATATATAGCCATATACAAGTATCAAATCTGGTGTATTACTGGAAGAAGAGGGAGCCAATAATGGATGCTCAGAGATGTTTGAAAGTTAGTGTAATGATATAAAGGGTAATAACTAGTGCTTTACTTGATTCTGGAAGCCAGGTGTGAGAGATGTCCCAGGAAGTGTTTAATAGAATAAACTGTATTAGCCCATTTTGCCATTAAAGATGATATACATCATGATGACTAATAATAAAAATATGAGATTGGTGTCAAAACAAATATGGACAAACATGCATATAGCAGGGAATGAATATAGCCACATCTTATTTATCTGGGAAGGTCTGATCCATGAGGTTATACTAGGATCAGACTTTATGCATAAGGCTGACTATTTGCTGGATTATGAACAAGGTCAGATAAATCTGTACAATGAAGTAATTATGTTGGTATCAGACCAAGCTGATAGATAAATTAGGAAGCATTGTGTGCAAATCATGGGAATGAAAATAGAAATAGAGGAAAAGGCAAAGGAATCAAAGTTGATAGAGATATGTCAGAGGGAGCAACTGAAGAAAGAGCTAAATAAATATGAGAGCATTTTTTCTGAAGACCCTGGAGTGATTTATGGGTATGCACACATAATAAAACTTGTGAGAGATAAACTATATCAGACTTGTGCATATCCTATATTTCACACATAATGGTGTAAAGTGGAGGAACAGATAGAGAAAATGTTTCAGTGTGAAATCATCTCTAAATGTTCATCTCATTTCAACAACTTTATTGTCACAGTAAAAAAAGAGATGGGTTCATTCAGCTGTGTTTAGATACTCATCAATTAAATAAGGTAATTATGCCTGACACAAATGCCCCTCCACCTAAGAATGAGTTATTAGCAAAATTGTACAATAAAGGGATATTTTTGACATTTGATTTAACTTCTAGTGATTGGAAAATGAAGCTGCACCTTAATGATTGGAAATATGTAACTTTTAAGTATAATGGATGGGTATATAACTTCAACAGATTCATTTGGTTTAAAAAATGGTGGGCTGGGATAAAACAGTGTCTTGATCATGTGTTATCAGACAGTATCAAAAATTTAATAGTAAAGTTTATAGATGATATTGTATTGGCATCAGAAAGTATAGAGGATCATTTTATACATTTAGAGCAGGGTGTTGCATGAGTGCAAACAAAAGGGAATAAAAATTAACTTAAGTAAAAGTAACTTAATGACTACTGAAGTAAAATTTTTATGACCAAATCCTGAAAAAAAATCAGGTGATCCAAAATGTTTCTAAACCTCTAAACAAAAAAAAAACATGTAAAGTCTTTCCTCGGGTTATGCAATTTCTATAAACACTTTTACAAAAAAAAAAAAATCTTGATATGGAACCATTGCTGCAATTGTTCAAAATGGAATGATAGTGGGCATGAACTGACTAACATGAATATAGCTTTCAAAATCTGAAGGCAGGGTTTTTAGAAGTGGTTATGTTGCCATAGCCTGACTTCCATAAGCCATTTTTTGTGCAAACTGATGGCAGTGGGTTTGGATCGGGGGCTACACTGTCTCAAATAAAAGTAAGATGTCAGAATGGATTCCTTTTCTTTATTAGCCAATTATTGAAGGGTACTAAAATTAACTACAGTGTAACTAAGAAAAAAGCCTTGGCAATTGTGTACACATTTAAAAAAATCATCAGTTTCTGATAGGATCTAAGGTAATTGTAATTACTTACCACAAAAGCCTTGTATTTTTAAGTCATAGCTTTCTTATGTACAGCTGGTTAATAAGGTGATTGTTTTTTCAGAAATTCAATTTTAGTGTGAGATACTGCCAAAGTAATGAAAATGTTGTAGCAAACATATTAAACCAAAATACACTGTAGTACAGTGCATATAATACTGACCAAAAATGACAAAAGCAATGAGGCAGAAAATGACCTTCATCGGTTAAAAAATTGGCAAAGCAAGGATTGTGTTGCCAGCAAATAATGAAGAATTTACCTCACCTACCAGTGACAAACATGGGGAATAATGCCATGTGGAGAGATAAGAAGTGCTACTACATAAAAGGGGGGGGGAGGGATGTCACAATGTAAAAATGAAAAGTATAAACAAAGGTGGATCGATATTCCGGTCATGATAAGGAGAAATATGATTAAGCATATATACCAAAAATATATGACACTATGGAGCAAATAATGTTGAAAAATGGTTGAGCCTCTTGTTTTACTGGATGGAAATGATTATCAGCATCTTAGATGTTATAAACAAGTGTAAATATACTCAAAAATGAAATCACTTGATGCATATGGGGTGGGGCTATTGAAGCCCATTTATGTGTTACAACTGAATAATTTTTAGCAATAGACTTTTTTATACTTTTGCACTAATTTAATAAAAGGAAAAAAACCTTTTCATAGTGTATGATGTATTTTCCAAATTGGTCACAGCATACCCTGTGCCTCATCCAAATGCTCAACAAACCATATGGGTTTTGGAGCAATGACATTATAGAATAGTGGGAATTCCAGGTGAAATCCTGTCTGACCATGGGAAACCATTTGTATCTGAGGAGTGGAAAAAGTGGATGGAAAGATGTGGAATAAAGCACATATTTATGTCAATACACAACCCATAGTATAACCCATGTGAATGGGTCATAAGGTAGTTGGGGCATTTATTTCAAGTATACATATATGATAATCACCATAGGTGGGTAAAGGAAATCCCATGTATTCTTAATATGATAAACTGGTCGAAAGTGAGTCTACAGGTTTCAAACCTGTCCATCTTCATGTTAGGAAGTATATACCATACCCATTTAAAACCAGTCTGCCAGAAGAAAGGATGCTGAACAAGCATGTAATTAAGGCAGAAGAGACAAGTTAGGGCCAATGACTTATTTAGAGTAGGAGATGAGGTCATGATAAAAACAAATCCTCTAAGCCAACCCGAGAAATACATTTACAAGAAGTTCCAACTAATGAAAGAAAGTTTGTAAATAATAAAACGAAAATCTAGTAACAAAATGTTTGTGATTGCACAGGGCATGAAAGAGAGGGGGACATATAACAACTGGTCATTAAAATTGATAAAGAGAAAAAAATCCATCAGTCAGACAATAGAAAGGTCCAATAGGTGATCAGAACTGTAGGTCATAAAACAAAATAATTTTTTGAAAATACAGAAATGATAGAACATAAATAGAACATAATAATACTGTAATTAATGTTTAGAGTAGTAAGTATCAAAAAAGTGGTAGAGATAAAATATGTCAAGAGATGCATTTTACCCTCAAATAAGGGGTGGTATAATGTGCCACTATTGAACAGTGGAACATGTTCATAAATTTATAAATATAAAATTTAATATGAAAATAATTTATAATTAGTTAAAGAAGTTTAAACTTCTATACTGTGAAATTATTTTATGAAAAATGATTCAAGTAAAAATCTCATTTGAAGGAATTAATTTATAAAAGTTTAAGAAAGAGAAGTATAATTTAGAAAGTTTATAAAGAGTTTTTTTAATATATAAGCATATATTGTCACAGGGCAAATCAACTCATCATGTATTAGTATAAGTTTTACTAGTTTAAAATATATAAAAAAATTGAGGGGAAGAGGAAATTTAACTAAATTAAAAATATTTAAAAACTATATTTCACTCTCCTCATTTATTTAAAAGAAAATAAGAAAATGTGTGTGTGTAAAGAAATGAAAGATGAATTAAAATAAATAAAATGAAAGCATATAACATAAATTTAAAATTTCTTAAAAATTGATCAGTTGATAAACCAAAAGAGGGGGAAATAGCTATAAAATTGCAATAACGTAAACATAATGGAAAGTAATTTGAATTGATATCTTTTTCCAAAAGCTAGATTAATCTAAGCAGATATGCACATTAAGAAAACATTGAAAATTTAATTAATAAAATTTACAAATTAATTAGGAGTGATTAAAGAGACAATGGAAAAAAATCATATAAAAAGACTAAAAAAAAATTATTCATGAGATTCTGACTCAAATTTCTCTTTGATTCATGATTTTTGAGTAGCAATAAGTATGTATGGTCATAGCAATTATCAATATTAAAATTATGCTATTATCAACACTGAAAAATAGTTCCAGAGTAAGAAAGATGAGCATGGCTGTGAACATCATTAGAATGTGATTGGTCATCTTCATAGCTATGTAAAAGCCATCTAAGATCATGCAGTTCTAGGAAACCACTGAATTATGTGGCATACCACCAGTCCCAGTCTTCCAGGACATCAGAAGTCTTCTACAAAGAAGTCATGTCCACTTAACAGTCTGTGCAATCAAGGAATGTCTATCTTAATAAATACGGAAGTCAGCAGAAGCCAAACCATTAGTGAAATCAAACTGGTTAGTGATCAAAAACAGGAGTCATATCTTTAGAATCATAAAGTATAAATCCTAGTTAATTATGAAGTTTTATTTCATGCATGAACTGATTGTCTTTGCCAATATCCATAGCAATCATTGAGCAACTTCCACCTTTATCATAAAAGTGAACACTAGTGTGTGCGTTTATATGTATTTTTATCATATATTTTAATTAATATTTATAAAACTTTCCTTAAGTGATTTTAAATATCATGTATGTGTGCATAAACATATCTATAGTATTTAACTGTATTATCTTTTATTAACATATATTTAGTAAAAGCGTGATTTAGTACATTGTACAGGCTTAAACCTGCATTTATATATGTAATATATTCGGGTTCGAACTCGGAATTTCACACGACCCACCTTTCTCAGTGCCATCTCATATTGCTGACCCACCTGATCACACACATGTTGAAAGATAAATAATCACCAATGTACATAATTCATGCTAAACCAGCAATCATCAGTTGGTCTAGATTACTATCTTCACACATATATATATATATATATATATATATATATATATAATCAGTACTCAGTTATAGATATATTGGTGATTATTTATCTTTTCAACATGTGTGTGATCAGGTGGGTCAGCAATATGATATGGCACTGAGAGTGGTGGGTCGCGTGAAAGTCTGAGTTCAAATCCAGAATAAAAGCGTGATTTATAATTTTCTTTATTATAGTATTTCTTAGTATTATTTAATTAAATATCTTTTTAAAAAAATAAAGAATTTGTTTGCAAGTTATAATTTGATAGTTTCTATTAATCAGTATACTTTTTATAAAATAATTTACTTAAGTACAGTCATCAAGCAGTCTATTATAGTTTGCCATCTTATAAATAAACAAAAGAGCTATCAAAGGGTTAAATGACATGCAAAATGGGTTTACCTGATGTCTAGTCTTGCTAATTATAGTTTATAGTTAGCTGGCACCTGAGATTTTACCTTGAAATAAATAAAATGTTTTGGATGGCAGGAGGGGTTGAAATTTAGCAGTGGGAATTTCTATAACCTGGAAATGTGATCGCAGGTTATATTTTTTATAGCTGTTGTTTTGTTATAAGTGCTATTGGTGATCTTCACTTTCTGTATTTGACTTTTTCACTTATTGGGCCAGTATGCTGCTTTAATAAAAGTACAGCTGGTATAGGTTGATATTATATATTTTTTTATTTGTATTTTAAATTATATAATCATAGTGATCTTATTCACACTCAGTTCAATATATACATATATATATATATATATATATATATATATATATATATATATATATATATATATATATATATATATATATATATATATATATATATATATATATATATATAAAGAATTTCAAGCTACCCACACTTATTTTCTCCATCTCGTACAACTGATACACATGACCACATAAACATCACAAAGATAAGTGTACTCTAATATACATGTATCATGCTGAAACAGCACTCATCTGTTGGTTCAGATTGCCATTTCAACACATATATAAAATCAGTGTGCACTTTAAATTAAGTTAACATATCTCCAAACTTTAATGACCAAACTTTAATCTTCTCCATCCTCCCACTCTTCAGCTATTTATATCATTGAACATCCAAGGATGAAACACTCAAAGCCCATGTTGATGACCATATTATTATCATACCCATGATGAACTATATCACTCTGACAGATCCATTTAATTATACAGGTAAGGGATAGGCAGAATACAAACTTGTGTGTAAAATTTAATTGCATGAATATCATCAATACTAAACTATATTAAATTGGACTTGAACTCAGACTTTCACACTTTCCACATATTCACTCCATATTATACAGCTGACACACATAACCACATACATGTGACAAAAGTAAATGATCTACAATTATATATTTCATGCTGAAACACTCATCAGTTGGTCCAGTTCACCATCTCCCACACATGTATACAATCAGCATTTGGTTTATAATTAGATAAGAATTTCCAAGCTTTAATAGAAAAGCTTCATTCTTCTCCACCCTTCAAATCTTCAGACATCCATATTTTTTGAAAATCCAAGCATGGAACACTCAAAGTCCTTGTTGAATTTTAGTATTGAAAATTACATGTATTTAAATATTATATAATCAGTCTATATTTTATCCATCACTCTTCTGTGTATACTTTCCCAGAATGAATTTTTCTCAATAGTCATATAGGATGGTGGGTTCCAACTGATAGATATAGAAGTATATCTTTATCACTTATAACAATGTATTAATTCTACATTTAAATTACCTCATATGTAATGGACTTCACTTCTACCTTTTTGGAATTTGAACCCAATAAGAATTTGCATAATCATCTAGTTCACATTATATTTGTATCACCAAAGTATGAGTAGTCATAATATAAACATATGTTTAGCTAAAGGGAGTGGATATAAGATCATGCATAAACACATGTAATGATAGTAACAAGTGGATGAATAAGAGTAATTAAAATTTTCCTACAGAAAAATGAACTAAGAATCATATTTTAATACTTCAATAAATTTAATAATCATATTTACAATGATTAGTATTTAAACAGAGAAAAAATTAAAAATAATTGTGAAACATTTATTTAGGCATTTGTTGTTATTCATTGTTTATATTTGGTTTATTTTAATATTATCCCAAACCCTGATCCCACAAAGAATAGTCACTTGATGTTTTAGTCAATCTGAATATTTTTTATACTATATATAAAATTGCCATACATGTATATGATTCTTTCAATTTTTTGTACCTCTATTTGACATCATGATGGTTCAAGATTCCTCTATTATGTATGTGATATGAGAAAAAAATATGAAAAAAGAAACGGTTACCACAAGCATCAAAATAAACAACTAACGAATATGTATGTGTTGCAAATATATATAGGTATATATATATATATATATATATATATATATATATTAGGTAACGACTTACCTTTCCATTTTTGATATTGATTGGCATTTTGCACAATCAAGCATATATCATAGATTTTATTTTATTAACCTTACATTAAGAATGGAGATATTTCTTCTGTATATTACTTGAAAAATTTAATACTGAATGTTTTTGCCCCTATACTAAAGTAAAAAAATATAACAAAATTCTAATACCTAATAAATAATATAGTTGATGTTTACTCTAACTGGGTTTTACAGTTTATATAGCAAAATGATGTAATATCTTGTTTCAGAAATCCATGGTGGCTCATTTACATGTAGATAGTAGCTCATAAGCATTATAGAACATACATCAGGCCAATGGCCTTTAATAGCATCAAAATTGGTGTTTTGAAATTGAGAATTATAAGATAAATTCATTTGCAACTGGCTTGATTTTTATAGGTACCATTGTGGAGTGATGGGACAATTCCATTTCTATTTTGACAAGTCACAGTTCCACATACAATGACCTTCTTTCCATGATGTATTCTTTCTATGTAGCATTGCATGTCTGTTTTCACTATTAATTATATTTGTTTAGTAATTTATATTGAGTAGTCTCCTATCAATGTCTCTCATCTTATTACATATTTTGAAATTTTGGTTTTGGGATCGTAGCTGAAGATTAGTGATATTTTTAGAAATTTCAACACTTTAACGTTATATAAAAAGACTTCAATTTTGAAATCATTATTTAGTTATATTGAGTTCTTTATGTTTACCCTTGCTTTCTAGATATTTATATACAAGTTTTGATAATATTGCCACTCAAAATTGATCGATGCCTATCTTCAAGTTTCAAGTTCCAATCTTTTGCATAAGAAACTGTGGGTTCTTCTGTAGGTAATATATTATTTTTTATCTTCTTTTTATAAAGCTAATTGTTCAACTCCAGTATGTTGATGCCCATCCTTTTACTTAATTGTTGATATCATCTTTACTACGTTTTAATGTAAATAATTTGTTAATAAAAATATGAAAAGAATATTTTTATTATTTTATTGATTTGATTTTTCTTTATCATTATTATTTTTTATTTCTTGATCATGTTCATTTACCTCATCTAGAAAATATTGTTTTTTTTTTCTCACTGATGAAAGCTTATTCATCAAAAAAGGTACAAATACAGTTAAATAAGAGGTTTACAAAGAAGGGCAAAAATGAAATTCAGGAGCAACATGGAGAAAAGGGAAGGATACATATGAAAAGGGAAGGGGATGTGAAAAGGGTGTATATTAACCATTAAAGACAAATGAATGTTACAATTAGAAATTATTTGTAAAGTCTAGAGTTTAAATATGAGTAGCATTTTAGGAGTATAATATTGAGAAATACAATTTGTGATGGATAATTTGAGAATGGAAAAACACTTGGAGATAGCAACAATGGAAATAAAAAAATTTTATCGGGTGAATCCTTGCAATTAAAATCATTAGGCCAAACTGCGGTTTACTTTGCAATAATACTTGGATAAAATCATTTATAACAAAAACGCTAAAACTACTATGAATACCGTTTTTTTCTTCTTGTGAATGAGAAAATCAATGTTGGCAACAATCCCTAAAGCACATTCATCCTAATCTCTCTCAAAATAATCAGGGTTTAGGTCTTTGCCCCCTCTCCAACAACAAGACTATCTCATTTAATCAGCAAAGTTGATTGTAATGAAAATTTTGATTAAAAGTTACAATTAGAAATTATTTGTAAAGTCCAGCAATCAAATATAAATAGTGTTTTAGGAATGCAATATTGGGAAATCCAATTTGTGGTAGATAAGTTGAGAAATAAGAAAACACTTGGAGATAACCTAAAATACGGACTAAATCAATCTAGTGTTCAGATCTTCCAAATGGCTTTGAATATCTTCACAAGAGAGCAATCCTGAATACTTTGGAAAAATTATAGAAAACTTTGGAGAACAAGGAAAAACTATCTAAACTTCAAAATGTCTCTGCTGAAAACTATTCTAATCCATCATGAAAATCATATGATCATCAAAAGGCCAGCCTTAACAATAACAACATTGGAAGTAATAAAATTAAACAAGGTGAATCACTTGCAATTAGAATCATAAGGCCATTATTTTGCAATAATAAATGGATAAAATAATTCATGATGATAATGTTAATGAATCTCCATAAATAACGTTATTTTTTATATCTTGTGAATGATAAAAACCAACATTGGTAATGATCATCACAGCACCTTCATCCTACCCCCTCCCTCAAAAGAACTAGGATTTAGGGTTCTGGGGATCCTCCCAACAACCGGACTCTCTCATTCATTCAAAAAAATTAAGTGAAATGAAAATTTTCATTAAAAGGTAAAATCTCTGTAGAAATCTAATTTCTGTGGATGCCATATTATTTACATAGCATTTTTATAAAAGTTGAAATTATTCTTACTTGTGATTACATTGTTGATATAGCTTGTATATTAAAAGAGAGCTAAGAAACTGATTTTTAATAGGAATAGTTTTAGAGAAATTTAATTCTCTAAACTAGGCAAAATGAAATGAAACAGGGAGCCAGAAGCAGTGTTAACTGAAGCTTTTGGCTGCTTGCATTAATAGTGCAATTGATAATAGTAGTTGTAAGTAGTTAGTAGTTTTTTCTATTTAATAGATTTATTAAAAAAATTGTTTATTGTTATTTAAGTAAGGACTATAAATGTAGAGTGTAGTTATTGGTTTGTCAATTTGTATGTCTTACCATATCCTAATCTGGTGATTAATGAGTAACATTAACATCATGGATCTCTTGGTGTGTACTAGGAATTGGAGGAAACTTGAACATATTCATAACACATACCCCCAGTAAAGGTATTAAAGGTGGGTTATATTTTTTTATTCTTTAGCTTTCTACTTTTTCAGGATTAGGTTAAGGTAAATCCATGATTTTTACCTTTCTTGAGTTATTCATGATTTATTGCATTATCAATGTTTTCTCAACAATGATCATGTTACTGGTTTATATCAACGTTTGATCAAATATAAATATTGTTGGCTATTATTTGAATTTGATTAGTACTTTATAGTAATGTACTTTTTAAATTTGGTTATGAGTTTGTTACTTCTCCCCATGGTATGTCTTTATGATTTAAGCATTGTAAATCCCTTTAATACCATTACTATTATATATCCAATTTGCATTGGGATCTGAATGTTTGATGAAATTATGTAAACAGGCTCTCATATAAATTGCAGAAATTCATGGAAGATAAATGCTTTGAGGTTGCTTACATGGAGTATCTTAATAAAAACTTTATCAATAATTTTAAACTGGTAATTAATTTTCTTTTTGATTTTGTTGTATCTTTCACTCATTGTGAGCATTTTGTTATATGCCTCCATTCAATCCTTTTCTAGGGTGATTCTGTGAGCATAAGCATGGGTGTCTGAAGTAAAATTGTTTTTTTTTTTCAATTGTAATCTAATGGGTGAAAAAGAAGTGGATTCATTAACATTCTAATTGATATAATTGACTACACAATGTGTGTGCTTTACTCAACCTTTATCCTTGTCTCCCAAGTACGTTCTGAACAAACATCTTAATTCCTGCATTACAAGTTTACAAGGGTTTGATTGTGTGTTCCTAATAGAAGTAAGCACAAGTTTCATCTGTTGTTTCCTTATACATTGTGTCCATTTTTAGATAAAAAGGTACCATGATTGTTTAAGTTTGTCTATGCTTTTACTACCTCTTTGAAATGTAGGGTGTCTAATACTTTAATAGTGAATCTAGTATTAGCCTGAGGTATAGAGTAAGCCACCACAAAGTTTGTTAAGTGATCAAGGTAACTAACAATTATTTTTACTTATTGATGGTTGATAATGCACCAAAACAGTTCACATTAAGATATCATTTGCTTTTTGAAGATGATGTTATTACTTGAAGTAATATAATTTCTCTTTACTGGCTTGGTATTTAAGCATATGTGACAGTTTGAATTTGTGACACAGTGTCATGATACATTGTATATTAATAAACCAATTTTTCATTACATGTTAAGTTGTGTGTGTCACATAGTGCCCATATAAATGAATGTATATATTGTTGTGAGTGGGCTTCTTAATCCTTTTGGTATTACTACCCTCCATTCAATTTTTTAATTATTTGATTTATATTATAAGGGATGGTTATCTAATCTGTAATTTTTAGTTCATTGGCTTCATACATAATTTCCTCTTTGTTTAGTGTTTTGATGATATTATTCAGATCTTGATCTAAGTTTTGAAGTTTTTTTATGTTTGACAAACATTTTCTGTAATTGGTATGTCAATATTTAAAATATAGGCGTTATCCACCATTAATTGCTGGTGTTGTGAACATCTTGGATTTCAACTTAGTACATCTGCTACAATGTTTCTGGATCCTTTACAGTATTTAACTGCATAATTGAACTCTTGTAATAGCAAACTCCATCTAACAAGATGACTGTTAGATATATAGCTGTGATTAAAAAATTCAAGGTTTTTATGATCAGTGAAAACTATCACCTGTGATATGAGAAGAATTTGTCAAAATTTCTGAAAAGCCAAAACTATGGCTAGTGCTTTTTTCAATGGCCATATAATTTATTTCAGGATATTTTAAAAGACAGCTAATAAACTAAATGACTCTGGCTTGGAAGTTCTCCTGGATATGGGATAGTCACCCCTAATCTATAACCACTATTACTTTTATAAGATAATGAGATTATTAAAGTCAGGAAAGGCAAGTAAGGCTTGCTCTAAAAATCATGTTTTAATTGTAGCAAATATCTCATTTTGATCTTCAGTCCAGTTCCATTTCTAATTTCTTCTGATGTGTTTAAGAAAAGTTCCATGTGATCAGAAAATTTGAGATAAAATGATTCATAACCAATAAAGCAAGTCATATATAATGTGACATTGCTTTTATAAGCTTACATTTTACAAAAATTTAATACAGAGAACATAAAAAATATGTAATTCTAAAAATTATCTGATCTGTTTTTTGTTCTTTGGTATAGGAAAATTCTATATCACCCAGATATATCACCCAGATCTTATCTTGATGAGATATGACCCCATTACAATGATATGGCCTAAGAAGACTACTTCATTGAACACTAATGTACTCTTCTTGAAATAGGTTTTTATACCTTTGTTATTGCACTCTTTAAAGAATTTTCTTAAATGTTGAAGATGTTTTTCAGTAGTATGAGATGCAATGACAATGTTATTTACTAATATTGTTGTTATCTGTTTAATATGAGGAAATAGGATTTTATTCAGCCATCTTATTAAAGTGGCATTACAATTTATAAATCCAAATGACATTCTATTAAATTGACAAGTGAATCCCTCATACCAAAATGCAGTGTATTGGTGATGATCTGTATGAAGTTTAATTTGCCAATAACTGGAGATTAAATCAAAAGTGGAAATTTTTTTTATTACAAATTTCACAAATAATTTGTTTATTGGTGGTTGTATATATCTATCTAGAATGGTAATTTTGTTTAGCTTTATAGATTCTAAACAAAATATCATCAATCCATTTTTTTTGTTCACAATTAAATAGTATTGCAAAATTGTGAGGATAAGTTGGAAATCATTCCCCAATCAATCACTTTCTTATCTGTTGGTTAATTTCATTTCGACATTGATATGGGACTGGATAAGATTGGGATTGGAATGGTTTGTTTTCAAACAGTTTAACTTTTTGCTGGAATCTTTTTAGCTATCCTTGCATTTCAGGAAATATTAATCACAGATCCCAAAAATTCTATATCATTCTCCTTAATTAAATTTGACTCTGCAAATTTTTCTTTTAATAGTGCTCTAGGTAAAGGTAGATAATATACAATAAATTTCATTTACATCATAACTTGGTAGTAATCTTATTTTTACAACCTCCTCACTTAATCTAACTGATTTTTTTTCAAAATTGACTATGCATTTGTTCATATGTAGGAAGACTTTCTCTAAAATGACTTCATGAAGAAGGACATTTAGGATCAAAAAGACATGATACATATATAAACAATGAGGATTGCCAATTCATCTACAAGCTTTGTGATAAATGCTTAGCCAGAGCCAGCACTTAAAATATCTCTGTCAAGAACCTCTCCCCAAACCCCTGACCATGGTTTCGTGCTTTGGCACTCCTTAGAGGGGTGTCAGGGTAGGTTCAGACACTAGATCTAAAAATACTAATCCAAAGCCAAGCACCTATCTAAAAGTTATCTATTGAGTGGAAAATCTGAAATTTTCAGACATCAACATGTCTTCAAACCCAGCTATCCAATTCAAATAGCTATATGTGGGATAGATATTCAGCCATACCATATATTAGTAGTCTTAGCAATATAAAATTGCATAAAACTTATGGCAGAGACTAAAAATAGTCAAAATAAGAGTCATAGATCACATGACCCTATCTCTTAAGCTTGTAAGTTATAAACAATGAGAATTTTACTACTCAATAGATAACTTTTAGATAAGTGCTTGGCTTTGGATTGGTATTTTTAGAACTAGTGTCTGAATCTACCCTGACTCCTCTCTGAGGAGTTTCAAATCACAAAACCATGGTCAGGGTTTTGGGGAGGGGTTACTGACAGAAATATTTTAAGTGCTGGCTCTGGCCAAGCATTTATCACAAAGCTTTTAGAGGAATTGGCAATCCTCATTGTTTATAACTTAAAAGCTAAAGAGATAGGATCATGTGATCTATGACTCTTATTTTGACTAATGATAGATATATGTGTGGTTGATGGTTATTTTGACTCAGATTCGTTTTGAGTTAATTTTGCCTTCTTATTGTTTAGCCAAGATAACATGTATTTATTTGATGAATAGTGTTTTAATATTTGTATTTTTATCCATAACATTTTATAGAATTTTTCAGAGATTAGAGAGATTTAGCTCTCAGTGTCTAACAAGGTTTTAACTATTAAATCATCAAACATTATTTCTATCATGGGACAACTTTGTACAACATAATTAAGTACTTTGTTCTTCCATGAATATATTAGACTCATGATTTCTTTCATTAATGGTTTAATTTTGTTTCTGATTTTTAATATTGGTCCTTGAGAAAAGGAACCACTTTGCAGGTCCTTTCCTAATTTACTTTCTTTAAATACTTTGTGTATGTCTTTTTCTCTCACTATTTGTTTGATTTTTTCTACTAGTGGATGGTACATTACTGGTGTTTGAAGCTTAGTGTATGTCACCAACTATTTTATTATCTATGCTAAGATAGTTGTGGTTATTATTGTTCTTTTTTAAAAAACTTAATAGTATTTATGGGTATCCCTTGTTTCCTCTTTTCTGAATATTTAGAACTTCTATTTTGATTGACAAAGTCGATGTTATTTAATAGATCAGCAATCTGTTCAATGTTTTATGCATTGAACCATAATAATGATTGCTCAATATTTAAAGGTAACTTGTGCTTCATTTTTATAACATTTAATTTTGTCTAAGATGATAGATATCCAAGGATTTCAATTTAGCCACCTGATTTTGAAAGAACAGAGTGAGTATTTCACCAGGGTTACTCCCATATTTTTCCTGTAGGATTTAATATAGCAAGTTTATTAGTAATCATTATTCCAGAAAATCTTTATTAGTAACACTTGATATGCTTTAAACGTTTTAGGCACTTGGAATAATGATTCACACCATGATAGTTCATTCTCTTGAGAGTGCTGTAGGCTACTATTAGATTATCACATTGTGTAAGGTTGTTATTAATACAAAAATATAACTTTAAGCTTTTAAATGTTCTATTGGAGCTTCATTAATCAGACCATGGAAAACTTTTAACTTTACAAACTGATTTATTGTATTAGTTTGGAGATTACGGATGTGAGGGTGTTAACATATTTTTGAATGTTAATAGGTGATGGGGCATTATGATTATATCTATATTTTTCTATGGTGTAGGTGATATCTTTTTATAGTTTTGTCTCAACTATGTATATAAATACTCTCTTTTCTTTTTTCATCTTGATATTCATTTTTATTTTCTTCTTCTCCCATCCTATTAATAACATCCATTATGTGACTTTATTTATCCACAGTGATGTCCTCTTCACCCTCAGAGAGTTTAATATTTTTAAAAACTTGTGTATGACTTTTTATCATTTTTCCTTCTTTATCACATTCACTTTTCAAATCTTTTATTGTTTGATCAAGTGAAATATTATTATACTTTTGTTGGTTCATTATACTCAACTGGTTTTCTAATAAGATTTCAATGTTGTTTTTATTTTATTTTATTTATGTATCTATTAAGTTTTGTTTAATGCTAAGACATTGAAAATCATTTTCTATGGATTTGATTTTTTTACTGATTGCATAGTTGACTATGTAATCTATTTTTTTTTACTTATTTATTTATATATGGATGCTTTTCATCTTTTCAGTGATATCAATTTTCATTTCTTCTTGATCTCGGATGATTTTATCTTGAATATTATTATTATTTTTTTTTTTTCATTTTTATATATTTTCACTTTGTAATTGCAATGTGTTTTCCTTTTCACTACTTGTTTTTGTTTGAAGCAATTTAATTTGATCTTCAGTAATTAAAATTTTTCGGTATTACTATTTTTTATTTACTAATCTATTTTTTATTTTAGCATACAAACTACATTTCTAATTATATTGTTATCCATCACAATCACTCTACTATTTTGGTCCAACTATAATTTTACATTCATAGGAATTGTTGTTCTATTTGAGCCCTTTTTCTGACTATATACTCTCCATTTCAACACAAATTAAGTTGTTGACTACCAATATATTTGTTTGTTTTAAATTCTTCGTACACTTCTGTGTTCAAATTCAAATTGTCATATTAACTTGGATTTTAAATGAAATTTATGTTTGATCATTTTATGATGAAAACATAAAATTGTGTATCAATACAAATCCATATTAACTAATCCTTGAATATATTTTATACAAATAGTGGAGGGCAATACTGATATTCAATTTTTAAGCTCAAAAATTGGTAACCTCATATGTAACTCATATGTACAGAAATGTTTTTAAAACTTTGATATTGAAATATGAGTCTCATGTCCAATGATTGGGTAAGACATATGTAACAGAATGGATTTTACTCAGTATGCATATATGTTGGTGGGTTCCTCATGATGGATAGATAACACCATTGTCACTTGTATTTATGCATAACCACACACATTGAATTCATTTCTAAAAGAGAAAATATTAAGAATGAAATAAACATTACTTCTACACTTAATTTACCTAATCCATATTGCACTTCACTTCCACTATTCTGGATTTTGAATCCAGGGAGAATTTTCTTGATAGTTCTGATTCAGGTTATATTTGTATTAACAGAGTATGAGTAGGTGCAAACTAAACATCTAATGAGAGTGGATATGTGATTGTTTATAGACACATGTAATGATAGTAAGTATGTGTTGAATATGACTAATTAAAATTTGATTACAAAAAATAAATCAAGAATCAGATTTTAACATTTCAATAAATTGAATAATAATATTTACAGTGATTAGTATTTAAAGAGAGAAAATTTTAAACAGAATTGTGAAACATTCCCTTAAGTGTTTTTGTTTATTAATTATTAATATTTGGGGTATTTTAACATTATCGCAAACCCTGATGGCACAAAAAAATAGCCACTCAATGTCTCGATTAATTATTAATACTTGAGTTATTTTAATATTATCACAAAGCCTGATGTCACAAAAAATAACCACTCAATGTCTCGATTAACCCGAATAATTTTCATACTATATATACAATTGTCATACATTCATTTGATTCATTGAATTTTTTGTATTCCTATTTAACATCATGAGAGTTTAGAACCCTCCTTTTATGTACGATGGTTGTGCTATCTTTATATTATTGTCAACATTAATATTGAATGATTATGCTTTCATATTAAAGTAAATATCTTCATGATTTGTATGCAGAGCTCATATATATATATATATATATGAAGCTATATGAATATATATATATATATATATATATATATATTCAATAGCTTGAGCTTTACCAAGACCTCCAAACAAATATATTTTTGTTTACATAAACATCAGAGTCAGATTCACTGTTTATTTGGTTGGCTCCACCTTCAGATGAGCTGATTTCAAGCTGATTTGCTATCATCAGTGAAGGATATGAGTTAGAAACTAGACCTAAACACTAACTCCAAGAGGTTATGCAACAAGTTCCTATCAGTTTGCAAGCATTAATTTTTTAGACACGTAAATGTCTTCACACCCAGCTTATCAAGCCAGATATCTATATGGTCTGATATCAGTTCAGTTTCACCACATAGTCAAAGCTTCTGCAATATATATCATTGCAAGAAACTTCGAAGGTACATTTATGAAAAACAAAAACAAGATATATATATGTAAACTTGCTATCACTTGTATTTATGATCAATAGATGGAGCTTTACCAAGACCTCCAAACAAGCATATTTTTGTTTACATAAACATCAGAGTCAGAATTCACTGTCTCTTTCGTTGGCTCTACCTTCAGATCAGCTGATTTCAAGCTGATTTGCTATCATCAGTTAAGGATAGGAGTATACGTATGTATTACTTGTTTTTGTTTTTTAAAAATGTACCTTTGAAGTTTCTTGCAATGATATATATTGCAGAAGATTTGACTAGGTGGGGAAACTGAACTGATATCAGACCAAATTCATGCGTGCAAACTGATAGGACCTTGTTGCATAAATGCTTGGAGTTAGTGTTTAGGTCTAGTTTCTATCTTTTATCCTTCACGGATGATAGAAAATCAGCTTGAAATTAGCTGATCTGAAAGTGGAGCCAGCAAAAGAGAGAGTAAATTCTGACTCTGACGTTTATGTAAACAAAAATATGCTTGTTTGGAGGTCTTGGTAAAGCTCCATCTATTGATCATAAATACAAGAGATAGCAAGTTTACATATATATAACTTGTTTTTGTTTTTCACAAATGTACCTTTGAAGTTTCTTGCAATGATATATTTTTCAGAAGCTTTGACTATGTCATGAAACTGAACTGATATCAGATCCATATAGCTATCTGGCTTGATAAGCTGGGTTTGAAGCCATTTACATGTCTAAAAAGTTCATGCTTACAAACTGATAGAAACATGTTGCATAAATGCTTGGAGTTAGAGTTTAGGTCGAGTTTTTAACTCCTATCCTTCACTGATGATAGCAAATCAGCTTGTAATCAGCTGATCTGAAGGTGGAGCCAACTAAAGAGACGGTGAATTCTGACTCTGACATTTATGTAAACAAATATATGCTTGTTTGGAGGTCTTGGTAAAGTTCCATCTATTGATCATAAATACAAGCGATAGCAAGTTTATGTATATATAACTTGTTTTTGTTTTTCATATATATATATATATATATATATATATATATATATATATATATTAAAATAAATAAAACAAAATTATAATATCTAATATACAAATAAATAATGTATATGTCCTAAACTTTAAGTTAGCTTTAAAGTTTATATAACAAAATGTCTTAATGACTTGTTCAAATAATCCATGTTGGTACATTTACATATAGATAGTAGCTCATAAATGTTGCTAGAGCATCTGTCTCATTGGTTTACTTTAAAAGCTGAGAATTGATGTTTTGAAATTGAGAGATATAAGATGCATTCATTATGGATTGCTTGATTTTTATCGGAACCAGCGTGTAGTGATAGGCCAATTCTTATCTTCAATTTGACATGTCATAGCCCAATGGATGATGACCTTCCTTTCCTAATGTATTCCTTGAACTTAGCACTGCATGGTTATTTTCACATGACTTATATTTGCTTTAGTAGCTTGTTTCAAGTGGTGTATTGCCAATGTCTCTTATCTTATTACATACTTTCAGTTCTAGGTTTAAGTGATCTATAGTAAGGGATTAATGATAATTTTAGAAATGGATGAAATTGTACTCTATTTACAAAGTATTGAATTTTGATTTCTCTTTGAGTTTTTATGTTTATCCTAGCTTTCTGGATATTATACTGCCACTCAAAATTTATTGATACTTGTTTTTTATCATTAAATTGTTATTATGAGCTCAAATAATTACATTATAGCAGAAACAGCATTTTATTGTTAACAGAAACCAAAAAAAGTTACATAATTAAATACCTATGGTCTTGAGGTAAAAAATCAACTGATCAATTACAAATTGATTATTTCTACAAGTCTCCATGTAGGATTGTAGATGTATGTTGAGCTAGTTTTTTAACTGTTTCTGATCACCTAATGTTTTGTCAAAAGTAATTTCTTCCAGTCAACCAATTATGGAAGTCATAAATGAGAGCCCACTAGTTGACCAGTAGGCAAACAGCAGAAAGGTTATGATTCTTATGGATGGAAAGATCCCATTGGATATGATAAAAATTGGGCCAGTGAGGAGATGCATACTAGTTTATATATGAATGCAATAAAGTTTGTATGCAATTGGAGTGAGGTGCAATGGCCCAGATTATGTATCATGGTGTCATCATCCTGTTTACATAAATGTCTGACTGTATCCAAGTGTGAGAACCCTCTACATAAGACCAGAAATTCTATATGGGCAGAACATTTAGGTTTATTTAAATCAAAAAATCTAAAAATTTCAGCTCAAGATTACATAGTTTAAACTTTTTAATGATTGAATGTTTGGAAAGGATGAGCAATTATGGGAATGAGGGTTTTCTTCATAAATTATATGGTATGCATACTGGTGCTTAATATTTTGTTAGTTAACCTGATTACATAGAGAGATACATTTTACAATATTTTTTAGCACTAAAAATAACAGCCAACTCCTCATGGAAGGAGGAGGGCTGTCAGTAGGACAGACAAATGTAAAGCATTATTCTACTGGAAAGTGACAAGATAGGTTAAGTATAGTGTTATATGTATGCTGGAAACAAAAGGTTATAACAGAGTGCAACAATAGCCCATTAATTTTTGTGTACCTATGGGAGCCCCTCAGACTGTTGGTCATGGTCTTGCTCTTTCACATAAGTCTTGTACATAGTGAATTCAACTTTTTAATGAATCTTTGGGAACAGTTAATGATTGGCATAAAATAAAAGATCCTTGGGAACACCAGGATATTGAGCAGGGAAGTTTCATATATAGGGATAAATAAACTTTGGATAATGAATCAGTGATTTTGTTTAGATTAAGAGGAGGAGTTCTGTATGATTCTTGCAAGGAGTGAGTTGTAGATTGGAAAACCCATAAATTTTTGGGGCATGACATTAAAAAGAGAAAGGACAGTGTTCTGAGATGATGTCTTCCATCCCAAGGATTTTTCTAAGTTAAAAGGTCCATCCTGACTTGGAAGAAAAAAAGGACAGAGCATTTTGGAAAGCTTTGGGATTAGCTTTTATGATGGGAAAAACAGCCAGGTGATCCATGTATGATATGTGGGAGGTTGAACTATTTAGGGAATATTCCAGAGAGATTTTGTTCACGTCTAATTAATAGAGGGTTAAGGTAGATTATAAATAGTAAGACACACAGAGAACAGCCCTGCAGAATATAATTTGTTGGTGTAAAAATGATGAGATTCTTCCTTTCAGGGAGATGAATATATATTTGTTAGTGAGGAAATTTGGTATAATATTAATTACCCCAGTTGATAAATCATATATGGCAAGAAGGTAAAATTTCCTCATGATTTTGGTATAATAAACTACCATTTTGAATAATGGTATACCATCAGTGATTGAAGAAACATTCTTGACAAAATGGTACTGGGATATGAATGGAAGGACCTTAACTTGGATCTTATCCTTGATTATCAATTTAATCTTCTTGATCATTATTGGTGTCATAGAGATGGGCTTAAAATTCTCAAAGGGGGTATATAATGTATCCTTCTTGAGAAAAAGCACCATCCCTATAGAGTATTTGCTACCAATGTCAAGGAGGTTAATCATTCTATGTATAATTGGAACCAAACATATTTTGAGGTGAATTAGGATAAATTGTGGGGTGGCTTAGAGACCTGGATCTGTTTTCACTGGATAAAGGATATTTTATTACATAATAAATTTTTTACTTATGTTGTGGTTTATAGCTGTGGATTCCTTGAGGTTAGGATGATTTGACTCATGAGGATATTTGGTTAATTTGGCTTTGAAAAAAATAAGAATTTGTATGATCATGCTGTTGCCAGCATAAAGGTTATTGTCAATTATGATAAATGTGGGGATATTTAAGTTATCCTTGTGGCCCAGAGCCCACCTAATATGGCCCTTGGACCAATTATGGAGCTGGTATAGAACAATTCTTAAATTTTTGTTGAGATGTAGTCAGCAATGGCTTGTTGATTCATATTGTACTGCTGCTTAAGATTAAGGATTAAGCCTATTGAAGCAGGTACTACAGATATATGTTTCAAGGTGTTGTTGATTAAATCTATCTTGTAAAAAGGGTTATGGGACCTTATTCTTGGCTGTGTAAAAATAAATTTATTGCACTCAAAATGTTGATGAATGTGAACTACACCTCTGCAGATGGTAAAAGTGAGGATGTCAATATTCCTGAAATATATGTAACACTTGGATAAGAATGCTTTTGGGACAGTGGTCTTGAGTAGGATGCATATGGTCAACTTCAAGTTATCACACAACTGTGATAACTGGTCAATTGATAAATTGATCTCTAGTGTCAGGTGGACTGAGAAATGAACAAGTTGGATGGAGGGATCAATGATAAAATGTTAGACTGGGTAGTGGTAATCTGATCTATGAGGGTTGGATTAATGAGTGAAATAATGATAACACTCTTTTAAAATAAACAAAGATATGTAATTTAAGGGACCATTGAGGTAATGTTGCAATTAGAAGATATTGATTAATATAGTTAATTTTATATGATTTGAATGACAAATATTTAGGTATGAGGATGGAAATACCTGCAGAGGGGTGAGCTGAAGTTAAATAATAAAAAAGACTATATTTTGGCAATTTTAATTAGTAATTGTGGATTTGAGAGTCACTGTAGCTTAGTGTCTGCAAATGAGATGACTTGGCATTTAAATTGGTTACTCCAATATGTAATTAATTCTATTCTTTCAATCAAGTTCAAGCCACAGATGTAAGAATGGAAAATTTAAGATTCATGTGGCCAGACTGGAGTGGCTAAGTTGACCATTGTTAGATTAAAGCAAAGAGTGCATGGGTTGATTGAGAAATTGGAAGGAATTTTATTTCACTACTCATTTTTCCACACTGACTGTGTTAAGGATTTTGTCATCTTTAGCATAAACTTTGTGATTTGCACCACCAGAGTGGTTTTTTCCCAATCAACTACACTTTGGGTAGTCTGAAATGCTCAGATTATTTCCTGACACAATCCCCTGGATCTACCTCCATACTACTGTCTTTGAGTGGTATATCAGGGTCTTTGTTTATATCTGCTGACAAGTTAGTTTTCATTACTTTCTTTTTTTATTTTATTAGGTGATTTTTGTTCTGTTGAGCTTTTACTAGAGCCACAAGGCTTTTTTTCTTGCTCATCACCCCAAGAATCTGTGTTGCCACTAATAACCCTTTTGAACTTTTTTTCTGTTGAAGAGACAGCTTTCAGTAATCATAGTATCTGAACTTGGGATGAACTAAAGCTTCAAAAGGAGTGGGTAGTAGCAATAGTTACTGAACTGTTTCAACATCAGCAGTACCAGAAGGCTTCAGCAAGTTGATGCTGTTTACATTGTATTGTGTATTACCACTCAGAAGGTTATTTTCGAAAATATCTGTGTCAGGGGGAATTAAGTGAGTATTACTGTGACTTTCAAGTGGTCTGCAGTCTTGTCCTTTTCATATTGTAGTATTGGAAAATCTTGTCTAGGCAGGCTTTAAGTAGGTGGATTTCTAATTTACAATGGAATCACTTTGGCCATATCTCTCTAAAGGAGATAATAAAAGGAGCAGATTCCATTATATGTATAGTGGGAAGAGCAGTTGGAGTGATTCCTTTGTTGAGCAGGATAGTGAATACTGCTATGTTAGTGAATATTGGGGTTTTAGGTCTTCTTTTCATGAGCTATTGAAAGATTGAATCTGTGCCATATGGTCTTAGCAGGCATTGATAATCAGCTTCAATAAACTTGAGATAGCAGTTTCAAATTTGGCCTTCGCGTATTGTTGGTCTATCCATAATAACTATACAAAGAACTTTGCCTCCAATAAACTTGATTGACTTTTGAAAAAATTGTCTTTGGGATCCATTGTGGAGTTCAGCAATCATATATCTACTGTTTGGATGATTTAATAATTTGTATACACTATTCCCCAATTTCTTTTTTTGAAAGTTCACAGTATATTTTTCTACAGGAAAATTGAATATCTTACCAATGAGATTTGTGACATCAAAATAAAGGATCTTGTCACTGTTATAGAGTGTATCTATATTAAATTAAGGTTAGAACTTAAAAGGGTATCCTTATAGTAATTTTCACATAAAGATAGTATTTGTATCTATTCTATATAGAATATCTGTATGTGTTCATAATAGGTGGTTTATGGGACAAAGACCATTGTGATGCAAAGAACAATCCATAGAAATCTACTTCCATACCATTTTTCATTGGGGCAGTTATTTACAATTGATCAATTGTTTTAAATCAATTATATATGACTAACCATTTTACTCGCTATTCCATTATTTCCTATATATCTGGACATGAATAGGCTATCTGAACTTAGATAAAATCACATTAGATACCTACTTATAATTGTACCTAGTTAGAACCTCAATTGATATATTATTTATAATAGTATGTAGGATTTCCATTTCATACTAGTATATCATTTGCTCTTGCATGAATGATAAAAAAACTACTCATTATTCCCTAAAAATAAGTTATAAAAATCTAAAGTTTCCTTATTAAATAAAATGCAGTTTGTTTTTGAAAAAAGTAAGAGTCAAATAGCTTTCTATCATTAGTTTTGAAATGAAAGTCACAATTAATTAATTAGAAGGGGAGAGTGTATGTTCATTAGAAGATGTCAAACTAAAAGTTTTGTAAAAGGAAGTGAAGAGTTTTTCTTAGTAATATTTATTAAAATAAATTTAAAAAGTTTAAAAATATAAATCTCTTTTCATTTAAGTTTAAGTCAAAGAAAAAGTCATTTTAAAAAACTAAATAGTAAATTGTATTAAAATGTATATGTGCATATATATGTGCAAGACTAAACAAAGAAATGATAAATGCGTATATATGTGTGATTGTAAATAAAAATAAATGTATATGTATTAAATATTAAAAAATAAATGGAAGTTATCATTAAAATACACAGTGGTGGCTATTAATTAAAATATAAAAAACAACATGTGTGATGGCTACTACTAATTAAACAATCTTCAAAAACATGAGATTATCAAAGGAATTTCGACAACAGTAATGGCCAGAGGATATCAAAAGGACAACATGTCGTAGGTATAAATAGTCAATTTTTTTATTGGACAGTCAGTGAAGACAATCAGTTGACTTAATTGTATTAGAGATCAGTTTATTATGTATTAGTCAGAAATGCAGTGTTAAAAACCCACAGGAAACATCCGTCTCTCCTGCCTGCAGTCCGATGAAAACAGACAATATATCCGATCTTAAATAATGTCTGTGTAACAGCTTGAAAAATCTCCATCAGCATCTAATTATTTCCAGAAATATATCCAACTAATAATCATGAAATCTCTGCAGGAAAACTTTAAATCTAACTGGTTAGATATACTTCATTAGAAGCAGCAACAGCAAGATGTATCCACATTCCAAAATCCTAAGTAAATATTTTCTTATTCTCATTTATAAAGTAGCCATTGCATTCATAAGAAAATTTGTCAAGCCTCCAAGAGTCAAATTATATGAACTCTATAGCACATAAAAATGAACTATTAATTTGTGTGTTTTAAATATATGTGTTTAAATTTCAAATACTATTTAATGCTTTATTATTATATATGTGATTGTATGAGTTAATATGTGTGTTGTCATTATATCAGTGTTATTAGTTAAATTAGATAAATACCAGTGTTCTATTATTAAAATTTACAAAAATATTTAAACTAGTTTAGAAATGTTAATTGTCTTTAAACTTAAAGTTTATTTGTTAGTCAATTCTTTTCATCAATTCTTTTACCAATCTCACTTACAATTCTTTTCACCACTAATTTTGTATAATCTGTTGATTACAAATAGCTGAGCTAGTCTATGGGTACAATTTAGGCATTGAGTTAGTGGCCATTGTTCAATGTGCATTGTTTATTTTTTCTGAATAGGTAACTAGTGCCTGTGTTTACACAAAACAAAAAAGTGCTTTGAACTTGGTGTTGAACTCAACCATCGAGAGGAAGTTATGTCCTGGTAATGTAATGCTAGTTACATATTTTATAGCTATCATTTGGACATACATACTTTGTGAGTATGTTCTTCTCTGCCTAAGAGACTGGTGTTTTGATTGACACATATTCGAACCTGGTACAATATATATATATATTGTAGTGGTTATGGTTTTTTAGTAGTAAGATTATTTTTATTTCACTTTTATTTTTATTTTTTCACTTACATTTATTTTACAGCATTTTATTCTTCCTTTCATTTATTTATTTATTATCAATTTCTATCGTCGAAATATCCCGGCTTGGCCTCCAACTGTAATGGATATTGTTTTATAGTTTAATTTTAATATGAATTTATCAATCAATTATTAATTAATTACCCAATGCCATTACATTACAAGCAGAGAGCAAATCTGATACAAATTTACTTCGTATCTGTACCCTTGACTGAACACTGAGGCAATACATACATATTATCTTGGCGTTATTTTTCCCGATCAAGAAATCTCGGCTGCTGAACAAAGCAAACTATTTCCAAGAAATTTAACAAATGTCCAGCACTTGCTATTTATTTTTTTTATAAAAGGGAGATTCTCACAAACAAGCAACACATGAATGCTTTTAAAATCAGCCTTACCCTTTAATCAATAAATCACAGTTTCCCCCCTGTCATAGCTTGATGATAGTAGAATAACACAAGTTTAAACACTTTAAAATAACGAATAATGTTTAATGGCATTCACACTGATATAAATACATAATAATACACACACACACACACACACACACACACACATATATATATATATATATATATATATATAATAGCAATAAAATATATGCTTATATAAAATACATAGTGATGATAAATAGAGTAAAACACATTGGATATTAAAGTTACGTATTTAAGCTCTTCTGAAGTTTTATTGGCAGTGTTCTAAATCTATCAAGATTATTCCTTCCTAATTAGCTTTTATTGACTAGTTCTTTCCTTCTTTTATTTATTTATGAATGCATGCATGCTTTGATTACCTAGGCTTTTTTGTAGTTGTTCCCTTGGGCAGTCTTTCCGAGAACTCATTACCGTCCAGTGGGAGATCATCCCTTTTTTGTACAGATGGTATGTCTTTCACACTGTCAGCTGAATTGATTTTTCTTTGAATTTGATTTTGTTACTTTCTTCTTCCAGTTCTCAATTCTTATTGATTCATTAAGTAGATTCTAAGTCATTCAGTTACAGAAGTGGTGGTCTTTCTCTAGCAGGTCAGGCATAGCTCTTATACATCGTGAGTCAGTGGTCAGATGGGTCAAGTACGAACACATGTTTCCTTAATGCCAATAGCCATACACTTCTTTCATTTCTTCTTTTTTTGCTGCTGCTTCTTCAAAATCTCTACTCGTAGTGAATAGATAAGTGTAATTTTTGTCTTACTGTTTTTTTTGTCCATTGTTTTCTGTAATTTTTTAATTAATTCTTACTAATTTCCAATGAATTCTTATTAACATATATCTTTAGTTAGTGGTTGGAATGTAGGTTTTAATTAATCAAACTATAATTATAAAACTTTTCCTTCAGTCACATTCTTCTTTGTCCATGGAATTAAATTAGTCCAACAGACTTTCACACCTCAAATTTATATGGCCACATTGTTTTTATATTACATATTTCATTTAATTTTTACATAAAGTTTATAATTCATTTTTTTCAAGTTTATGTTTACAATTTATTTCAAATTATCACAATAGTTTATGCAGAGAAAAAAAAGACATTTCTTTATGCATCCCCTTTTCCTCTCCCACAATAAACAGAAATAACTTTCAAGCATTCAATTAACTCGTAGTTTTAAAAGAAAGAAAGAGACACTGTTCATTATGCACCCCATCCCCTTTCTCTCGCTATTTAAAAAAAAAATCAAAAGTGATCTTGACATTTCTAAATCAAAATTTTTTTTCTCTTTTTTTTTTTAATTTCTAGTAGCTAACCTATCTACTGTTATTAATAAATATATATATGTGGCAACGACTTTACATGGTCATCACAATATATATATATATATATATATATATATATATATATATATATATATATATATGATAATAATTCATTTATTTATTTATATTATATCATTTTTAAGTATGAAACGATAGTGGGTATCTGGGATTAAATAAATAATTGATCATAATATTAAATTTGTTTCATTTTCATATTATTTATTTGATAAAATGTGTTCTTTCCTTATCAATCTCATACCAATAATAACCATTTAACTTACCCATTGAAGACCCTAGATGTAGAATACTCAGCTAGCCACTTGGGATATCACTTTTTTGGGGTGTTAAATCTTATTCTTATGCTCTGCTGAACTTATGGCATTGCACATCCTTCTAAGAGGGAAAAATTCATTTTTCATTATTTTTTAGGAGTGGTGTGCAAAAGTTATTTTGTAAATAGACTTTTCAAAAAGTGTGTACTTCCCATGGGTTCTAAATATTCGGGCATTCAAATAAGATATCAACTAAAGACGGTTTTTAATTGTCCAAGTCCTGTCAATTCACTCTTTCTATCAGTTTAACTGGAAGTACCAATATATATGAGTACAGACAATCAGCTATTTTGGTATCCATTTCTTTCCCTGTTAAATCTTGTTCAGTTCATGCCCAGTGCAAGATTAGGAGTAGAATTACACAGTGAAGTATGGGCTGATACAAATCATATATATATATATATATATATTCATTCTTATCTAGTTTTGATAAATTAGAGATTGCTCTCAGAACAATCAATTCCCGTATGGGGGTAACTATATTAAATTAAAGTTAGGACTTAAAAGGGCATATATATATATATATATATATATATATATATATATGAATAAATTCATTACTTGTAATCTAATTTTCGATAATGAAATATAGGTTTAACTATGAATGAATTGAAATTAGATATAATTACATCATTAACTATGATTATTTTAGACAAGGGCAATTTATGCACGGCCATTACATTTTACATTTTGTCATTATTTCTTCTTCTTTCTTTTTAAATAATAAATACTCTGTACAAACTTGAATTCAATATGTTTAACAGGTAACAAAATGAAAATTGTTACAATATTATTCACTTCAATAACATTTATAATACATTTTTTTTCCATATCCAGTTTATAAACTTTAAATATAAACTCAAAGTATTTAGGTTAATATTTAAACAGTTCATTAAATATAAAACTTACAAAACTAAATAGCTGCCATTTACCTCTTCTTTTTGATAAATATTAAATATTTTATATGTCATTACAATATACTTCATGAGTTCTGTCTTAACTATGTAAAACAAACTTTGTTCTCCATTTCAATCAATTATTTAAAGTAGACCAAGTATTCCAAATTAGTTGAAGTTAATTGTTGCTATTCTTTTTTATTACTATTCACTAAGCATAATGAAAGTATGAAAGAGTTGAATGAAGAAAGAATTCATTCTGATTAAATAAGAAAAGTAAAGCTAATATTGTTTAAAATTTAATTTCTTCTTGATCTGTTCATTTCAGTTTTTTTTTACAAACAAATTTATATATCACATTGACTGTTTGGCAAAAGAAAATGAAATAATATATTTTTCATTTCAATATATATATATATATATATATATATATATATATATATATATATATATATATATATATATATATATATATATATATATATTTTTATATATGTGTATTTGTGTGTGTGTGTTTGTATGTGTATTGTTTGTGTGGTGCATTAATGCTTTTAAAATTTTCCATTTTATTGAAGTGGATTTGTTTTTGTAACTTTTACTACATTATAATATTACATGTGTGATACATTCTATTTTACAAATTATATACTTTACAACACTTAAAAATAATTAATATGATACAGAGATTTCTTGTTCCATATTAATGTGTTGTTACATTGATTTTTTTAAATAAAAAGTTATTTTTGCCTAGGCCACAAGTTCATTGAATCTCATAGCACCTTTAGCAATCCATTTTTTTTGAAACAGTCAACTGTTATTAAATTCTTGAAAATTTTCATTCTTGTTACCAAATAATTTTCAAACCTGTATCCATTTTTTCTTCTATTGATATTTAATAATTTCTACTGTTGCAGCCTTAAATACTATTTTGTTGTAGAATCCTAAAATTAATAAAAAAAATTGTAAAAAATAATTAATTATAAAGTAATGTTAGTATTAAAGAAATTTATGTTGGATCTGACAATACAGAGTTAAAATTCATTTACCAGTTCAACATTTGATTGAAATTATTTATTGTAATTAATAATATAATATGTAATGAAAATATACTTTTAATATTTGGTCTTAACTAACTTGCTGATTTTAATACAGACAATCAAAGTGAAATCAAAATTGTTGCAGAAGTAAGTATTCCAATTCAAGAACATGTCAATTATTTAATGTTCTGTCATTAATTTATTAGTAAATAGTTTCTGTAAATGCAATCAACTTTAAAATGGTGCCATTTTGACAACGTGCAGGTGGAATAGAAATATAATTTTTAGGGTATTATTAACCACTGCATTAAATAAATTTGTAATAATAATAAGTTTTCCAAACCAAAAGCTATATATTGAAAATATTATAAAACATTCAGTATTACTATTGTTTTGTTTATTTTTAATGTAAATTCAATAAATAATTTTATTTTAAATGTTATTTTTAGAACCTTTGACAATTGTTAAAGCTGAAAACGGTAAGTAGATTTTAATTTTCTTTACATTGGGCTATCTAAATCATTTGCATATACTTGGCATATCCTCTTTATTTTTCTGTTCTGCATTTCGCATTATCGCTATGAATGTGAGACAAACGGCCTTGAAAGCGCTTAGCGTTTAATATTTTTTGTTCTCTGTATAGCTTCTCTTTCAAGCGCTTCATACGTTTTTAATTTTATATATTAGTTTCTTTATGGAAATCTCAAATAATTGTGATAAGTTATAGCATTACACAGAGTTGATTTATTTACACATTTTCATAACAGAATATTATCGCATTATTCATATGACAATGATTTTTATTTTATTTTTTTAACTTTTTTTCTTTGGATGTATAATTTCTGACATAATTATAAATAAAATAAAGATGATAACAAAAATGATAATTTAACATTAAGGTTACAAACGTAGTATACTTATGTCTTATGTTTACTATGAGAAAACCAAAACAAATTTAATAAAGACTATAATAACAAACTATTTGATTTCGCACAAAAAAGTAAAAACTAATTCAATAAATTATTAAAATTGTATAACTTTGAAAGAGAGAGTGGAAATGGGTTGGCCATTTAACTAAAATGTTCAATCAATCAATTAACATATCTATCTATCTAAGTATTATTCGATTAATCTATATATCTATTCATTATCCATTTATTTATTTATCATTTTTTTCATTCATCTATCCAAATCTTTTTCTATGTATTTATCTATCTGTTAAAATACAATGTTCACAAATTGTCAAAATAATATAATGTTTATCAACTTAAAATGATCTTCAATATATTGAAATGAAAACTGAAAATGTGCAACTTGCGAATTTTATTCCAGTCATACATTGTGTGAATCACATTTAACAAACTTAATTAATATACTTTGAAGTGAATTACTAACTATATATCTCAACAAATGGATAATATGATGATGATGGTTTTATTTCTTAAAGTAGGTCAGCTATAGGAAAATTATAGTTCTACCATAATCACGTGAAGAAAACAACTTCGATTTTCATTATTAGCCAAATTGTTAACTGTTGTTTCCCCACCTTATGCATATTTAATTAGTGTGAAAAATCACACTCACTATATTTATAACTATATATTAGAATCTCATATGGAATGAAGTAGAAGCACATTCAAAGAAAATAACAAAGGAAACAAGTATTTCCTTTATATAATACAATGGATAAATAATTACAGAAACAATTCCTTTTTAATAACTTTCCTTCTTTTTATTTATACATTAATCAACAAATAAAGTATAAAATATATAAAATAATAATAAAAAACTATGTATAAAATTTATATTTACATTATATTTGTGGGTGAATATATATATATCAACCTATTCGTGTATATAAAAAAAATAAATGTTTTAAATATAAATTATTAAAAAAGCTATATTTTTTTAACACTAAAAAAAGCAATAAAAATAACGATCTCATTTTTTTAGGTTTTTGAGCTTCATTACAAAAAGAAAAGTAATGGAAATATATATCCCCACTTTAAATATCTCTCTTTTCTTTTACAAAACGGAGTTCGAATAAATAAATCATTAAATTCAAAATCCTTGCTCAGGCTAATAATTATTTTTATCGATTTTATATTGCATGATTCCAATATGAAATACTATCAGGGTTAAAAGATCAATTACGATAAAAAATACTTAATAAAAAATTAAATCATTAATTATAACATTATTAATGGTATGGTTAAATAACATAATCTATTTTACTGAATTTAATCATTATCTTAAACACTTTACTATTATTATGAATATTTATATGAGAGCTTCAAAATAAAAGATCATGTACCTTTAAAATAACGCAAATATTCAAGTATTGTGTCTATACTTATTTATTAATTTGTTAGATGATGAACATTTAAAATGATTAAAGACCGAGAACTAAGTAATTAACGAAATATAAATATATATATATTAATAAAAGATATATATATATATATAATTATTATTAATTAAATCAACAATAAATTCCCAACAATAACTATTAGTAAATTTCATGATATTTATAGTAGGAAAATAATTTCTCATTTATAAATGAATAAATATGTAGTCTCTTAACGTGATGCAAAATAAAAACACATTATTGGAGGAAATTGTTAAGTATTATTTAAATAAAGTAGAATATAAATAATAAACAAAAAGAAAAAAAATGTTTATTAGATCTCATGTTAAATAATAAGATTCGTTTCTTGCAGATATCCAAGAATGAATTTACATATACTCTTGTAACGCTTGGTTTTATTTCACCGTCGTTTTAATATGTATGTGCATCAGTAAATAAATATTTACTATGCACATATTATAACTATAACTGTAATACATATTGTCAGATATTTTACTTAATTGAAAAACAATATCTGTAAAAAGAATCAGTCCTTATAAGTATTATTGATGGCACTATATATTCTCTAAAACGTCATTGATGACCTTACATAATATTTATAAATATTTCAATTACACAATACTTTTATTTCTGGCATAACTTAGATATTTTTAGTTATCGAAATATATGATTAAATTAAAAGACCAATGAAACGTATGAAAATATTTAATATTATATCTCAACTATATATAATTATTATTTAATTTAATTATTTAACAACAGACATTCATGATACTCATAGTAAAAACTTACACAAACTTCTACTAAATTGTAATTATAAAATTTAAATATACTACTTGTATTACCTTTTGTTATACCTTTCTTCTAAAAAGAATTTATTAAACACATAATTTTAAATATTATTATAATCAAAACTATTCAACAAATATAGTATATTCTTATAATTCAGAAGTTTATTAAAAAGCTTTTAGTAGTTCAAAAACGTTTATTCTGGTGAAATGTCTTAAAATATTGGAAATAATTACATCTTTATGCATTTTATACCTAAAAAAATCAGGAATGATGAACAAACAGTAAAATCACTTCTTATAGCATAGTAAGAAATTCTGATGTTTAAGCTTTGTATCTAAAATCCATATGTTGTTTTTATTATTTCCTCAGTGAGGAATATAATCCCTAAGCATTTCATAATATAAAATTTCAATGAATGGACAATCAAAATTATTCTTTAGAAGAAAAAAAATATAATAATGAAATTTGAGCTTCTTAAAAGAAATCTAATAATAACAATTAACTTTCAAATTTTCCTTATAACTATAACAAATTGTTTTATGTATTTTCTCCATGTAGGATGTAATCCTTATGAATTTTCGATATTGTAAAATTCCAATGGATGAATAATAATAAAAATATTTATAATATAGTAACCCTTTCAAACTCTGCCTTTTCTGATATATTTTTTATATGTCAGATGCATTAACTAGGAAACAAACTGGGGGCCAGCTTCTTGGAAGGCAGCTATGCTACAACTAGAACATCAATGCTTGACATATCTTTAACTCACAAAGCAATATAAAATATATGACAAAATGATTATTACTTATCTGAAAATAATAAATTTGACTTCATTTGATAGATATTTTTGATTACTACTGAAATAAATTTTAAATGTTCACATTTTGTTTCTGTAAATATTAAAAAATGAGATTGTAACAAAACAAAGAGTTTAAACTTTATTGTTTCTAGAAAGATGATATTGAGTTTATAAAATCAATGAAATATTTCTTAAATCTTATTCTTTTTAAACGTCTGAAAAAGTAATTATTTATTTCTTTTATATTTAATGGATTATGCTTTAAAAGTTTAAAAATTTTGAATATTTATTGCAAAATTGTGATAGTTTCAGGCTTGTGAATATAAATAGATTGCTGACATTGAAACTAAGATTTAAATTGCTTCAGGTCATGCTTAAATTTACTACTAATGTAATGTTATATTTTTGAAAATAATGCATTTCAAGTCAAAATAAGTTATTAATAATTTATATTTCTTCATATTTAATAAATATAGTGTAAATTATTTTTTAAATAAATCTAAACCCATAATAAGTTCACAAATAAACACGTTTTTGGTCATTCCACCTATTTACTTTAAACAATGTTATAAAATGCCAAACATTTTACAGCCATGACAACAGACAATGGTTGAACATGTCAGGGTGGGTTTATGTCTATTGTAAAAGCAGGAATTTTGAATTTCCTGTCTTCTATGACAAATTTTTCAGTGAAAATTTATTATAATAAAATATACCATTTTACAAGCATTGAAACATATAATACTTATGAAAAAATTTACCAGGGGGTTAATTGGACAAAAGTCGAAACTCTGTCATCCTGCTAAATTGAAAGGTTAATATGATGTTTCATCTTCTTAAACGAAATTCAATAATAATAATAATAATAATAATAATAATAATAATAATAATAATAATAATAATAATATTAATAGTAGTAGTAGTAGTAGTAGTAGTAGTAGTAGTAGTAGTAGTAGTAGTAGTAGTAGTAGTAGTAGTAGTAGTAGTAGTAATAATAATAATAGAAGAAGCAATCCTTAAGTTCTCCGATGTAAGTATTTATTTTTTACAGTTAACATAATTTAAATAATGCTTTTTTAAAAAAAAAATATTTGTTTAAAAATAAATAATACATTAATTGATGTGAAGTAGTTGAAGTTTTTAAAATATGCTGTATATATTTTATTAAAAAAACATCCAG